>CM056585.1:88320996-88338496 GCA_029721435.1 Gymnothorax reevesii
AAATGAGTTGATGAAATGACTGTGTGGAGTTTTTATGGCACCAAATTAAGAACTCAAGGACGTTAGAATGTAACACATCAATTGTTTTATCATTGGACGTAATAAAGTAAAATATATTTTACAAATACCTTTAAATCATATAGATTTTTAAAACTTATTTTTATATTTTGCAGTTAAACTGACAGAATTCTGCGTTCTGCGTTCTCGTTCAGACACAATTTATTGATTTGTCGGCCTTAATCGCAATGGGTATTGGTATTTGAAGAAATTATGTTGTGAAAAATTCTTAAGAAAACCAATCGATATTGATTAAAAAGGTTAAAAACTCTTGTCCAAGGCAAACCGGATTAAACAAAAGACGGTTGACTGAATGTTGACATGTCAAGAATCTTAAACTTGGAAGGCGATTCGTCATTCGATTTAAACCCAAACTATGTCCATTCGTTCACTTATTAAAAAAAAAGAATAAATATTTATCTATCTTAATAAATATTTTTCTGTCTCTGTTTGACCACATTTGAATTAGTATCCGTGATTTTTCTGGTCCCGTTAGTTGCTCTATGGAAGGTCATCCGTAGCCTAATTTCGCGGAGCAGCTAAAAAATTGAAACGTTTGTCTTGAGTCCTGGCAAAATGCCTTTTCCACTTCAGTACAGGCCCACGTTCAAAACGTGCTAACAATCAACTTTTATTGAGTGGGCCTATAGGGGCATTGGAAAAGAATAGAAAACAGTAATGAATACTTTCAGGGATGTTTTGTGTGTGTGTGTGTGTGTGTGTGTGTGTGTGTGTGTGTGTGTGTGTGTGTGTATGTGTGTGTGTGCGCCCGCGCCCTTGTATTAAGAGTCAATCGGGATGTTGCTACTCTGCTCGCAGTAGGACCCTGAAGTATAATGAGAACGCCTCTCTCAGTATGAGGCAGTTTTTTCTTTCAAACGACCATTTTCTCCTGTCTCAGATGTTCAAACACTTTTGTGAACTTGAGACAGTTCAAGGGATAAAACTATAACGCAAAATGCAGACAAATCCGAAATGCTGCACGGGCCTTAGGAGCCAAGAGAGCGCCGATGGGAAGACATGTTGTAAATATTTGCCATTCTATGCTTGCAGGCAACACTGTAGGAGGAGCGAAGACTTTACGACTTAAGTCTGTCTGCGGAATCTAAGCAATGTATTGCCGCCTCTTGCAATAATTGTTATATTGTACTGCTAATATTCCAGACAAGTTCCTAAAAAGGGGAGAATCGACGAAAAACAGAGAGCCGTTCACTAGAAGCTACGTCAGGTTGAATGGGTTTGAGAGGAGGTTTGGATTTTTTTTTTTTTTTTTTGCACATAACCGTTTTATTTCGCTGAACCTCTGAACGCCTCAAAAACATAAACTAAATTCCTGATCAGCCAGCCTTCAATCATTGCAGTGACCGACTGATTTTGCATTCAAAGCAGGAGATCCGCTCTCAGCCCTGATACACAGCGGTCAAGTTTGCGCATCCGGTGTCTACTCGCGTTAAATCGGTCAGATTCAGGGCCAAATGTGGAAAGCACGTGCGATAATATCATTGTCCCCTCATGGCCCAGATAAATTTAATTGGATGTAAGTCAGGCAGTTAAATCCGCTTGTATGAGCTGTGAACAGTTTCAAGGGACAACAAAACGGCCTTTAGTTTTACTGAGGTCTCTAGAAAAGCAGCAACAGCCGTCAAGCGTCTACAATGTGGATATAACGTGCATCAACTTGCGAGCTCATGCGCTGTCTGAGTGATAAACTGTTGGAACATATGTAGAATTTTTTTTTGTAGAAGTAATTAATGGGAATTTAATATCAGGTTCTGAATGATAATAATAATAATAATAATAATTCATACATACATACACACACATACACATACACGATATATTTATATTATATATATATATATATATATATATATATATATATATATATATATATATATATTATAATGTATCCTCACCGATTGAAGCATCACTTCGGAATAGCAGTCATCTTGGTAATTAACGGTAAACTTGTATTTGCACTGTCGTTGGGTGAAACTGTGGCGATGATCACGATCCTTTCAACAATTACTTCTAATAGGCTTATGCGGTTATGTGAAAGCCAAAACTCGTTCTTTGCCACAGCTTTAACAAAGTGTCTGTACACTGGCGACTAGAAAGTCGTTTTATGGCTTTTTTAAAGACAAATAGGTTTTTAACAGAACGTGTTATGCTTTGACCGAGAAGGAAAATTTGGCCGCGGTCAAGCCCATTTTCCTGCTGGCGAACGTGTTGTTCTGTTTTTTACCTCTTAAAAAAGGGCCTATCAATGACTATCAGAATCAACAAACTCTTCTTTTGAAAATGTATTTATTTTTTTTATTTATGCGCTAATGTTTTTTAATTATTGACTAGCATCCGCGGGGAAACATGAAACACTAATGATCCAGTGAGGATATGATCGGTAACTGTACTCACCTGCAGTACTTATCTGCTGTACTGGTAGCTTTACATGAATCTCTCAGGGGCTAAGTAATAAATGAAAGATTTCAAATATATGCTCATTTTGCATCATCTATGAGTTATCATAATTTCAGGAATTCACCTAATTCTTTGGGCACACGAAGAGATACAGGCTATTTCGATCAGTTCCATCAATCAATACTATTTGCAGATTCCAATTCTGCCACATGCCCATACAATTAAAGCACCGATGCCTGATGGAGTATCCTTTCCTCATGGTAACAAAAACTGGCCTTGGCTGTAATTGATTTTCTTAGAATGCTCCCTGGCCTTCTTTCAAATATCCATTTTTGTATTTATTACATCAGTCTCAGTGAACTGCCGGTAGCAGCTTCTCTATGTTTTGTCTCGGTCGGGACAGGATGTCGCAAACAAGGGGAGGGCCCGTGTTGAGACTTCACTTTGACAATGAACATTCTTTTGAGTATAACAGTGAGCTACTTTACGAGGAATAGCTAGCCTATAGGCCCATCGACCACCTCAAATTATTTACTCGCGATTCAAAGACGCTTAAACGATTCCAAGGTCGAAATTTCGTCTCATGTCCATTTTCTGTGGTTTAGCCTCCTATTACGCAGCTAAATGTTCAGCGTTTAAGTATCTCGGATTGCCAGCTACTGTCATCGTGGTCGTTTTTAGAATATCAACCACATTACAATCAAACTTTGACTGGGGCATGATTTTGGATGCGTGCGTGCACGCGTGCGTGTTCGTTAGGGATGGAGGTCAAACTGTCCGTGGAAGCAAAAGCAGAAATGATCTTCAAACAGAATCCATCTGGCGTGCTTGTGCACCTTGTGTGGCGCTGTGGTCTGGATTGGAACATATGCTAAATGACTGTAACGTACAGTTATGAATGTTTTTTTTTCATTTAAAGTACTTACTCGGTGTCAGGATGTGGAGGTGTATGAAGCTTCCTGTTCCAGGGTATACGGCCTGTGATTACTTTTTTAGGTTGAGAGGTGGGTATCAAGGTCGTACAAAACCGCGACTCTCAGGAGTCCGTCTGGGCCTATTAGTAAAGTTTGCATTGTGAAGAAAAAAAGGTGTCCTTCAATCATATCCAGATCCAAACTGTATAATGCTCTGAATATCAGGTGAAGGAGGCAATTTCAATCTAAATCTTATTAAATGAGATACGGTCTGCTTTGTGTTCGGAATAACCTTTGAGCTTTAGCCTAAATGAGATTATCAGGATCACGGTGCTCGTCGCTGTTTGGAAAGAACGTTGCTGTAACTCATTAGCTGATAGTGTCGCTTACTCCTTATTTTGGGAAGCTGAGCTCATTTTTAAACCAACCTTGAGGAATAATTGTCCCGGACCACTTCCCGTATTAATTCGTCTGCTAGGGCTGTGTTGCCTGGTGCGAACATTTCTATAGGCTACCAGCAGACCAATTGAAAAGTACTGTATTCTGCAGATTACAGTCTACAAATTTTATTCTCTGTTCATTTATTTTCTATTTCATCATCATGCAATGAAGTCATTATATAAAGCGTTTTCCTCGTGTTAAGTTATTTGTTCCAAGACGGTAAAGAAGCATTTTGTTAAACGCAGACCGACAAACAAACAAACAAACAAACTGACTGATTTTAACATCTGATAGAGCATATTTAGTTATATATCCTCGTTACTTCTAGTGTGTGTGTGTGTGTGTGTGTGTGTGTGTGTGTGTGTGTGAGTGTGTGTGTGCGTGTGTGTGTGTGTGTGTGTGTGTGTTACAAAGTTATATTTGTCCGGGATACCAGATTCAATATCCGATCATAGTCCGTGTATGCTTCAGAAAAGGATCCATAAATTAGGCTATTATCCCCAGATCCAGTCACATAACATCACTGAATTCGCGCTAGCATACATGACAGAACGAGGAGTAAGTTTCATCGTTGTCTTATCGTTCCTCGGCAAACGGACCCTTATTTTTTTTTCGGTCAGCAATTTAGGCCTATACCTCAGCATAGAGAAGGATTGTAAAAACGACGTTGGAAAAATTAGGCTATGGCTTGTTTTTTAAATCATTGCTGTGATGCATTGATATTTATGGTGGATAATCACGAAATATTTATACAAAAAATCATTCCCCGCATGCAAAAGACACGTCCGGTTTGCGATGGCTTGTAATAGAAAATATGAAGTTAATAGGCCTACATTAATGTAATAATTCCTCTGTGACATTCCGAGCAATTGCATCAATGTACTTAATAAAATACATTTTAACAGCCATATGCGACCTCTTTGCTTAACGAAAACTGATTTTCTGAAGCAACTGCAAGATGCCTCAGTCACCTGAATATTGGAAGGCCGACATAATCCCTACGCATCGTCGATTGTTTTTTTTCCCCGAGATTTTTGACTAAATTTAAATATTTGTCAGCTATTTCTGTTTGTTTTTTGGGACCAAGACTTTTAACAATAGAGACAGTTTATTTTATTTCTTTAAGTTGAAGTTATTGTCCCTATATTAAAGTGATTAGTATAGTTTTGTTTCCAAGGCTGCCGCACCCGACAGGCTAGCCACTGAGTCAACTGCTCTCAAGCAAAGTTTCCGCGACCCATCGTTCTTTTTACGTAGCACTCGCACAGTTATTCAATCCCAAAAATTACACTAACCATCAAGGATCAAAATGAGATATAACGGGCGAACATATATCAGAAAAAAACGTTCATGTCCTCAATTCCCGTCGTTTCCCGTCTTTATTCCAACCTGCGTTTTAGTGGGGACGCCATATAGGGAACGTAGCCAGCTAACTTGACCTTCAATTTGTGTGCCGTTTCCACCCACACAGACAGTAGCAAACACAAGAGTGGAATGACGGGGGTAGTTGGGGGCTGGGGGACTGGGGGACTGGGGGGGGGGGGGGGGGGGGTTGAATTTGTTCATAACACTACTAATCTGCCTTCATGACGTTGTTACATCAGAACATTTTTCTCAATCCCAAAAATGCACAATCATTTCAGGTGAATTGCATTAGCACGAGGTTGTCTCCGTTCAATTTAAATCAAGCAGCCGCTTTTTCCGACGTTTCTTCACTTGGATGAACGTATACAGCAATTGGATCTGCAGCAAGCTATTATACAACTATACATTTACTCGGGGATTTTGCATTTACAATGGATTCCACATTTCACAATCGCCTTCTCCATAACAAAAACATTACAAAGGAATATCTGGTTAACATTGCATCATAAAAGAAAAAAAAACTTAGACGCTGTGAACGCGAATTAGGTTGACTAATAGTATATTTGCTGGACGGCGCATACCAATAATTCAAACGGTTTGAAATGTTTTAAAAGGCAAATACGTGCTTTTTCAAATTAGCGCGGGTAGATATCTACATCATTAAAGCTACAACAACTGCAAGACTTACCGCACTGTCTACATTTATCCTGTGCGTGGCATCTCAAGGTTTTAGAGAGCGTAAGGGTTAGCTTCTCATCATAGTCTAACGGCGAATTTTGAAAGACTCGATTGCGCAAAATTGGCCTACAAAAGTTTTGCAAGTTAAATTTGTCCGTTTATGAATAACATTGTGTAGTTGCGAGTAAATAAAATAGGAGACGAACTGCGATTCTTTTCGTAAAACTCATACGTGTTTGATGTTCATTTAAGTCAACTTCTTAGAATCTAGATAAATAGTTTCGAACGGATTTTGTGACCAGTAGATTGCTATTAATGCCAAATGGCTAAGCGGAGTGCGCGCAAAAAAAGCCTGTTGTATTTTTTTTTTTCCAACAGTAGATTTTTTTAAGGATAAAAATAATCCAGTATAGTACTCAGCTGTACTGATTTGGCTGGATAGAGATCGGAGGGCTTAGAGTTTAAATTTATCACACATTCCGTGTTCATGGCGTTAATCTGTTATTTTCAGCTGGATTGTGCAATTAAAAAATTGATCAACCTAATCCACATCCAGAGTGAATATATTATCAACATTGAAAAACGTGTGGAATTATAATTTGCATGGGGACGCACTCCAATTTATTTTCGTCTTGACAGCATAGCAAGTTCTGCATTGTTGCCCATTCAAATCAAATGTAGGCTAACACCTTTGCGTTTTCTTCATATATATTTTAAAGTATCGTTATCGATGGGAAGTACTAAGAGTAGAAAGATTCGAAGATTAACGAATATTAGCTTGTTTGAATTTAATCAACAATTTACAGCTATTGCGCACCATTTTAATACCACGGTGCAAATACGACCAAATTGCATTTGCCTTCCAATTAAGGTTTTAAAAATAGGAACTGTATGGAGATGGGTTACAAGCACCCACAGTGTACACAAACACTGACGCGCCGTCCTTGCTCATCTCAGACAGTGCGCTTGCATTCCTGACTTTGCATATTACAAACATTTCAAAGGTCCACTGTTTTGCACTCATACGGTCCCTTTGGACCGCAAACTATCAGCCTGCTACGGCTGTGCAGTTTGGTTTGTAGGACCACGTGACCCGCAAGTTTCGCGTGCATGTTAGAGCTGGCTGACCTTTGAGCCGCCATAAACAGCCAGAGTCAGTCTCAAAGTCAGAACTGTGAGGAGGTTTGATACGATTGTTGTGTCGTTGACTTCTATGCATTTTTTTTTTTTTTACATTTTTGGCATATTCCGCGTGCATATGGTGGAAACCTTGGATCCACGTGCTTCCATATTGGACAAATATGAGGCACACTCACTGGAGCGTTTGAATGATTATTATTGACTTTAATCTTATCAGCTTTAGACAGCAGAGACAGGAAATAAAACAGATATTTCAAATCCTGCTCATGCATTTTATGTTTTTTGTTTCATTTAAATGGGCCTTCCACTAACCCCCCCCCCCCCAAAAAAAACAAAAACAAAAAAAAACATACAAACATAAAACAAATCGACATTGAAGTTTGACCATGACTTTGGGTCTTGCTCATTAACCTGTGATTGACACAAGGCCTCACTATTTCTGTTCACGGTCATCATCATGTAATGAAGAAAACAGTGAGCATTGGCAGATAGATAGATAGATAGATAGATAGATAGATAGATAGATAGATAGATAGATAGATAGATAGATAGATAGATAGATAGATAGATAGATAGATAGATAGATAGATAGATAGATAGATAGATAGATAAAAAAGTTGCACACTCTATTTTGTTAAACCACCTTCATATTTGATCACGGTGTGCTTTTGTTGTGCTGTTGATTCAACAATCTTTTGCAGTTTATTATTATTTATTTGCAATCAGTAGCATTAATTATTGGCTAAGATTATGTATTGATGACAGGAGAGACAAACTTCTTTGTAAAGCCTTTTACTTTGCAACTCGAAGACTTTCAGTTGGTTGAGCTTAGGACTGGCCAATTCATGAGTGAAAAAGGATTGCTCGCACTAGCTGAATAATTCTTTCACAATCTGGTCCTGTACAATCTTAACAGTGTCATCCGGGAATATGCCTGCGCTGTCAGGGATTAAAAACTCCACTGATGGGAAAACCTGCTCATTCAGTTCATTCAGGCCGTCTGCTGGTTCCTCTTATTGCTGCATGAAGTTGCTGAGCCCAGACCTGACCAACTGAACCGGCCCAAGATCACAGCAATGCGCCCAGAGGCTGGCATAGTGAGCACTGAGCACATTGGTCGCATCGCTTCATGGGCTTCCTTTTTTTACCCTGAAGCATCCATTGCTCTGGAATCAGCTAAATCTGAATCATCAGGCCGTATGTGTCACAGCCACAGCCCAATCTTTCTCTTTCCTTGCAAACTGAGGTGATTTTTACAGATGAGACCCACTAACAAGTGACTTCTTTGTGGCAGCAAAACTATTGTTGCATTGTGCTTGTGAAAATGTGCTGACTTTCACATGTCAACATCAAAATGATTTATAATGTCAACTTATATATTTATTTATTTATTTTGCGATGTGATTTCACCAAGCATAGAAGGGATCACGATCATTCATTTTCGTTTCAACTGATTTCTTCCTCAAAGTTCATGGTTCACCACTTATATTCCAGGTTTGAGTGATGCGTTGGACTGTTCTCAGTCCAGTCTCAGTTATTCCAGCACAGCAATTTCCTTTAATGGTTTTTTTGCAGATGCATCCTTTCCACAAATACGGGACGGATCTTCCTTTTTTTGAAGAAATTATAAGCTTATCATTGCATCAGTCAGGACTAAACAATTTTTTTCCAGCTGAAACCTAATTGTCACTGTAATTATGATTCAATAATTGGCTCATAAGTGTTTTCTTATTTGATATGAATGTAATCAGGCGATTGAATGGGAATTACCATTGGTTATTAATATCATATACATGGGACATTAGGGCTCTGTTGTACCGACTAGTAGGTTGAGTGGGTCGTTATCATTGATAGATATCCTTGATTAGGTTGACGGAAGTTGCTTTTAGTGACACAATGACTGCGCAGCACAGCAGGAAGTGACATAATGCGAATGTATGGAATGAAACTTTGTGTTGAGACGATGGTAGGACACGTGTGTTTCCCTCAACATACTCAGATTCGATCCTCGGCCTTGGCAGCTTCTGGTGCTGTGCCACTGCATTGTACGGCTCCACTCGACTCTACAAAGTTTTTAATGCATTTCATCATGGCTAGTACCTGGTACCAGGTACGTTTTTATTGCCACCTCTGCCGAGGATCCAAGTGAAGTGAGCTGATACTAAAATATAAATGTGCTGCAGACTCCTGATAGGCCAGAGAGGAACTTCCGTTGCTCGACAGGACAAGGCAACACAAACCATTCTTTGCATTATGGAGGAATAGGATGATTTTCACAGCAACGCAATCAAAACGAAGGTGTGACTCGAGGAGGTAAATACATATTCAAACCCAAAAACTAGCCAACTTTTTACAAGCTAATTTAACACAAAAAAAAGACTAAGGGGCCACATTAGGAGATATGTTATAACACTTTCAAGGGCAGACGATTATATTATCATAACCAAAATAATAAAGGGAGTTGTGAATGTTTAGGTCTCAAACGCAAGGCACCTCGGCAACAGTGAGCTGCCAAACGTAAGTGAGTTGTGGGTTCGAGCCGGAAACTGCTTGCAGCACAAACACAGTTGGACCAAAATGGATAAGCGGCCAGATAAGTAGCTACCTAACATCGTTACTGAGAACCAAAAACACTACCCCTTCGATATCCTCTATTGTTCCTGTTGATGTCGGGCTTGGAGAGGTTGTGATTTGTGTTGTGTTGAAGATGACATTTGTCACTTTCCATGGCCGATCTGGCTTATTATGCTGTGTGGGAAACAAATACCTGGTACGCAACCCAAGTAGAGTTAATAAGAGTCAGTATCATGGAATGGAAAAGTTCCATTTATATATTAGTGTGAGGTATGACTACCTTTCAAAAGAGTGAACTATATTTTATACAAACACAATCACCTTTCTCAAATCCTCAGCTCTACTCAAAACGTTTTATGAAGCATGATCACCTTTGCAAAGCCCTGAATTCAAACCAGAACCATTTAAAAACACTGTTGCCTTTCCGTCACCATGAAACACAACGTTAACATAATGAGACGTGCAATTCCAAGTCCCTTGTACAGTAGGTACAGTAGGGCCATTTGAGCCCAAACCTATGGCACTGATAAAAGATGATAACACCCAATCAACGACCAAGAACATTTGAAGTGAGTGGCTTATTATAAATCCAAATGACAATGTGTTTATTTTTCACCCGGCATATTGGACTGCATATGCTGCGGAACATAGTTCTGAAGTGTAGATAAGTTTGCTGTTTGGCTGTTTTTGATTGTTTGGTGTTAGAATTTTCCGACAGAAGGAAATCTTTCAGACAAGGAAGGGCTAAATGTAACGCCAAGAGCAACAAAGAAAAGTAACAGAATTCCTTCTCCTCCAGGGGTCAGTCATTTTACACAGGATACCCTAATTATTAATAGAAATGGATCTTGGACTCATTGCTTATTTTTCTTGAATATGTTTCAACCTTTTACTGGCCCTTCTGATTGTTTTACAAGGTATTTCTATTATTTTAGGTATCACATACCTAAAATTTGTGAGTAAACATTCAGTAAAAATCCAGCATTGTTTCATGTATGTGTCAGTCATTCCATAAACTTGGATTTTGAATTGTTTGTAAGGGCTGAAGTCATGTTTTACTTATTTTACAGTTTATACTTCTTTGTTTAAACTGAACACTGCATGAATTTGTGCTCCCCACTCCCGTCTGTGTCAGCAGTCTGGCAAAGGGGAGATTCATTGCTGTTTCATTTTTTCTTTGATTGTTAGTTTCTTTATGATGATAAATCCATCCATTTCCTCGACAGCTTCATAGGGTCGCGACGGAGCTGCAGCTGCCTCAGGGCGAAAGGCAGGGACCCACCCTGGACATCGCAGTGCGCAGGGACCATTCGCACACACACTCACGTGTCCGGGCAATTTATAGTCTCTAGTTAGTCTGATGCAGGGCTTTGGACTGAAGGACCCACGCGAACATGGGAAAGACATCCAAGCTCCGCATAGAAAGGCCCTAGGCCGGATTTGAACCCACAACCTTCTTGCTGTGAGGCGGCAGCGCCACCCACCATACAACTGTGTCACTCCTTTAGAAAGCATGTTTGAGTGGTGCAAGGTTAGGTCTAGATGTCTTTTGTATTGATTAAATTCAGCGGATATTTATATGAGTGCAGGTATTACCATTACCAGGGAGGATGTCCCTACTTTTTTAGTCCTGGGAAGTTTGCTTCCAATTTGATCTATATACACAGCTAGCATGTTTAGCAATGTAATTTATGTTTCAGGCTGTGTGGTTCGCCTTGCTGGCATTGTTGTTCATTTTTAGATTACTGTGTAAATTATATAGAAAATTTGTTCCATTAGGAACACCATTCATACTTCCCAGGTGATGTACAGTCATACTTGTTACTACGTATAGGGTGAACTGTCTCCTGAATCCCTGTGTGTTTCCTTACCAATACACTGTACGGTACATGGACATTTTAGAAAGCTCATGAACTCCTAAACTCCCAGAATAGACTTTATTCCGAACACATTTCACAATCAGTTGCGCCACATTGTCTTATACCCGCAGTACCAACCAAAGAGTTGTCTCCATAGTGTTTAAAAAATGCTACAGTTGTGCTTGTTTGGTTATATAGCAGCACATATGTTGTATAGGTGGGAATGATTCTTCACAGATCATTAAATTTCCGTTGTGATCTACTGTTGGGCATCAAAGCACTCACCGGAAACCAAACACTTTGAGTCTTCAGCCAGAGCTTTTTTTTAACCTCTCATCGTTAAAGAAAATGGTGGATACCGTGAGTGTTTCAATCCGGAAGTTAAAGTATTCAATATCCGGTTCAGTATTTCAGTTTGTCTTAAAATTACCAAAACATGTTCTGTAAAAGCCTACACAAGGCTCAGTTTTTTGATGGCAGTTCACTTCAGAGGAAAGATCTTCTTTTTCTCGTTATAACCAAGCAATGCCATAGCCATGCAAGCTTAGTAAGTTTGAAAAAAAATTGGCTAATTTGTTGAAGTTTGTCACTGGTGAAAATCGCAAGTTTAAGTTATTTCCTTTTAATTATCTCTGTCAATCATAGCCGTTTGGTCCGAAAACAAATTAATTGCTTCGGGCAGGACTTATATTTTACAAAACCCAAAACCACTGAAGTTGGCACATTGTGTAAATGGTAAATAAAAACAGAATAGAATGATTTGCAAATCCTTTTCAACCAATATTCAATTGAATACACTGCAAAGACAAGTTACTTAATGTTCGAACTGGTAAACTTAGTTATTTTTTGCAAATATTAGCTCATTTGGAATTTGATGCCTGCAACATGTTTCAAAAAAGCTGGCACAAGTGGCAAAAAAGACTGAGAGAGTTGAGGAATGCTCATCAAACATTCATTTGGAACATCCCACAGGTGAACGGGCTAACTGGGAACAGGTGGGTGCCATGATTGGGTATAAAAGCAGCTTCCCTGAAATGCTCAGTCATTCACAAACAAGGATGGGGAGAGGGTCACCAGTTAGTGAACAAATGCATGAGCTGATTGTCGAACAGTTTAAAAACAACATTCCTCAACGAACTATTGCAAGAAATTTAGGGATTTCATCATCTACAGTCTGTAATATTGTCAAAAGGTTCAGAGAATCAGGAGAAATCACTGCACGTAAGCGACAAGGCCGAAAACCAACATTGAATGCCTGTGACCTTCGATCCCTCAGGCGGTACTGCATCAAAAACCGACATCAGTGTGTAAAGGACATCACCACATGGGCTCAGGAACACTTCAGAAAACCACTGTCAGTAACTACAGTTCGTCGCTATATCTGCAAGTGCAAGTTAAAACTCTACAATGCAAAGCGAAAGCCATTTATCAACAGCGCCCAGAAACGCTGCCGGCTTCGCTGGGCCCAAGCTCATCTAAGATGGACTGATGCAAAGTGGAAAAGTGTTCTGTGGTCTGACGAGTCCACATTTCAAATTGTTTTTGGAAACTGTGGACGTCGTGTCCTCCGGACCAAAGAGGAAAAGAACCATCTGGACTGTTATAGGAATAAAGTTCAAAAGCCAGCATCTGTGATGGTATGGGGGTGTATTAGTGCCCAAGGCATGGGCAACTTACACATATGTGAAGGCACCATTAATGCTGAAAGGTACATACAGGTTTTGGAGCAACACATGTTGCCATTCAAGCAACGTCTTTTTCATGGACACCCCTGCTTATTTCAGCAAGACAATGCCAAGCCACATTCTGCATGTGTTACAACAGCATGGCTCCGTAGTAAAAGAGTGTGGGTACTAGACTGGCCTGCCTGTAGTCCAGACCTGTCTCCCATTGAAAATGTGTGGCGCATTATGAAGCGTAAAATACGACAATGGAGACCCCGGACTGTTGAACAACTTAAGCTGTACATCAAGCAAGAATGGGAAAGAGTTCCACCTGAAAAGCTTCAAAAATTGGTCTCCTCAGTTCCCAAACGTTTACTGAGTGTCGTTAAAAGGAAAGGCGATGTAACACAGTGGTAAAAAGGCCCCTGTGCCAACTTTTTTGCAATGTGTTGCTGCCTTTAAATCCTAAGTTAATGATTATTTGCAAAAAAAAAATATAAAGTTTTTCAGTTTGAACATTAAACATCTTGTCTTGCAGTATATTCAATTGAATATAAGTTGAAAAGGATTTGCAAATCATTGTATTCTGATTTTATCTACAATTTATATAACGTGCCAACTTCACTGGTTTTGGGTTTTGTAGTTGAGCTTAAAAAAACGTATTTCGCTCGCACTAACTTTGACACACTTGTCTGTGTGCTGCTGCTGCTGCTGCTATGTCTGGCTATGGGCACATAAGAATCTTACCCTCGTGTAATCTCAACTGATTTCACTGTCTATCGGGTAATGGATGTCAGACAGTACTGCTAAATGAACAAAGGGATGCCAAAACGTAAAAAAAAAAAACTCACGCATTCTGAGGTGTTATATTTTCGGCTATATTGCAAGACGTCAAAGTCACTTTCTAAAACCAAGATCGTGGACAGCTAAACAATCTTTCTAACCTGTGTGCATCGAGTATGCATGCTTGGCCATGACATTGCCCCTTAAATTATTCAGGAAGAAAGGCATCTATGACGACTTGACAGTCGGTTTACATGTGATAATGAACGTCCTCATTATTATACAGCCTAGAAAACCGAATTTACCGCGACCCACTGCCATACTATAGCGTCGGCCTAATTGTATGAGATCAACCGGCTACTCACAAACTGAGTTCTTGTTCGTCACAAAAGAAATTAATAAAAATAATAAATATAGCCGTTTTGTTGTAAATCGGACAAAAATCTGTAAATACACGCAGAAATTTAGATAGACGCGGAAATCAACTCCAAGTCAACATGGACATCTTAAGCCAATTCCGCCTCCGATCAATGTGACAGAGCAATAGGCCTAAATTTTTTTTATTTGGTTGAAAAGTTCAAAATTACGGGAATAATAGATTGAAATTTGGCGAAAGACATTTATACATTGATTCAAATTCGTTATATATTGAACAAGCACACAAACTTGATCTTAATAAGCTTTTAACTGCCACTACGGCACGTGTGAGACCGGATTTCAACATGTAGGCTGCGTTTTCTATCAAGAGGTCAAAAATGTTTTCACCGGCTTTAGTTTGTTGGTTCGTTCATTTGCTGGTCAGTTATCGGCATATCTCAGAAAGTAATGGATGGATGTCATTGAAATTTCGCGTTAGGTGCTAAGGAATTGCTTATATTTTGGTGAAGATTCTACTCATATTCCTGATACACGAGCCGAAAGAGTATCTATGCGTGTTCAGACTGTGTTGTCTAACAATCACGATTAATAATAAAGTCTCCGACGAGTCGAAATAATTTCTATTCAATTGAAGGCGGCGCCGTCCAGACACGTTTAACACACAAGTTCAATGATAATCCCTCTGTCAACGAGTTGCAACGCGGCGAAGGTAATAAACTCTCCAGATGCCTTCTAGTTTATACAAGCGCTATTATGATGTGACCAAGCTATTTTATAATTATCCAAAACGATGTTTGCTGAAACAGCGCGTTTAAATTCCAGAGTTAGTATATGAAATTAGATTAGACCAAACTAATCCCCATATTGCCCAACTTTGCGCTTTATGTTTCTGAGCTTGTACCTAAAACATGACAATAGTTGAAGACTTGCAGTACTCGAGGCACGATCGACGGGCCAGGGGTGGGTTTCTCGATAACGATGGATCTCAGGATTAACGAGTGTTTTTAAGAGATTCTTAAGCAACGGGCGTTCTCTCGTTTCGTGGGTTAATTTGGAACGAACTAAAGAGACACTTAAGTTATGAACGTGTTTTGGGAAACCCACGTTATTTTAAGAACGATCGTAAGAGTCATTTAAAGCGTTTCTTTGCGTTCGGAGGCTTTCGGGAAACTCACCGCAGTTCCTTTTTCCCCCTGTTTATTTTAGCTCACAGCGCCTGGCTGGTAGCTTTTTGAACATCATTCGTATATTTTCGCATATTAACACCACGCAATCGACCAATCAGGTGGACCGGTATAAGGTCCTCCCTGCAGTACAGGTACAACTGTTTCGTGATGAGAGGTAATGAATTGCTCGTGTGCACATCTTACACTGTGAGTTCCATTCCGCGTTATTCGACTGTCACATTTTAATAGAACGAGCTTGAAAAAGCAAAGCAACATAGCTCTGTATGATCAAAGAGAAATATGTGGGTTTTAAACGCAACTGAATGGTGCCTGTATTGAGTAGTTAGGCCTCGTGATAAGACGGAAGACCCATCACATAGGGCACTTGGTATAATAATGTTAATTCTGTGGATAATATAATTGCGCACAAAGACAAGAAACGAACTAGACCATTAGGTCTACCTTACGATTTGGAGTGCGAAAAATGAAGATTAAATCTTAAGTAAGCCTATTACAAATCAATTAATAAATTGTTACTCCTGGAAAACTTTTATTTATAAATGAAAAACAACCGTAAATTTGGAGCTCATATAAAAACATGACAATTAAGTGCTCACGCGCCAGCTAATGATAAAATGGTGAAGGCGGATGTGCAAATCTGCAGAAAGAAGAGAAGCTCCCCTCACCGTTAACAGAAATGTGATGTATTTTAGCGAGTATTTAATTTGCTTGTTTCAATACTGAGTAATAATACTTGAGTACTCAAAAAGGGGCACTATATGCTTGACTGTTTCCGAATAAAACAGCGATGACGCCGAAATGATGGCGAAGACATGCAATAGCCTAGTATACCCTCAAATGCATTCACAGTATTTTGAGTTTGACTAGTTTTGAGATTATTTTGACCAAAAACAGGCCGACAGAACATAGCCATACCCAGTAGTTGTGCGCCATCTTGACATTGAGCTTGTTCATGGAAAATCAGATTCCAAAAGCCCCAGAACTGTAAAATGAGGCTGTGCAGGGTCGGGCAAAAAAGTTGAGCACGTGGGTTTCACTGGTAGTCCACTTGCCCAGAATGCATTCGCAATGTATTTATTTTTTTTAATTATTTATTTATTTATATATTTATTAAAGGGCATGCTTCTTCCACGGCCAATATATTCATGCAAATTAGCATCCAGGAGTACAGGCAGCACTAAAGCGGACCTAAGCCCGGTGTCATAAATATCCTTGAGTTGAAGCATAGCATTTAAGATAGCACGAGGAACAGTTTCGAGTGCGAGTTATATGATTTTGTCATTAACCATAAAGTTCCTTTGAGACATATAAAGACATAATAATTTTTTTCATAACCGGTGGCCTATTACAGAATACCTGTTGCCTCTGGGTTGAAACAATGTGCAAACACGGGAAACCACAGCCCTGATTTCAAGACAGTTTTAACTGCAGAAATTCATTAATTGGACTGTTTAATGGAAACCTTACGGGATCCACGGTCAAACTGATGATTGCTCGATAATTCTGGGCATAGACTCTGAATTGGGCGAAGGCAATAATTATGTACTAAGATACACTTTATTGAACACTTTATTTATTCTAATTCGTCCTCTGCATTTGACCCATCCTATAGTTTGGAGCAGTGGGCAGCCACAAAGCAGCGCCCGGGGACCATTTCCAGTTCTAAAGCCAGTTCCTTGGTCATGGGTACTGGTTGGAGTGTTCCTATGAGGCATGTTTTTGTGGGTGGAGGAAACCGGATTACCCGGAGGAAACCCATGCGAACACGGGAAGAACATGCAAACTCCACACAGAAAGGCCCCATGCAGGCCGGAATCGAACCCACGACCTTCTTGCCGTGAGGCAACAGTGCTAATTACTATGCCAGAAAAATACATTTCTACTTGCAAATATCTTTTCTAATCAAATCTCCAGAATTTCCCAACGGCGAATACAAAGTCAACTCAATAAAATAAACTCATGCGAAAATATAACCGAAAATTACACAAGCATTACTTGACCGGATCCAAAGTGATTCGACAGTTGAAGTTCATGAACAAAAG
>CM056585.1:88343496-88663496 GCA_029721435.1 Gymnothorax reevesii
TAGGTGTTGCAAGTCCAATCCTCCATGCCTCTGGCGAATGTCAAACAGCCAGGTGTTGCTTCCTCCGTGCACGCAATTGAGGCTGTCATACTCACCTCCCGCAGCCATGCCGCCTGCGTGATTTCCCGGCGAAGCCAGTGTCTGTGGGTCGCTGGCGGGGGTCTTTCCGCCTTCATTGAGCAGCGATGAGCTTGAGTCGGACTCAAGAGACTGACATGACGGGGGGTCTTGGACGAGCTGTTGGGGCCCGTAGTCATATTTAGAAAAGGTACCGCTGTTTTCCAGCCCGTTGTGTAGCCCGTGCTCAGACGACATGGAGGTAGTGTCCCTTGCCCTGTCCTCTCGTTTAAGGCTGGCGCTCTCAGAACAGTTATCCCTGCTAATGCTGCTGTTGCCGTAGTAGCATTTACCGTCATCCTGCCGGGTAATTTCACACGAACGGTTGAAAGAAGGGTTAATGGGGACCGGGCTTCCGAAGTAAGATTGTGGGTATCCATTGCAGTGCTCCGTTGGATTCCACGGGAGGGAGCACACATTGTCCCTTCTTGGGTAAGAGAGAGAGGGTAGCCCCGCCAGCTGTCCACCGGATGCTCTAAAATTCGGAAAGTAAAAAGTGTCTCCTGTGTGGATGTTTACCAAAGGTCCCACAAACCCAGGATTAAGGAGATTATGCTCGCCCATTTCCGCGGGCCCGACGAACAGCTTCTAGTTTATTGCAATCTGACATTTAACGTAGTTAAACCCAGTGATATACCTGATTGGTCATTCTGGGGTCACGTGGCCGTATGAGCTCGCGCAACAGAAGGTACCACCCACTAGGTCAGTTTCAGCCAAAACAAAACCTTAACTTCTGGACGTTATTTCGGGATTTATACGATTTTTAAAACGCTATACCGCATTTTATTCAAAATGTGAAATCTTTCCATGTAACATTGCAAATAGTTTGAGCTAATTTTACTGGACCACCGCAATGCGGAAGTATCAGCCTATTTCAACAAAGATTACTCTTTTAATGATTCCTCAACCAAACATTTATCTTCTCAGAAGGAAGAGATGAAGTTTTACTTTCGAGTAAGTTGCAGTTCTGTTCTATGCTCAATAAAGCCACGATGTTGCCTTTTTACAGGCTTGTTTTTCGGAAAGACTGGTGCTCTTTGCACATATTTACAGTGACGGGGTCACTTCTGTTGGCTGTGTAAAATAAGACGATCTTCAATAAGATCATTTTAAAAGCGTGTATTTCACTTAATCTAGGCCTATTCTCGCACACCTCGCAGGAACAATTTAACTGATACCCTAATAAACCCTAATAAATGGACACAGTCAAACAAGGCGAAGGTCGTTACACTGCCCACTATTCTTTTATATGGATTGTACAAGGGAGTCGAAGGGGTTTCTTTAATCTAAGTTCATTGGGCAATACTTTATTAATTGATTTATAAATACACGCAGGTACCTACTTAAAAAAGTAAAAATAATAAAAATAAAAAACATTTTAAGACCGTGTTTCAATATTTTGTGAAATGTTTAAATATTTGAGGCAATGTAATATAAATTTCAACAATGCATAATAAACTTGAAAACTAATTTTCATTTTGGGTTATTCATTTAAGAATGCTATCAGTAAGGTGGAATTATCTCTGCCGGCAATAAAACAAAATGACTGATGCTAATTAATGGACCTTCTACATTCTACGTGGCTGATAAGCACTTTGTCAACAGTTATGTTACTTCATTATCAATTCTTTATCGAGATATCAAATTGTCCGGTGTGATCTAGCCGGCCTAAGTTCACCCCATGGCAAGGGCCATTCACTGAATCTGTCTGCACTCCCCCCGCGGGCCCCCGCCTCCTCATAGCCCCGTCTGCCGTAAAATTAAATCTTTGTATTTACTTTAAAGTAGGCCTACTCGTGCATCATGTGCATTAATCAGGGCATTTTTACATATAGAAAGCATTTTTGTTGAGGGCTTTTGGGACAGGATACCCGATACATCCACCTTGAAGAGTCTCATCTATCTCCCGCTACAGATGCACACAACAAGTACCGGAACACAGCCCTGCATGGGATTTGGCAAATGTCTTGTAAATTTGTGTTTGTGGATAGACTTGTGTGACAGCAACTTCGTTACATTGAACATGAACGACTGTGTGTGCCTGCGCACGACTGTGTGTGGATAAGTTTGAAACAGAAGTTTGATACCAACTACTGCATCTATTCTTTCCAGTTTTATTTATTTATTTATTTTAGCCTGCACTGCAGTAGCTGTTGCGGCAGTTTGTGGTAGTGTTACTTTGAGAAAGGATGCCACACGAGAGGAGAAGCGCACGTTAAGCCATTTCTTGATATGATAGCTTCATTGCTCCCTTACATTGATATACATAGACCGATAAATGTTTATAAACGTCAAAACTTGATTGAAACAAGAAAGTTTGTCTATGAATGTAATTTTCAATTTATAATTGCCTCGTAGCATTGCACAATAACGCAGAAAACAGATCGCTGTATAAGAGTAAGCTCCAGGCCTTAAAACCTTGAAAACGTGTTTGCCTCCATTGTTATGACAAGTTTTATTTTATATGTGATGAATTTTTTTATTGCTCTCATTTGTCCAGTCTGATTTGAAGTTTAATTTTTACCTTTATTTAATTTGTCTCGTAGATAGCCTACTGCTAGCCTAACATACCAAAATAATTAATTGAAATTTGAACAATCGCATATCTGCTTTTAGTGCAGGTGTCTGCCTAAATGCGTATTCATACATTATTCGGGGCAGAAATCTTGTTTGTTGTTGTTGTTGTTGTCATTGATCTTTCTTTGTTTCTTTCTTTCTTAAATTCATTATTAGCCCTACATTATGCCAGTGTCATCAATCTACACGAACGAACATCGTATGGTCAGGGATGTACACGAGAATGTCTAAAGCTTTCCAGAAAGAACGTTTTTGTCTCCTCTGGCCCTGACTGTTGGCTCATGATAAGCCAACGGTGGCATTTAGCTGCCTCATGTTTCGGTGCAACACTAAATCCCAACTTATGCTCTGTGCAACATGAATCGGGGCTGTATCCTAGTGATCCTGGTGTCATTTTACGACTTCTTAGCTTGTTCTCAAGACAGTTACTTAGAAGTATAATCGGGGAAATTACAGCTGCATTTGAAAATAAACTCAACTAAATTAGCAAGCGTTTTTAGAATGATTTGACAGACAAGATTATAGATTTGCCCGGAGTAGGCCACGTTGTTGTTACCATCACGCGCCACAAAATGTGAATGACAGTGCTTCTTTGATATCCAAAATACATACATACTTCTTCAGAAACACTGCGATCGGCGATTAAAAAAATGCGTGAGCAATTAAAAAAATAATAAATAAAATAAACACAGAATACTGACAGAGGAAACTGAAAAATACTGTCAAGGTTCACTTTTCGGCTAAGACGTTTCCACACCATTTGGCGCACTGCAGTTCAAGGTCACAGTCGAGTGCTTAAATGTCTGCATCTCGTCGAAATTACGGTCTTGGATGCTGCGGCTCTGCGCAGAAAGGGTCAACAAACTAGCAACTCACCTCTGAGAAAAAAAGAAACCCCTCTATCTATCTATCTATCTATCTATCTATCTATCTATCTATCTATCTATCTATCTATCTATCTATCTATCTATCTATCTATCTATCTATCTATCTATCTATCTATCAAACATTGTTATTGTAGTATATATTTTTCACCACCTTGTGTGTGTGTGTGTGTGTGTGTGTGTGTGTGTGTGTGTGTGTGTGTGTGAGAACGTGGCGTGTCAGGACAAAGACCGAATCTTGGATGATTGCTCAACAGTGAAGCCGTTTTGCTCAAATTCTACGAGTTCTGGACTTATTGAAAAGCAAGCTGCCGTCACTTTTTGAATAAAATCTGTTTAAACCTTTTTATTCCCAATTAAACTATTAATTTAACAGAGGCGCATTATTAGTTACCTCATCTCTTCATTATAACGTAACTTTTTGTAACTCTGAGGATAAGGCCGCATCGAGTCTTGATTTAGACGACAGAAATGTACCATGTGCTCTCAAAGGAGGGGTTGTTGTATTGTTTCCGGTGTTTGTGTGTGCGCGTAGGGCGCATGTGAGTGTGTGTATGCCTGCGCAAAGAGACGAACAAAACAAAACTTTGAACTTGACCGCCAAAGACGAAAAACATGTGGTAAGTGTTGTGCTCTCAAGTATCTTGCAAGATATGCTGAAATAGGAACACAGTTACAGCATATTAGAAAGAAACAAGCGCTTTTAGTTTTTTTTTAATATTCCAATAAAATACACCATATTTGTTACGAAAATGATTAAGGGATCTGGGGTTTACGTATTTATGCGTAAGATTCCCGCTCAAAGATTCCCGCTCAAGTTCTATTATACTGTTAAGGGCAAAAACATTAGAAACTGTTCTTACTGAAGCAAAATGGTGTAATAAACAAGGCCCGGACTAACTACGACCATGTTTTCAATGAAAAGCAATAGGCCCATCTGCCTGAAAACATAATGCGTAATTTTAAAACCGTACAGTGAAAATGGGGACATATTACGCATTATTGTTCATTCCCCGGTGTAATCTTTGTGGTTTAATTAAGCATGCATACTTTAATGTAAGTTTTGAATAGGTCTTCAGCTTAATTGAAATCAACAGAACTAAATGTTTTATTCCGCAATAGTCTGTGATAGCAATTACACGTTCACAAATGTATGGTTCTTTCTTGATGTGACCTATCTTCGATGGACAAATCCTGTACTTATTCGTCGATTTGATATTAATAGTCGCTCAGACAGTAAGAGAGAAAATAGTGCGAGACGGTTTATCGTGCATTCACGATAAATGTGTTAAACTTTTCACTGAACGTCACACAAACAGTTCAAATGTGATATTTTCCCCTTGTAAAACTAACGACAACCTGTCCTTTCAATAGTCGTGTGTTGCTGAAGAATTTCGGTATTTGGCTCCGGCCGATTCTTCGCCAAAATCTGAACATTGGCAGCAAAATTAAATCAATAATGAGCTCAGATTTGAAAGTGGACTGGCAAGCAGGACTGAATGTTTTTTATACTCGAAATGTGAAATATTTTGCACTGCTGCATTACGTATACAGTGGGGCAACTGAATTATGATAGAACCACCTTGAAAAAAAAAACACGTGCATACATTTAAAATAATTTAATTTAGTCCTGATTTAGGCAACAAGGCCATAAAAATGTGATCGCTTTTCATTTTGGTCTTTCACGCGGGAAACTGTGCTGACCGACTCCGATTAACAGTTCGAATTTTTATCAATAAATAGACTCAATTTGTTCAGAATTTTTATTTATTAGAAAGTAATATTGTTCGAGATTTTTCATATCATATATTTATTTATTCATTTACTTACTCACTCACTCACTCACTCATTTACTTACTTTTTAGTTTTTTTTTTTTTTTTAAACCATGGAAAAATATATGATTAAAATTCTGCAAGCATCAGTCCTTTGGCAACTAGATATTAGATAAACATACAAAAAAATGGCTGTAGGCCCATAATCAAAAGCAAATTATTAGCTTCGGGTATGTTCTGGGGTTTCATCTGATATAAAATCATTATAGGGGTTTTGATATATTTATCATTGCAAAATATCATTGCTTTGCACTTCTTTGACGGACGCTTTTATCCAAAGCAATGCACAGTGAGTGCATATCGCTCGTCATTGGAACTAAAAATAAAAAGTCAGGCGTATCTGTTATCTAAGGTCATTAAAATAAAGTCTGTACACAGCTAAAATCTGCTAATCTGCCATTGAAATTGCTGCATGCCGTCACTAATTGTGATGCATTGATATCAAGGAGAATGTTTGAGAGCCACAACATGAGCATGAAGACACGAGCGATGCTTTGGAAATACTTAGGCTACTACAAGTACCAGCTCATAGCAGTATAATGACAATCGGAATAACACTATCCATCGACTACATGTATAAAATAGCTGATTTATGTGGAACAATTCGACAAGTTGTTATTTCAATTTCGCATAGCTCTCGCGGAACTATTCTACGTGAAGTCAGGTGGTTGTTCTCTCTTCCTCTCCCACTTCCTGATATTTCCATCCTGTAGCCACCAGAGGTTATCAGCAGCCTGTATCTGCTTTGGTCTTACACTCGCCCACTCTTCTCTCTGCCGATCACATGACCTCGCATAAAACATCCGCCTCCGATTGATTTCCTTGATTACATCATGAGATTTACACCCAAACACTATTACTGAAATAAATTCAGAAGTATTTAATTTGGAAAATACTCGATATTGATGTGAGGAAAAAAAGAAAGGAGTGTATTGTGCAAAATTAACACGAAAAAGAGCATTATTAGTTGTTCGAGCGTTTTATTAAACTTTTAGACTCATATGAAATCACCCTGGGAATATGTTGCTATTATAGAGGATCAGAGTCAAATTCAAAGGGGCGAAACGACGGGTTTCAGACTTTGTCTCATCTAAAAGAAACGAAAATGGATCTTATATAGTTAACTCTAAGCTAAATGATGTAGAAAAAGAAGTAATAACCGCATATAAATATTATAAAATTCTGGATCTATCAAGAATTTTCAAGTCTCTGTTGTGTACTTTAAGTGTTTCAGTGTTCTAAACAAGCCTCGACGAGACAATTGACTTGCTTTTTTTTCCAAAGCAGTCAAGAAACAGACTTCTCATTTAATTAAACTGGCGACATGTCTATTTTCCCCGGTTCATTTTATTCAATATTTACATCCCCCCCTAAACTTGATGTGGACTGCGCTGAAGTTTATTGCTTTACAATGTAGTTGTTTGAAGGTGCCGACAGCACTTCGTTACATGAAATTTAATTACTTGACCTCTTTTGGATTCAATGATTCGCTGATTTTGTCCAATTTCAAGATATGACATCGAAATTCAAAATTTGAAGGTAGAGTGATTTCTATTTCACAAGGGAATCACTGTTAAGAGACGTGTTGATTTCTAAACATGTTTACAGTATCTATCTAAATCAAGAGATAGTTTGTGTGTGTGTGTGTCAGTGCGTGTATGTGTGCGTGCCTGCGTGCGTGTGTGTGTGTGTGTGTGTGTGTTTAATGTCTTTTTATGTATGTGCTGTAGCCAAACGTGTGCGAAGTGTCTCTGTGTTGTTCATACCTGTGTATGTGTGTTTAAGTGTATTTCCGTGCAAGTGTGTACTGTGTGTATATATGTAAGCATTTGATCAGTTTGTGTTTGTTTATTTGTTTGTGTGGATATATGTTTGTGGTTGTTGTTTGCCTGATCTGACGTGGTCTGATGACGCTGTTAACTTATTTAAATTAATAAAGCAGTAAAGTAGCCAAACGACTGTTCTCTCCAGATTCTCAGAGTTGTGGAGAACGTCAAAAATTATATATATGAGAATTATCGCAAATAGGCTGTTGGATTTCATTTTTAAATAGAAATTGAATTGTATTTGGTTATATTCCTCTGATTGTTAGTATAGGATCACCCATGAACTTTACCGGTTGTGGTTCAAAACAGTTTTGACGTCGAAACGAAGTTTTTTATTCTTATTTTATTTATTTATTTTTTTTAAGAGAAAGCTATATGAAAAACTGCAGTGATCAAAATAACTTGTTTGTGGAAACGTCTAGTTCCAGTTCCCGATATTTAGCAATGCTCGAGTGTCAACCAAGTTTACACAGGGAGAACAGCTTTGTTTAAATTTCTAAAAAAAAAATTAAAAAAGCCCCCTATATCTCCGTGATATTAGCATCTGAAACAATAATATCCAATGTTTTCCTATTATTGAGTGCTCCATAATTTCTGCCACTCACATTGTATTAAGAAAATCGTCATACCTTGAGGTTCTGACCTTTCGTGCTCTGTCCGTTCCACTTCAAGGCCAATGAACGGTGGATCTTAAAGCGCGGGATAAGGCAGTGTTTAGGAGGTGCGTTAATCTTCTCTTGGTGCTGAAGTCGAAGTTGTGTTTACATGTCAGCCATTAAACGTTCTCTACCTGGCTTTCCCACACAGCTTCCACAAAGTACTGCAGATATCATTGGACTTCAAAAGAAAAAATCGTGGACGAAAAGCGCTTTAGGGAACTGCCATATTGTTCGGTGAAATAAATAAAATAAAAAATAGGAACGAAAGAAGTGCGTGCGATTATCAGAGCGAAACCGACTGAATTTGTAAAATATTTTAAGGTCAGAGGGTATCGGCGCACTTCCGCTCTTTTAAGCATTTACAGCATACTATTAAGAGGAGCTGTCTAGACTTCAAAATGACACCTTGTTTGCCTGCAAACAAACCATGAGCATTACCCCCACCCCTCTTGCCTTCTCTTTATTATGCACAAGTTGTTGTGATGTCAAGGTCAAAGTGACTGCATAGTCAAGGCCAAGGGTAACCCAGATGTGACGTCAGGACACGAAACACCCGGATACTCGCACAGAGTCAGGAGTTACCTTCACATCACCAACATAGGCAGAACATTTGTGTCCTCCTGGAGAAATTTCTCTCTCATGATAATTGTAGCACATTTAGCAGTACATACCATCTGTTCTGGGGAAACGAATCAAAGGGTTTTAAAAGCATGAAAAGTTCAATACAAATATCATCAATTACAATGTTTACGATAAAATATGGAATGTTAGCATGAGCAGACATTTATCTAATTCTATGCACTACCGGTCTTCTACAACATGAATGTATTGCTTTTAAATGTGTTGCATTCACGATAATAACTTATACATGGACGCGCACCCGTACGCGAAGAACTGTATGCCTTATAAGAAAAAGTAGGATATGCAAACTGTCACAATTTTAGTTAACAGTTAAACATGCCTTTGCGTGCTTTATATTGACTTGAAAACCGAGTATAGCACCCAGAAAACCAAGGTGAAAAAATATTAAAATGTTTTCCTGATAGAGGAAAGCTGTTATATGTGCTATTTTTCCTCATGAGGCTCCTGATGAATTAAACTCACAGTATAGTGTTCTTTGAAAACGATTTAAATTGAGAAAATGCACAGGGAGCGATTGAATAACGCAAAATTTTACTCTCTGATCCGGAACGTGAAGCTTTGGCAAATTACAGTTCAGTGATGAGTGTCTATTAACATGTTATAGACGTGGTACCGAATTTTGAGGCCTAAATTATCCCACACCGGCAACTGAGTCCAAAATGCAACCTTTGCACCGTGTTCTGAACAATTTTAATTTTAATTATTTTAAGAGGATCTCTGCTTGGTACATAGGCTACTGGAAATGTGTTTTAGGGCTTAAATACAGCTGGCTGTGGTGTTTACCGGAAACAGTCACATGCATTTCACAACTCAAGACGTATAGAAAAGGCCTCTTTAAACACCCATGTAACGACTTATGAGTACCTAAATCGTGCGTCACGCAGGCTAGACTGCGGTTAATTACGCGTTGTCTTTTAAAAAAATGTATCATAAAAGTTTTGATTAATTTAAAAATGGCGACAGAAGCCACACTTCCATGAAAATTGGTAAATGTTCCTCTTTTTATATAACCAATTTAAGCGATCATATTTCCCATTTCCGCCATCTCATTTGGAGAGGAACTACCATTTTTGAGATTGAAAACTCAACGAGTGGCGTTGACCGATGTGTACAAAGTCCGTCTTCCATTTATTTTATTATCATTATTATTTTCTGTATGTTTGCCTTCATCGCGAACCTGGACTAGAATAGATGATGCATCTCACAGCATATGACACCGAGTGACAAAGGAGTCCTGAAGTCTGACAAATATGCTTTAGATTCAGTCTTGCGTATTAGCGCGCAATAATCAATTGTATTATGAAATGAACAAATTTTAAACATAAGCTGTAGAATTAAAACCCGATAAAAAGCTAGATCTGCCTGCTTTTCTAGACTTTGGTTTACTTAGAATCTTGGAACATGAAATGACTTGCATAACAATTATTAGGAAAGGAGTTTATTGGACAGCGCGTTTTCTGCTGTTTTTCACGCAAACACACATGCGCGCGCACACACAGACACGCACACACACACACGCACATACACGCACACATTTTTTGATGGGAATCAAAGTTGTTATCAGTAAGAATTTCTAACATCTTAATTTATCTGGACATTGGATGTAAATAGGCTGACAAAATAAAAATAAAAATGATGAGTTGTCACAAGATAATGAAGATAATGACTACATTCTTGAGTAAAAATTAAAGTAATTTTGATGTCGTGTCTGGCCAAGTTTGCGCCAGGCTTCGTCAGTAATGGAATATAGCTCAGAATACGCTGAATAATCATATTTGTTTCTGATTGAAAGTCGAATTGTCTGCGAGAGCACGCCGACTTCAACACGTGCATTGGCAAAAACAGAGGTAATATTTATTGAAATGCAATATTGAGCAGAACCTCGAGTAAATTACAAACTCTAATTGCAAAACGTCTTCAGTTTTGTAATAATGAGAATTGGTGGCCATTTAATGAGCAAATATATGAAAAATTACGGAAGGAGTAATTTATTATTGACTGTGTGCGGGCGCGTAAGTGTGAGTGCACACGCATTCCAGCGTATATTCCCAAACAATCTGTGGGGTTTTCTTGTGAAGGTCAATGGAGTCGAATTGCCTGCATCAGATAAACAAGATTCTTTATCATCATTATTATTATTCTGCGTTGCCGTTTTTTTTTTTTTTTTAATATGGCTTTTGAGACTTCTCACTTCCATATTTCAGTATTGCACTGGGTACTTAGCTATTGCATGTTATGCTATTCCATGTCACCTTTAACACGGAGGGCTATTCATATATATAAATAATAACAAATATATAATATTGACATTCGTGGAATGTAGACTGTATCGTGTTTAATGGCACGTTGCTCTCAATTTAAACCCTTTTTAATCTCACCATTCATCTTGCATCGTTGAAAAAAACCCATTAGTCGCAGTGTTCATTTCAAATTATGACTTTTTTTCTTCTGGTAGAAACATTGCTTGCCTTTCTGCAGCGTCGAAACCCAATACGATCCGGAACCTCTTTTATAGCCAACAACAGCATTGTCTCAATCCTTGTCTGACAATGGTCATCGTCGCGCGATGCAGCAGTATAATTATGTTGTTTGCCATTTCAAAAATGCTCCTAAATTTGTTGGTGCATCCAATCGATCATGTAAGCCGTCTCGAAGTCATTTGATATTGGCTATAGTTGTAAGATTGAGAAATTGTTCGTCAATACGCCACACCTCGGAAAGAGAAACCCGTTATTTAAGAGTTGGTCGGGTTAAGTTTCGTGAATGTGTCTATTTTGTCGGGTGATTGTAGCCTACTTGCTTAAGTTTGCATTTCCACTTTTCTCTAACCAGTGGTGTCAGACAAATATAGCCCGAAACACCGACCGGTTGCGTACATCAGCTTAGCGATGAATTCATTTCCATATTAGTGATTGTCCAGTGGGATATATATATATATATATATATACACACACACACACACACACTTTGTTAAGCATAATGGAATCCGACCTAAGTAGACACATTCAACAAGAAACCATTGGCTCCAGTTCCAAATAAGGAAAAATGACTTGTGTTAGTATACGGTCATCATCAGCATTGTTTATTTATACAAACACGTTCCCATTCAGCACGTATTAACCAAACAGCACAATACAGTTCACAGACTGCACAAGGGGGTGTAAGTTACCGCTTACAAGGCGCGTAAACAGCTCAAATTTTTGGAGGGAGTATACAAATAAAATCCAAAGACGAATAAAAAGGATTGTGCATGAACCTGTAATACTTACCTGCTCGCAAACTTTCCAGTTGCGAAGCAGAGACACACCCTTCTGTTCAAAAGTACTGAATTATTGTACGTTATAAAGTACATCCTTTCCGAGGAATAAATTCTAATTAAATAACAAATGCATCGCACTCTACATTTTACCAATGACGTTTCACATCCCATTTATCGAAGCATTAAAAATTCAGAAATGTCAGATTTTGAAACATTGATATTATTTGAACTCGGTTTCCGCTTGAAATGTTCTCATCTGAAGTCCATATCGTGTCCAAGAATGAGTGAAATACTTCGAGTGTTTTTAAATTTGAGAATCGGCACTGCTCTTAACCAGTGTTTCGATTATATTTCAGAGAAGCTTTCACATCCGCCCTAGCTGTCTTGTTTAATTTCTTCACTCTTTTCATGCTTTTGCACCAGCCAGAAGACAGATCGCAATGCTGCATGTGAAATTCGAACAGGAAAACATTGTGTCCGTTAGGATAGAGAGATTATTTTAAATATTATTTATATATTTATTTACACTTTCATAAAAAAGACAATGAGAAGCGGGTTTCTTTATATGTTTCACAGTTTTATAATATTTGTCTATGAGCAGAGGTGCAGGCCACGAGTACTGTAGGGCTGGTTCATGTACATCTTAAAGTGAAAAGTAAGTCTGAATATATCATAGCGAAATGCTGTTCGTGCGTGATTTTGAAACCTTATACACCTTATAAATGCTGAGCTTCGTCTGAGCTATCTGGGCTGAGAGTGAGAGCGAGAGTAAACTGGACTCGAAGGTATCAGGTGGTATGCATATGGACACTGGTCTTGGATTTGCTGACAAATTTCTTCTCTTTCACGCGCCGGTTCTGGAACCAGATGGTGACCTGACGCTCTGAGAGGCTGGTTGCTGCAGAGATGCGTCTACGCTTGTCTTTGGTGATGAACTTGCTGGCAGCATACTCTTTCTCAAGCTCCTTCAGCTGGACCTTAGTGTACGGGACTCGCTTCTTCCGGCCGCGTCGGTAGCTACTGACCTCAGGCTGTAGAGGAACTACATCTGTGAAGGGAAAGAGACAAACCGAATGACAGAGAGCAGCGTGTGAAACATCACTAAGTATTCAAACAGAAACACTTCAGTCGCGCGTCTCTAAAAGATACAGTGGCTTTGGTGCAGCAATGATACATTACAGTCAAGCATTTGATGGTTATGTACACGAATGTTGCTTTTTCCAGGTAGAAATTATTCTATTTGAAACAGTGAAAGATACTCTAGCTTTAGTTCGCAAATAACAAACTGAAATATCTTCATTGTCATACAATGTCGAGGCAATATTTTATTTTTGCATCCTTCAAACTCATTCTTATTTAGCCCAAAGTGAAACTGTACGCAATTCCAGCCACAATAATTAGCTTACTGATGATAATTTGAATACCAACGATGAAATTCTAATGTAGGCTACTAACGTTGCGTCAAGTAGCCTACATTTGAATGAACTGCCGCATTGTACAGTTCTGCACAAAAAGACGAAGGTAGAACTTTCACAGACAATTTATGTCTGAATTGTGTGATTTATTTCAAGCGAGTACAGTGGGAACTAATTTCAGCCACAAATACTGTGTGAAGGACAATATGAGTCTCGCGATTAAATCGTAAAGAAAGGATGAACAACACAGACGCATTTTATTTGCTGTGTGAGTTGTTATCCAATTGTTTCTAATATCCATCTGTAGCAACAGACAATGTTGTGGGATACTACAGGCAACGTGCAACATCTCATAGTGAATTCCTGTGGTCTGATTCCTGACTTGCTCTTCAAATGATTTATCATTCGCAAATTTTGGAAGTTATGCAGTTTGACCAGCCACTTAAATCTGGTGCTTCATTAAAATGACTTTTCAGTGCAATTTCGTGAGGGCATTGACGCATTGCTGATTTTAGCCCTCGCCAGAGTAAGTGTAGACCTATTACCGCATTCATTCACAACCCTCAGAGACGGATAAAATATTTAAATATTAGTCTTCTGACAGCTCAGTCATTAGACATATACCAGAAAGCACCAAGTATCTAAAAACAGACAGAAGTATTGACGGTTCCAAACTGTCAATAAGAATTTAGTAAAATATTTACGTGCTTTCACTCAGCAGCAAGTGGACAGCAGGGTTGTGCTGCAGGGCTATGAGGATAACCGCTGATTTCAGGAGGCAGGTTGTGCTTCATGCGGCAGAACAGTGATGGGGACTGAGGACGCACTGGGTGCTTAAGCTTTGGGACTCTGGGAATGTCTGTAATTATCATGATTTTGCTGCTCTTCTTGAACATTAACGTTGACTGTCTGTGTCTTGGAAGCATGCATGGACGCGCGAGCACATGCACGCAAGAGCAGTTTATTTCTGATGTAACAAAGTTAAGTGAACTTTCCTGGAAAAGCTATCTGAGCCGCATGCTATCGCTTGTGCCATCGCCTGTGCTACCCCTTGGAAGATCATTATATCGCCAAAACCTTCCCATATATAAACTCCAAGAGATGCAAAGCTGCGCAATGGTCGTGCAGCACGGATTGTGTGTAATCAATAATATAGGCATAATATATGTTTTTTTTTTCTGACGCGCAGCCATGACTCCGGTGTATCAAAATGTATTCACGATCAAGCGCAACCTTGATAAATGCGAGTCTTGCGGCGAATTACTTGGTTGGGTATTGCATTAACCTACGCTCAAGAGAAACGGTCGGTTTCATTTGCCGGAGCATACCTCCTCTCAAAGCCAAGGATATGAATAGAGACTCGCTTCAGTGAGTTGTTTGAGGTGTACTAAATCTGCTGATGGGTCAGATAATTATTGTTTAACGAGACAGAAGTGGTCGCATTCACAGCCAAAAGCCTTTTTATAATTAATGTACGCAAACATTTATGTAAACTGCAGCCTTTTGCGCCATATCTATGTTCAGCATCAGTAATTTTTCATATTGTACATGTCATTTGCGGGAAAGATAGGCATCAGAATTGTTACCTGAGAAATGGAAGAGAACCAAAGGAACGGCGGACGATGACAAATTTTATATGCGCTTGATGAAGCTTTTTATAATGTGCAATTCACTTTTTTTCTGGGCAAATTAATTTGCAATATGACGATGTATCATATCTTTTAATCCGGGGATTTATTTCTTGCGTGTTTATTTGTTTGTTCGTACGTTTAAATTGTTAGTTAGTTGGTTCTTGGGTTCTATTCGTTTGTTTATTTTCCTTAGTTTTGAACTTGCAGACGTCTCCACTAGTGAAAGTTCACTAACAGACAGCTGCGTCATGTTTACGTTCTGAGCAACGGGATTCCAAAAGCAAAATCATGTCAGCATAAACATATTAAACATATTTTGTTCAACAGGGACAGATATATCAGTCAAATCATATTAATTTGAGGCATTAAATACATTTGCAGGCATTCCATTTTCACATTCCATGCAGTGGTCCGTGGGAACACTGAACGAGTGCAGCGTGAGCAAAATCTTCTGATTGCTTATATGTGTAATTACATGTTTTGAGTGCTAAATTCCCATCCAGAACCTTTCATGTCATTAATTGTGACCTTTTGCGGATTTAACGTCATTATTTCGATATTCAGGACTTGATCCGTTTTCATTATATATAAAATGAATAAAATTGTCTCTGGCTATGTTATTTCACAGTCAGCATGATATAGAGCAGAAACTCTGAGCTGAGATGTAGGTACACGTCTTTCTTCTTCTTCTTTTTGTCCCTTTGATGGGCATGAAGGGAACGGTGAATTTTTAACTGACCCACACGCTCGGCTGGGTGTATTAGGTTTGGCCCCATGCATTTCACTCTCCACTAATATCAATGCATCAGGAAAGGTTGTGATGAAGACCTCGGGACCTCAAAACACCATTCAGGATTGAAATACTGCCCCAGCTGTCCGTCTGATGAGAAATCGCATTTCTGTACTGACGAGCCCCTGGAATGTAGGTGCTGCACACCAAGGCTGGTTCTTAAGGTAGGTATTGATTGGCTGGATGCATGAGCACTGGGCAGGCTCTGTATTCTGTAAGCAATATGTGATGCAATCTAAGTTCAGATAGTCCTCTCGGTCCGGCCGAATCCTTGTCATTATCAGGAAATTATTTAATGTACTTTTACTTGTAGTTTAGTCCACGATTTACGAACAAGTTTAATATTCTAAGTGCACCAAATACAGACTGACAAAAGAACATGGGGGGTGTAGAAAATTAGCAATTTTTACAGTCCGATAGTGCAGGAGGTTTACGTCTGGAATCAATTGGCATAATTTTAACCACTGAGCTTAATTAATATCAGAATTTGATGATGAATCATTTGTTGGGTGCACGTGTGACGGTGAGAACACACTCATTCAAAGACCCACCTCCATGTCAACCGAAGAAACCAAAAGTATGCAAATTAATTGACCTTTCGTTTAAGATGATAACATTTAAAATAGTTGGCCAAGGTAAAATATTAACCTGCTGTCAATCATAGCCTACGGCCAAACGTGGAATAACTCTATACACGTCATTTCTCTCATTTATGATTTTGACTTGGACGTTATACTGTCAACAATCCCTCTGAATAATAATAACAACAAATTTTATCCATCCAAGCCTTACTTATTTTGACGGGGTGTAGCGTATGGAATGATACATTATTTCAAATATAACCCTGGAGAAAATTTGTTCGAGTCGTTATCGCCATTTCATTGATAAAACCTTAAGAGGTTGAAGTTTAGCAAATAATCTTCACTTAATTTTAAATTGCGTAAGCAATAAAGAGACGCCAAGTGTACCCCAGATGCAATGGGTAAGGTCTCGAGGTCTCCACACCAGTGTAGATGTCTTATGTGTGTAGGCTGTGCGGGCGGTTGCGCGCGCGTGTGCGAGCGCGTTCTTATGCACACGAGCACGTATATCCTCACTGGAATGGGAGAGGGGGTGGGGGGTGAATGTTTGGGTTGCTACTGGCCCGAGCTGCGTCTTCAGTGCGAATGAAAATTTAATTCTGTCAAACCAACAACTGAAAATAAACAGGTACCATAATCCTTAATTAACGATAGTCTTGAAATAGCTTTACTAAGCAAGTCATTTGGTAAACAATAAAACGAAGCGCTGCCATGGCATTATAACTGCTCTTCAAGATATCGCCTTTCTTATGAAACAACACTCTGATCGAACAGTAGGCCTACTTCATCAACCGACTGATCTGCATGAAAAAATCAGGTTGCTACTGCATGTAGCCTAAATGCTCTTGGTAAATTTGATAAACACTTAATGAAAACGAATTCAGACAAACGTAGGCTTTGCATTTGTCAGGCATTTCGGAGCACAGCTCTCGGTGGCCACTGACAAAGACAGCCAAGATTTATAGTTTCTGGGCAAACAGAACCCGCTATTTTATCCAACAACGAAAGAAATGTTGACTCTCCCTGAAACAGTCTTCCAGAAAGCTCCATTTAAGCGGCGACGAACACACCATCGAGACAATTTTTGAAGTAAACGTGTTCCTCAACGAATCAGTAGCCTACTTTTGCAATCCTCTGGCCTGGAATATCGTTTTGTGTTTAAAGGGTTGCTCACCCCAATTGGTTCTTGGAGCCTGCTCCCAGTAGAACGCTAGCCCTGGCGATAGATATGATGAGATGGTTATTCAATCACTTCAATTAATTAATTCGATCACTTTTTTTTGTGCCTCAAATGCTTGTATTTACACAATAAACATTAAATAAACGAAATGTGAATTTGTCGGCTAAATTAAAATTTTGTTCTCACTATGTGCGTCCTCCATTGTCTAAAATCATTAAATATAGAACACATCTGCGCGCCAGCATGGATAACGACATGGATAATTGCATGTGAGGGGCTTCTGAATATTGTAATGGTTTAAGAATGAAAGTGGATTGCAAAAGCGATGAAACTAAGTGAGTTTCGGTGGTTCAGGAACAAACCTTAAACTAACAGCCAATTTATCTCCAATTGTGTACACTGTATCGCATATTTGTCGATTTGGGGAAGCTTCGTTTCAGCGAAGTTTTCAGCTGTTTGTTTACATGGGCTCTGTGCACCATAGCACGTCGTGATGTAATGTCCCACCGAACGCTCGGCTGTTTTTCTCCCTCTTCACTCCAACACTGAAATGGTTGACAGCGGACACTCGAATTAAGTCAACAACAACAACCCTCCAATACAGCACGCCAATGTTCGTACCTGGGAACGGAGATTTCCAGAGATGAGTTGACTGCGTCTGTTCCTTCGAGCAGTACACCTGCCCATCCCAACCGTTAGAAAGAGCCCAATGCTGGTAGCCTTCCATTGGAATCAAGGCGTCGTGCCGTGGCTCTGGATGTGCGCTAATACTTGGAACGACGGACACGTCTAGATAACTCGGGACAGCCTGGTATGAACTGGCGAAACTGGGGTAGAATGCAAACTCTTTCGCTCTGCTGGAGAGTTCTTCTGTTGGCAATGCGCTGCTGGGCTCGGCGTATTTTTCTGCTGGGTGGTAAGAACAGGGTTTCTGCTGCAAGTTTACGTTGTGGGAATGAGATAACCTGCACCCGTAATAAGGGCTTCCAAACGGATAACCGTAGCCAAGGGAAGTGCTCGAAGATGTCTGAGGAGCAGAGCACTGTCGACCGGCGTCTGAAGTGGATATATCCGAGTACACGGAACCCTGGTGTGTAGCTATACCGCCAGAATGCCGCCCTAGCGCAGGGTGTGATATAAGGTCCCTGCAATGGGCAGCCGGACAGTTCCCGCTTAGTCCTTCCATGGCTTGAGTTTTATTCTGGTTATTTTCATTCGGGTTTTTTTCATACATGTACCTCAAGGAGTCCGCCCAGCGAGAATGCAGGACCAACGAAGTCGTCATATCAGAGCTTCCCGATGCTTTTTAAAAGTCGACTACTCCAGGACAGACGCCTCATTTCCAAGTGCATTTTTTACGCGAGCGCATGCGCAAGCGCGGCTGGGGCGTTCAGTTCATCAGGCTTTGGGGCACGTGATATGCTAACGAGGCCCGAGAGTTTAGGTGGGGGGTGTGGGGACTGCGGACTGAGTAGGGTGTAGCTAGGCGGTTCATCCCTTTAAATAGCCGCTTACCCTCTTTTTTGATCACTATTTGAAGACTGGCAGGTCTTCTTATTGGCTGAAGTAACTTTATTCCAGAATTCTTAAGGGGGAAACTGAAAAACGTATTATAAGTGGGGCGATGGAGGTGGATTTGGGTCGAAGAAGGTGGCCTCAACATTTTTCCAACCCTGGGAATTTCTGTCTTGAAGCATATCATTCACTTTGGTCCCTTCAGTGCCGCTGATGCGGCTACTGTGTTTGTAATTAATCAAAGAGCTTTCCATTGTAATTTTTTTTATACATTTTTATTTATTTATGTGTGTATTTTTGATTTACGGACGTGGATAATCATCGACAAAAAATAAATTGTGTTCCTGGGCTTTGATGTGTTTGGGGAATTATGTGACTCACCTCAGATGGAGCTGGTCTGCTAGGTCGCCTTGATGCTAATTTACGTCATAAACCCGCACATTATTCTCACCCTTTCAGGTTCACCACAGGTATGAGATTTGATTGCAATGCTTTCCCATTGATGACAATATAATGATATTTTACAATAAATATATAAAATATAATTTGATACGTTGTTTAATTCAGATTATCATATTTTTCCGACCGTGTAAAATTAAATTGCATGTGCAATAGGATACTCTCACATTTGTTTAGTTGTTTCTCAAATCTTGAAAACTTCGGCTGAAAATACGGAAGCTAAAGCCTATTACCTCGCCTGTTGACGTGAACATGATCCGACTTTTATGGTGTACACACTACTAAATTTAGAGTGTTTGGTTTTTTTTATTTGTAGAATTAAAGCTACATCATACTTCGGCCTATTTTTTTTTTATTTTATATAGCCTACTTTCTGCTCTGTGGTGTTTTTTTCTAATTAATGACAAGAAAATCTATTGATGAGGATAATGGCAAGGAAATCTCATGAGGATTGTACTTCCATCTTCGTGTTGTTGTTTGTCTTATGTCTTCCACGGTGGTGATAGGCCGCAAGAATTTCAACCTTTGGAAATGTATCAAATTTAGAACATTTTCAAACTATACAATTCTGCCGCATCCGTTTTGCAGAACGCATTAGCAATTTGTCCAGTTAAGATGATTCTAATCTCCAAGAATGGTAATTTTATATGAGGAGCCTGTACTTGCATTTTATGTCGCCCAACAGTCCACATGCATATGGCATCGTCTCGAACATCCGGGATAATCTCTTGATAGATGGCCACGAGATACAATTCAAATGTTTCATGTTGGTCGAGGCTACATGATTTGGAATCACTTGCGGATAGTGTGCCTTAAATGCATATTATGGGCAATATTTTATTCAGTTTATTTCACAAGGGTCAACACCTGTGGGGAATGGTGGACAGTGACATGCTATTGCATAACTGAAAGTTTAAAGAAATGCATATACGTTTTGTTTTCGTATTGGCTTGCCTTTCAGTGGTAGGGATCATATTATAGTTTTTTGTTTTGTTGTCTTTGAATGAATTGTGTTTTATAAGCAACAAGAAATATCACAATGGTAAGAACCGTCTTTCACAAGAATAGGGGCAAAGTGCGATCGTTTAATGTTTGTCTGACAGTAAACATGTCGATACTCCTTCCACCATCCAAAAACAAGATTTGAAAGCGCTCGTGCACTCTGGATATCTGAATGCCTCAGAGCATATAACCATTCAATATTTTCTGGTGAAATTCACGAATTAATAGATAATTCTGGCACAGCAACAATAATACAAATCTGAGCAGGCGAGTCTGCAGCGCTGCGCGGAAACCACTGGAAACAAATAATTAAATCAGTAAGTCTCAATTGCAAGAAATATATTTGTATATATTTTTTATAAAACCGGGGTTAAAAATTGCTGCAAATTCCCCTGGCGCTGTTGCAACTGTTGGGGAAAGGGGGCAGAAACAGATTTGTCGGCTGAAACGGTCAACGAATATGCACGGTCCTTACAAATGGAAGTTTCCGGAAGTCCAAGGTCAAGGTAAAAAACGCAGACAAACAGGGTCGTTACAGAGTCTAGACTGCCAAGAATGAACTTCACGCTCGCGCCGGCGAGCGTGATTGTTAGGAGAGGCACCACATATTACAAAATCATTCAGCGTCGGCAAGGTACCAATGCTAATACTGCTACCTCGAAAAATGGGCTTGAGCACCTTTCATTCTACTTTTTGATCACATGGAACATGGGTGTAAGTGTACAATATGAGTTACATAGTTTATAGTTACATCTCATAGAGTTTTACAGTATTGGAACAAAATAAGGATTGGTCACAGAAACTATTGGCCTAATAGTGTGAAATTGTGAGTTTCATTTCCTTTGATCCTATTAAACATGGAATTAATCTGGGCCGAAAAAAGCCTATAAAATGTGTTTCACTTTTGCCGTAATCAACGAATCAGGTGATCTGTCTTATTGATATGCGAATTCGTTCATGATGTCAAAGTGGGAATGCTGTCGACGAAAAGCCATAAAGTTACCAACACTACATTCGTACATTTTCGCCTCATTGCCCATTAATACTAAAAACTCGCGAATACTTCTGCTTAATAGTGGGGAATCATCAGTTCCATGAGAGCCCTGGTCCTGTAACCGTAAGTACTTGTTATTCATTGAATATTTGGCTATTCTAAAAGCAAAACAATCATTAATTCGTTTTCATTCTACATTGATAAGCAGAGCAGGCAATTTACATCTAAAAGCCTCATGTACAGTACTGTACAAAAGTCTTGGGCACCTCTCCGGCAATTTCGTGGAGAAAATATGCTTGCAAAAATAATTACATTTCTAATAACCGAAATGTACCATACAGATCTGTAAACTGTTAAAAATTAAATCAAACCAATATTTGATGTGACTACGCATTGCCTAAAAAATTAGGGACACTGTCCTGCTGTGCAACAGTTTAAGATGGTGATTAGCTTTTTGCTTGTTCCAAGCCGGGTAGAAAACTTGCCACCGTTCTGCAGACTGACTCTCTCACTGGCGTCTGTCCTTCCAAGTAATTGCGGACAGTCATGTTGACATCAGAGCTTTTTCAAGACTATATTATCTGTATCATCGTTTTTAATTGAAATACAAACAAAATTGAAATAATAAATTTTATTAATGTATAAAACTATTTTTGAAATTAGAATTTAGAATTTCCAATGTACTTGTTATCTTCGGCGACACATTCAGAAATGTGGAAAGCAAAAAGTAAACATTTAAAGGCAGATTTAAATTTTGAAAAATGTAAGGTGCCCAAGACTTTTGCTCAACGCTGAAATATTTGGAGTACCAAAAAATGTATGCCTCTTATATTGCGAGCAAAGTAATATCATCTTCATGATAATTCTTGCTTGAGGATTTTGTTTCGGGGATAGGGAGTGACATTTATTCACTTCGTTAAGGTTGCCTTAGAAGCGACAGCCTCACTAGAATGGCTGTTTTTGCCTGCATAGATATTTTCTGCAGCAGTGCCAGTTATATTTTTATTTTTCTTTCAAATCACTTGATAGGTCATGCGATTCATTCTTCATTATACATGTAACCTTTTTGTCCTCATTTTCACCGATGAACGTGCACAGCCAAACGAATTCAAGTTCAGCTTGGCTAAAAGAACTAAAACACTACAACTGCGTCCATGAAATCAATCTATTGCGATGGCCCTATTTCGTTTTTCCAAATGCAATTTTTAATTGCTTTATTCACCAATTTATTTATTGATTTGGTCAAGAGAACATGCACAGTCCCTTAGTCACTCTTTGTCCACCGGACAATGTTGGCAAAAGTGATTTGATTTTATGGTCCCAAGTAAATAAATATTCTGGTTTGATCTGACTCAAATATGGCGGGACATGACCAGCAAGACATGGTGCGGAAGTTCAATCATACGAACATCACGCACAACCTCTATCTCTCGCTAAAAACGACTCCTTTATTAATTAATGATTACATGTCTTAATATGTCGACCATCATTATTTTTGCAGCAAAATGTCACCTGATAGCATTATTTATTTATTCTTTTTTTTTTTTTTGCCAAATGGGAAATGAAAATGTGGATGCGAATCAACCCGTGTTCTTGTTTACCGTGCATTTTGCATTTTAAGTGAATAGTTACAGAATTCAATGAACCTGTCAATTGGGGTGCGTTTCCCGAAATCACAGATGCTAACTTACATAGTTGGCCCCATTGACTGTGAATGGACGAACTATTTGGGAAACGCACTGCAGCTCCGTCGAGTTCTGAGTGTCAGTCTGTGCTGCTTTCATCTAATTCTTTCTTTAGCTCAGGTATACAGTACCGCTCTGTGCACATTCACCTCCGTGAGCATGTGTCTGTCTGCGTGCTCACGTGTAATTCTGCATGTATGTATTTGAGAACTGGTGAGTTTATGTGTATCTGTATATACACTCCATATGAGTACCTGTCTGCACAAGCACGTGAATGCATGCATGTTTGTGCAATAATATAAGCATACTCCTTCCCAGATGTGCACATACACACATACTTACGTGCAAGTGCTCAGATGGAATCACCCAAACCGTTACATACACATATTTTCCATGCATTTAAACACATGCAAAAGGAAATACATATGCACCTACATGTGTTCAATAAACAGGTGTGGTATGCACATTGTCTGTGTCTATGTGTGTGTGTGTGTGTGTTTGGGGGTGGAGGGGAGTAGTGGTTTCTGATGCATCTCTGCAGTTCAATATCGACTGTCTTTGCATGTCAGTATGCAATTAGAACGATCTATACCAAACTGTTTTGAGAATCTGCCAACATGACAGACAAAGCAAGCTTGGAAACTCATCATAGTTCAAGTTCAAGATGGCTGCTTGAAGCCTGGGGCATTGGAAAAGGTGGATCACAGCATGTGGAGGTTTTGGCAGTGAAAAGCCATATAATATACAACAGTTAGCGCTGGATGTAGCAGTGAGGAGTTGCTTCTAGGGGAAGAATAGTTTACGCAGGTTTTAGCTGTCTTGAATGAACAATCTGAAGAACAGCTTGCAGAGGTTTTTAGCTCTAAATAACTCTCTTGACATACGAGCTAGAGCTCAGCTTGAGCATGTTTTAGCAGTGTAGAACAGATAGTCATAAAAAGTAGTACTTGTGCATAATTTAGTACCATAGAGTATCGCGCAGTTTGTAGTCATTTGTGCTGTGTACAGCGGACAGACATTTTGAACAGTGGTGGTGCAGGTTTAAGCAGTGAGGCACAGATATGTGGGTGGAGCGAAGCATGAGGCACTTTCAGCCGAGAGGAACCAACAGGCATGCAGAGATCAGCTTGTGCAACATTTTTCACTGTGTAGAACTGATAGTTTTGAGGAAAACACTGTCTGTGCTTGCTATAGCAATGAGAAGCAGCTGTTTGGAGATTTACCAACAATAAATACCCCTGAAACATTCCAAAGTTGTATCTTAGATGACTGCTACATCTGGTACTATGTCAGCTATCAATAGTTATACAGTTCCTACAGTGAGCACAGTGACTTATGCAGTATCACAACTAATTACAAATATGTTTCATATACATTATTATTATTATTATTATTATTAGTAGTAGTAGTAGTACTACTAGTAGTAGTAGTAGCAGTAATTGTAGGCCCTAGTTGTAGCAGTTGTAGTAGTGACGGTAGTAGTCAGTGTGTAATTGCAGCGGGCCCAGCAGCAGTTGAGCAGTTGCCATAGTTATTCTTGTTGTTGCAGTAGCTAGTGTGACATTAGCATGAGATCATTCTCTCCAGACCTAACGATGTTTATTTCAAAAAGCAATGTCCAAATTTGCATGAGAGAACTCAGCACAGGGAGTGAATCTGGACACGCATATTTAGCACAGAACAGGAGTGGATAAAAAAATTTTAGGCCAAGTTTATTCTGAAGTTACGCATAGACTAAGTATTTTTTCCGGTCGCATCTTAATTTAAATCGGTCGTAGACTTGCAGATTAACGATCTTTACATTCCACTCGTAAAGGGCTAAGTGCGCGTTAGATGCTGATATACAGGCAGGAGTTACCTCCAAATACATGTTTTATTCAAATTGCTTTAGATGTCTCTCTTACAATATTGTTAAAATGACCTTGGCACTTAAAAAAAGTTTCAATTGTTAAAAGGCAAACACTAATAGTCATACATAAAAACACAGACAAGAGAAATGATTATGATGTTTTACAGAGCTGTGAAACAGTGTCTGCCCCCTCTATGATTTCTCATATTTTTGCATAATTGTGACATCTGTCACAAGTAAACTCATATTGCAATTTTTAAATGATGACATATTTTATTGTAAGGAAAAAGCTATCCAACCCTTCATGGTCCTAGATGAAAAGTAATAATTATTGCTCCCATATTTACTAACTCAACCAATTCAACAAATCTAATCGATTATTGGGCTTAATATCACTTAACCCATCCAGGCATGATCACTGTCAGCCCAGTTAAATAGAACCCGCCTGGCAATGTGACGTGGGGGAAAAAAGCAATAAATGATGCCAAGATCGAAAAAAAAAAAAAAATCAAGAACAGGTGAGAAACAGATGAGTCAGTGACATGTATCAGTCTGAAAATAATCTGTGAATCTGTGACTGTTACTCGGAGACATTTCATACCAAAGAATCAATCCTGCAAAATTCATATACCAATCATTGATAGTTGAAAAGACGTGACTTATTGAACTCAGCATATTGTGTAATAACACTTGTTTTCACCAAAATTTGGAGGCCATTTGGAATCTCAATATCTCAAAAACTAACTAAAACTCGATTTTTAGGGTTTTCCATTAGGTCATAGTATGTAGTACCTGGTACCAAGTACTTTTTTAGTACCTACTTGGCCAGGGTTCCAATCGAGCTGAGTCGAGTTGAAAATGTGACGTCAACAGACTGCAGGCCACTGATTGGCCAGGCCATCCTTAAAAATATGTCTGATGGGCGTAACCTGACCGATCCATCAAATTGCCGCCAAGCGAAAAGTTTTATTTCTGGAGTTTAAAAACCTCTCTCAAATTGGTTTTGTCTTATTATGCTGGATATCTGATGTGTGACATGAATAAACAGCAAACTAACAAAAGACATTCACACAATTTGATTGAATTGCAATAGCTTGCTTCCAAGACCCAGCAGGCAATCACGGTAAGCATTAATAGAAAAGACATGGCATTAAAAAAAAAACAAAAAAAGACCGACCGACCCCTGATTCTCAAAACAGGGTCGGGTTACGCCCAACAGACATGTTTTTAAGTATGGCCCCAGGGTGTGATGCTAGCTATGTTGACGCCACTCACGTTGAGGTGGTACTCAACTATAATGGAAAACAACCGAAACCGAGTAAAGTCGAGTCAAGTAGAGGCGAATAGTGCTAAAACTGTGCAATGGAAAAACAGCAATAGATATGCTAGTTGTTGAATGGGAAGAGAAAGGAATGAAAGGAATGCAGTTCAGGGTTGTGACAGTACCCCCCCCCCCAATGGGCGCCCCCTGGTGACCCAATGGTGGACCCGTGGTGTCAGTGCAGGAAGTCATGAACCAGGGAGGGGTCTGAGATGTTTCACTCCAGGACTTATGAGTGCTCATAGTGCTACCAGTCCACCAAAAATTGGCGGCACTCCCCTATGATGGAGGTTCAGGATGCGGCTAACGTGTAGACAGGGCCACCATTGATAGGCCTGGGGCGAGGTGGAAAGCGGGAGGAAGGGCTGTAAGAAGATAAAGACATCAGTTTAATTCTCGAGACATGAATCACGGGGTGAATTATGAAGGGAAAGGGGAAGGGGGAGCCTGACAGCAGATGACGGCTGGATTACTGAAATGGTGAATGGGCCAATGGACAGGGGATGAGCTTCTTCGACATCTCCCGAGGCGGAATATCCTTCATAGCAAGTCAAACATTCTGTCCCATTTGGAAGGCAGGAGCTGGTTGGCGGTAACAATTCTCTTGCATCTGGAAGGTGGACATGTGCCGGAGTAATAAAGCACGGGCCTCTCTCCGGCCCCGGTGAGCACAATGAACCAAAACTACCACTTTTCTCGCCTCAGACTGGAATAAATGCAGTTGATAACCCAGACAATACTGAAAATGAGACATGTCCAAATCAACCACCGGTAATGATTTGTGAGGTAACTCCACCCAAGTTAACAGACAAGACCATCTGGCAGGGTTACCCTCTGTCACGTAGCGTGGGATCTTACTTAGCTCCTTGTTCAGCCTCTCCATTTGACCCCTGGTTTCTAGGTGGCACCCTGAGGAGAGGTGAGGGGTGACACCCACCAGAGCACAAAAGGCCTTCCAGATGTGACCGTCAAATTTGGGACCACGGTAGGAGACCACCTCCTGAGGCAAACTGTGTGAAGGTGCACCAAATGATGCAGGAGGGGCTCAGTTGTCTCCTTGGATGTGGGGAGCTTTGCCAATGGTACAAAGTGGGCTGGTTTTGAGAACTGGTCAATGATGGTAATGATGGCCATGAACTAATCAGAGGGAGGCATTCCCAAGACAAAATTCATAGCTATGCAGGCGCATGATTGGTCAGGAACCTCCAAGAGCTGTAATAGGTCAGAAGGTCATAGCTTACTTGATTTTGAGCGGGGGTACATTGTACATGGTGCAACAAATTCCTGGGTATCTTGGCAAATGGTTGGCCACCAAAACATTAACGAACATGGGTGAGAGTGCGAGAGATGCCAGGATGGCACACCAGCTGGGAGTCATAGCCTCAGGCCAGAAAACTGCCTCTCATTCTCTTGGGGATGATGTCATCGGATGGGAGTGCATGCGTATTATAACCAAACTAGATCTTCTAGTCTCCAAGCATATTTTTTTCTGGGGCATTGCTTCAAAGATCTTAGCTCCTCAGCATTCAGATAGCCTGCAATGTATTTTCCTCTCTGTGATCGGCTTGTGATGCTGTCAAAAAGACTTTGCTGCATGGAGCAACATTTACACTTGACTTTTAGCCTTCAGGTTGCCCCTCCCTTTCAACCAATCAAATGCTCCATGTGTAAATTGGTTGTCTTGGAGACATAGCCTCCACAACTGGGTCTAATATGGCTAATCTGAAAAATGGCCTGCTGGCCTGAAGGCCTTGTGTCTCCCGTCGCACAAGTGACCAGAAACATGTGGCAAAAACTGTTTTGATGGCTGAAAATAATGTGGTGCACTGTACGACTAATAATGTGAGGTACAATGACACTGTAGCTCATTAGTCATTGGTTGAACAGAGAGATGGATGAGGGATGGATCATTGTGATATGAGCTAAATATAAGCATGGGTCATGAGAGAGATTACAATTTTAATGACTTGTGGATGATGGACGCATCGCCAAGGCATAGTTTTGTGCCCATGGCTGAGATCTATCTGACAAACCCATAAGAATGTCATATGAATTTGGTGAGCCTCCATCAAAGCTGTCAAAAGTTATTGCGAGTACAATGTTCCTCACATCTTTTTGCTCAGTGACCTTGAAAACTAGGTCAAGGTCACTCATCATTGGACTTGAGCAAGGCCTTCACGAGAGGCATATGTGGTGTGAATTTGGTGATCCTCCATCAAAGCTGTCAAAAGTTATTGCGAGTACAGTGTTCTTCACATATTTTTGCTCAGTGACCTTGAGATCTAGGTCAAGGTCAATCATCATCGAACTTGAGCAAGGTCTTCATGACAGGCATATGTGGAGTGAATTTGGTGATCCTCCATCAAAGCTGTCAAAAGTTATTGCTAGTACAGTGTTCTTCACATATTTTTGCTCAGTGACCTTGAGAACTAGGTCAAGGTCAATCATCATTATACTTGAGCAAGGCCTTCATGAGAGGCATATGTGGTGTGAATTTGGTGATCCTCCATCAAAGCTGTCAAAAGTTATTGCGAGTACAGTGTTCCTCACATCTTTTTGTTCAGTGACCTTAAAAACTAGGTCAAGGTCACTCATCATTGAACCTGAGCAAGGCCTTCACGAGAGGCATATGTGGTGTGAATTTGGTGATCCTCCATCAAAGCTGTCAAAAGTTATTGCGAGTACACTGTTCCCGGACGGACGCACGGACGGACGGGCGGACGGACGGACGAACAGCATTTCTATGTCCCCCGTCCCGCCGGGGCGACGGGGGACAAAAAATGCGAAGAATAGGTTCGCTGAAATATAGGTAGAGCCAATTATTGGTAGAGACATGTCTCTACTGTCCATATGCAAAGCTATGCGCCTTGCTTCTGATAAATGCGCAAGTTGCTCACTGGTAAGAGACACTGTAGGCATTCACAAGACAGTTGTGAAAATTAATATTATATCTTTTGTAGATTTAGATTCCAGAGGTTGCTGCGTGGGATTTTCCAGACTCTAATGATCTAAACTAACTTCAGAGAGATGTAAAGTACAAATTCCAAAATTTTAACTGCCATCCATTCGTTCCATCTTCTTCTGCTTATCCGGGGCCGGGTCATGGGGGCAGGATGTCAAGGATGCCAGACATCCCTCTCCTTGGACACTTCCTCCAGTTCTTTCGGAGGTGTCACAAGGCGTTCCCAGGCCAGCCGAGTGACATAGTCCCTCCAGCGTGTCTTGGGTCTTCCCCGGGGCGTCCTCCCAGTGGGGCATACCCGGGACACCTTCCCAGGAAGGCATCCAGGGGGCATCCAATATAGCCGTGGAGGAACAGCGGCTCTACTCTGAGCTCCTCCCAGGTGACAGAGCTCCTCACCTTATCTCTAAGGGAGCGCCCTGCCACCCTGTGGGGGAAACCCATTTCAGCCACTTGTATCCGAGATCTCGTTCTTTCAGTAATGACCCAAAGTTTATGACCATAGGTGAGGGTAGGAACGTAGATTGACTGGTAAATTGAGAGCTTCACCTTTCAGCTCAGCTCCTTCTTCGCCATAACAGATCGATACAATGACCGCATTACTGCTGCCGCTGCACTGATCCGTCTGTCAATCTCACACTCCATCCTTCCCTCACTCGTGAACAAGACCCCAAGATACTTAAACTCCTCCACTTGAGGCAAGAGCTCTCCTCCAACCTGGAGGGGGCTAGCCACCTTTTTCCGGTTAAGAATCAAGGTCTCGGACTTGGAAGTGCTGATTCTCATCCCAGCCACTTCGCACTCAGCTGCAAACCACCCCAGTACATGCTGAAGATCCTAGTTCGAAGGAGCTAACAGGACAACATCATCCGCAAAAAGCAGAGATGATGCTTTTTGCCTGTGATCCCCAAACCGGACTCCCTCCGGTCTCTGGCTACGCCTAGAAATTCTGTCCATAAATATAATGAACAGAACCACTGACAAAGGGCAGCCCTGCCAGAGTCCAACATGTACCGGGAACAGGTCTGACTTACTGCCGGCAATGCGAACCAAGCTCCGGCTCCAGTTATACAGAGACTGCACAGCCCTTAGTAGACGGCCCTGGACTGCATACTCCCGAAGTACCTTCCTCACAATGCCATGAGGGATCACCGTTGAATGCCTTCTCCAAGTCCATAAAACACATGTGAACTGGTTGGGCAAACTCCCGTGAACCCTAAGCACCCTGTGGAGGTTATAGAGCTAGTCCAGTGTTCCAGGACCAGGAAGAAAACCACACTGTTCATTCAGAATCCGAGGTTCAACTATTGGCTGAATTCTCCTCTCCAGCACCCTGGAATAGACTTTACCAGGGAGGCTAAGGAGTGTGATCCCCTATAGTTGGAGCACACCCTCAGGTCCCCCTTCTTAAATAAAGGGACAACCACCCCAGTCTGCCAGTCCAGAGGCACTGTCCCCAATTACCACGCAATGTTGCAGAGGCGTGTCAACCAAGACAGCCCTACAACATCCAGAGACTTGAGGTACTCAGGGCAGATCTCATCCATCCCCAGTGCCTTGCCACTGAGGAGCTTCCGTACTACCTTAGTGACTTTAGCCCGATGATGGATGAATCAGCCTCTGGGTCCCCAGCCTCTGCCTCCTCAACGGAAGGCGTATCAGTGGGTTTGAGGAGATTCTTGATGTATTCCTTCCACTGGCTAACAAAATCCCCAGTGGAACTCAACAGCTCCCCACCCCCACTGTAAACAGTGTTGGCAGGGCACTGCTTCCCCCTTCTGAGGCACCGGACGGTTTGAATCTCTTTGGGGCTGACCAATAATCCTCCTCCATGGGTATGTGAAAAGTTTGGGGAGGTCAAGTTTTTGCTTCCGCCACTGCCCAGGCTGCAGCACGCTTAGCCTTCCGGTACCTGTTAACTGCCTCAGGAGTCCCACGAGCCGACTAAGCTTGATAGGACTCCTTCTTCAACCTGACGGCATCCCTTACTTCTGGTGTCCACCACCGGGTTCAGGGATTGCCACCGCGACAGGCACCGGAAACCTTACGGCCACAGCTCCGAACAACCGCGTCAACAATGGAGATAGAGAACAGGTCTATTCAGACTCAATGTCTCCAGCTTCCCTTGGGATCTGGTCAAAGCTCTCCCAGAGGTGGGAGTTGAAAATCCCTCTAACAGAGGATTCCGCTTGACGTTCCTAACAGATCCTCGCAACATGTTTGGGCCTGCCAAGTCTGTCCAGTTTCCTCCTCCGCCAGCGGATCCAACTCACCACCAGGTGGTGATCAGTGGACAGCTCAGCCCCTCTTTTCACCCGAGTGTCCAAGACATATGGCCGAAGGTCAGATGACACAACCACAAAGTTGATCATTGACCTTCGACCCCGGGCGTCCTCATGCCACGTGCACTGATGGACGCCCTTATGTTTGAACATGGTGTTTGTTATGGACAAACTGTGACTAGCACAGAAGTCCAATAACAGAACACCACTGGGGTACAGATCGGGGAGGCCGTTCCTCCCAATCACGCCCCTCCAGGTAACCCTGTCGCAGCCTACATGGGCATTGAAGTCCCCCAGCAGAACAATGGAGTCCCCAGTCGGAGCACTTTCCAGTCCCCCTCTTACGGACTCCAAGAAGGCCGGGTACTCTGCACTGCCATTCGGCCCGTAAGCCGAAATGACAGTGAGGCACCTGTCCCTAACCCGAAGGCACAGGGCAGCGACCCTCTCATTCACCGGGAAAACTCCAACACATGGCGGCTAAGCTGGGGGGGTATAAGCAAACCCACACCAGCCCTCCACCTCTCACCGTGGGCAACTCCAGAATAGAAGAGAGTCCAGCCTCTCTCTCTCAAGGAGTTGGGTTCCTGAGCCCAGACTGTGCGTGGAGGCGAGCCCGACTATCTCTAGCCAGTACAGCTCAACCTCCCGCACAAGCTCAGGCTCCTTCCCCCCCCCAGTGAGGTGACATTCCATGTCCCCATAACTAGATTCCATGTCCAGGGATTGGGTTGTCGGGGCCCCCGCCCATGAATGCCACCCAAGACACATTGCATCAGCCCCTTCACCCTGCGGGTGATTAGCCTACGGGTGGGCGGACCCACGTTGCTTGTTCGGGCTGTATCCGGCCGGGTCCTGTGGGTGGAGACCCGACCACCAGGCGCTCGCCTGCCAGCCACAACCCCGGGCCTGGCTCCAGGGTGGGGTCCCGATGATGCCAATCTGGGTGACTTACATGTCCTTGCTGTGATTTTATTCATTAGGGGGTTGTGATTGTGGTTGTGAGGTGGTGATTCAAGGAGGGGAAAAAATTTCAACTTGATTGAATAAAATACATTTCTGATGGGACACTTTGTCAAAGAGAAGATTTATTAAAACATAGAAGCATACATTGAGTTTGGCGATATGGCTCTGTTCGAGAGATCCCTGCCCGTCCAGCGTGGAACCGAAGGCAGGGAGCTGCTATTAACCTCCCTGTCCATAGAACAGAGCCAAAAGCAACAATGACCTCAGAAAGAAGAGACATTGTTATGTGTGACAGTTAGACATGAAAGAGCCAAGGATGTTTTATATTTCAGGTCCATGGAAAGAACAGGATTACAGGACGCTACAAATGACAGGAGGAGCTGGGGAGGAGGAGGGATGTTAAGCGTACATGCTGCAGAGTCTCTGCTCAGAATGCGAGCTTCAGTAAACTAGCATATCAATCGAGCAATCATGTGACGACAAACCAGATGACATCCAAGAGCACTCAGGTGATTCAAGCTCGAGAAGCGGCTACTATACTTACCAAGCTTGACTCTGTGCCCATCAGAATTACTCAAAGCTCCATGTTATAAATTCCAAAATTCATGACACATTTTTATCAAACAAAATAAACCGCTCAAAAAGAAATTCAGGTAACAGGTAAATCACATATCAGATCTTGATGAACGAATTATCCAAGTTCAAAATCTTTACTTGATGTACATTTTATAATGCATTGAGAACAAAAATCATGTAACTGGTCAATTTAAACCAAATTCATCAACCCATTGAAGGCTTGATTCAAAATCACCTCGATAATAATAGTAAAAAATTGAAATCACAGGCTTATCTGTCTTGCCTAAATTTTATCTCAGCAACTTGTAAAGTGACTCAGTTGTGTGCACGGCTCTTGCCTGCCTGTATGCACTCCCGATGCCCTCTGAGCAGCTCTTGATGAATCGGCGGATGGTGTCATGGGGGATCTCCTCCTAGACGTGGATCAGGGCATCAGTGAGCTTCCACACTTTTTGTGGCAGTACTTGGCGATGTCAGATGCACCGATACATCATGTCCCACAGGTGCTCAATTGGATTTAAGTCAAGGGAACCAGAAGGCCTGTTAATGGCTTCAATCCTTTCGTCATCCAGGAAATGCCTACACACGGCCTTGTCCTGCACCTGGGGGAACTCAGGAACTGCGACACCAGCATAAGGTCGGACCATCGCTCTAAGGATTTCACCCCAGTACCCAACAGTCAGGGCACCGTTGTCTGTGTGACCCTCCAAGGATATGCCTCCCAAGACCATCACTGACCCATCGCCAAATCAGTCATGCTAGATGATTTTACAGGCAGCATAATGTTCACTCTGGCATCTCCAGACTGTTTCACGGCTGTCTCATGTGCTTAGTGTGAACCTGCTCTCATCTGTGAAAAGCAGGACACCACTGGAAGACCTGCCCACTCAGGTGTTCTCTTGCGAACGCCAATCGAGCTGCATGGAGCTGGGCTGCGAGCACAGGGCCCATTAGAGGATATCATGCCTCTCTAATAGAGTCAATTTCTGACAGTTTGGTAAGAAACATGTGCACCAGTAGAGGGCTGGAGATCATTCTGTAAGGCTCTGGCAGAGCTCCTCCTATTCCTTCTCCATATGGAGCAGATACTGGTCCTGCTGCTGGGCTGATGCTCTTCTACAGCCCTGTCCAGCTCTCCTCGTGTAACGGCCGGTCTTCTGGTATCTCTCTCCTGTTCTTGAGACTGTGCTGGGAGACACAGCAAACCTTCTTGCAAACGCACTTATGGGTGTGCCATCCTTGGGGGAGCTGGAGTACCTGTGCAACCTGATTGAGCTGCAGGTGCCACAGGTTCGGCTGTGACAGACCCGAGCAGAACACAAAACCTGAGAATAATCTGTCAGTAAGAATCCGGAGAAAGGGATTGTCTGTGGACACCACATGCACAACCATTCCCTTCCTGGGCTTGTCTTGCTTTTGCCTCCACATTGCACCTGTTGTCAATTTCATTTGCACCAAAGCCGGTGAAAATGTTTCACAATCTCTTGTGCTTCCTAAATGGACAGACTGATATCCCCGAAGTTTAACTGACTCAGTGTTATACTATGATGACTATTTATTTTTTTGAGCAGTATTTAGCTTCAATCCATATTTGTTGACAATTAGCATTTTAAAAAACAAATTTTGCCCAGCGGTCAAAAACTGTTTGCTTTCCTGCTTGCCTTATGTACACATGTGCATTAATGGAGCAGTATATAATGGCCATTTAAAAGCATTTAAAATTACATTTATATTACTGCAGCAACAAAAATGTCACCTATTTCATTATCTCAGCTCTATCAGTCACATAATAAATTGCTTCAGTTCATACGAAAAAGATCAAAGTATGTATCTGCATTCTGCACTCAATCACGATGTCGCTTTCATGACAACAACCACTGTGGGGAAATCTCAAAGAAATTGTTGACTTGTGACCAGTTCAATATCGCTGATGATAATTCCGAAGGGCAAGATAATTAGGCAAATCATAATTTTATGGCTTTAATGTGTAAACCTACTGTCTGCATGAAACTTATGAGTTACAATCATGCAGGAAAGTTCATTTAATAAATTTTTTTTGTTTAAAGTGATGAATCACTTTATTCAAACTGAAGATTTTGTCTATTTTTTTTCTGGGGGGGGTGATGGTGATCTGGTGGCATGTATGGTGGCATGGCATGTATACATAACATGTATGTGACGCAGTTCTGCTCCAATGTTTTATGGGGTTTGATGAAGAATTTTTTGGATTAATAAAGCACATGTATAATTGTATACTTACAATATCATGTGTATTATATTGTGGCGATTCTGTCCCAGTTCGTTTGTTTAACTCTAGAAAATAGCGGAGTATCGCTATTGGCTGCACCAGGTGGGGAGATAGAGCCAATCAGGTCCGGGGCGGGGGGTATAAGAGGGCTGAGTTGCCAGCTTGAGCGGAGTTAATGTTGTGTGTTGTAAATGTGTGAGCAGGAGAAAATGAGCGTTATTGCTCGAACTGAAGAAACGGCCCTTTTAAGGGCCGAACAGCAAATAAAGCGAAGCCCGGGCGATGCGAGTACCGCTATTCCTGCCTCAGTCTCAGTCCTTCAGTAGCGAGACCGCTACAATATGCATATATTTTGGAGTGGGGAAAATGTTTTAAGAAAGTCAAGTGCGGCAAGACTGCGGAAGTGTCCTAATCTCTGTGTGCTTGTGTGTGGGGTGGGGGGCGGGGGGGGGGGGGGTGTTATAACCACTGGTATGCTTGTATATACAGGACAGATTCAATAGTAAATAAAAGTAGCATTCATTCATAGACTCAATCAGGAGACGTTGGTAGTTAGAGAGTTTGGTGTGATTGGTGTGTGCGTGTGACACACACACACTCCTTCATGACTGAATTCAGGTGTTTCATTGAGACCAATTGTCACAGGTGTATAAAGTCAAGCACATAGAGTCTGCATTCATAAACATTTATGAAAGAATGAGTCGTTCTGAAGAGCTTGGTGAATTCAAGCATCATACTATCATAGGATGCCACCTTTTAAAGAAATCATTTTGAGAAATTTCTTCCCTGCTAGATATTCCAAATTCAGCAGTAAGCAATAATATGGAGAAGTGGGAGCGTTTAAGAACAGCAGGAGTTCAACTACAGAGTCACAGAATAGGGTCACCAAGTACTGAGGGGCACAGTGCGTAATAATTACAGACTGTGTTGACTCAATAACTGCTGAGTTATTAACATCAGCACAAAAACTCTGCGCTGGGGGCTTCATGAAACAGGATTCCATGGCCGACCAGCTGCATGCAAACCTTACATCAGCAAGCATAATGCCAAGCACTGGATAAAGGGGTGTAAAGCAGCCAGCGCTGGACTGTGGTGCAGTGGAGATGTGTTCTGAGGAAGGATGAATCACGTCTCTATGTCTGGCAGCCTGATGGATTTGTCTTGGTTTCATAGATGCCAGAAGATATTTACCTGTATGACTGCATTGGGCCAGTTGTCAGGTTAGGTACAGGAGGGATAATGATATGTGGTTGTTTTTCAGGGTTTGAGCAAGGTCCCTTAGTTCCTATTAAAGTAAATCTTATTGTGCCACCATACCAAGACATTTTGGACAGTTCTTTGCTTCCAACTTGGTGGGAACAGTTTGGGGAAGGTCCTTCTCTGTTGCAGCATGCCCATTGGAGAAAGCAAGGGCCATAAAGAAATGATTTGGTGAGTTTGGTTTGGAAGAACTTGACTGGCCTGCACAGACCTCTGAACTCAAACCCATTGAACATCTTTCAGATGAAAGAGAACAGAAATTGAGAGCCAGGTCTTCTCATCCAACATCAGTTCCTGACTTCTCACATGGTCTTCTGGATTAATGGTTAAAAATGTCCACAAACACATACAAAAATCTTGTGGAAAGCCTACCAGAAGAGTAGAAGCAGTTATAGCTGCAAATGGGGGACAAACTCCATATTAATACCTATGAATTTAGAATGGGATGTCATAAACGTTCTTGTAAATGTAATGACCAGGTGTCCCAATACTTTTCTCCATATAGTGTATATGGTATATATGTTTTTGTTGGCTATACGATAACATAGCCTATAACAATAATTTTGCCATCTAGCAAACAAGCAGGAAAATCTTCTGACATAATCATCATATTAATGAGAAATGATCTTTTGCCTTGCTAGCTGTAGTGGGCATCAGATTTAGATTTAGCTGGCTTCCTGGTATAATTAATATAATCCTGTATCAGAAAAAGATATGCCATTCAATGCCCCCTTAAAGCAGCCCCGGGACAGAATTTTCTAGCAGCATCTTGTGGAAGGTCAAATGTTATAGCAAGCTAGCGACCTACTGGGCCAGGAAAATAAGATGGCTTTCAAAACTTACACAGGCACCTTTTGGCACCTTCTCAACCTTAATTCTGATACTGCTGCAATACCTTGTAACTTTGGTTCAAGCCGATTTAATCATTGTGGCAGTCATATGCTCCTGTTAGCACAGAGTTTTGCTCAAGGCTAATGCAAAGCTTACTCAGGGCTCACAGTAGCGTGCATTCATGATTACCGGTATACGCCACCTCTTTCATCTAAAAGGGGTCCACGAAATTACTTCTTTACAATTTCTCTGGTGTAAATGTATTGAAAAATACTATTGTCGGTAATAAGAACATCAAAAACAACAAAAAATAATTCCCACAAGTATGTTGAGGTAAAAATATGGGTGATAAAAAAAACACTAAACACTGAAAACAGCCATTTTTATAACAATCGAAAGGTATTGTAAATTTTTTTTTTTTTTACTTTTGCGTATTCTGAATGCATGTTTGAAAACTCAATCCATGGAAATTGATGCAAAAAAGTTTGTTCAAACTGGTTTGAGGCAACAATATTCTGCAAAATTAGCTCTGATGCTCAGTCGTTCCAGTACATTTAGCGCCAATGTTAAACACAATGGCAAGACTAAATGAGCTCCCAGAGATGTACGTTGCTGCATTGTGGCCTTACATGATGCGGAAGACATTAAATGCTGCCATGGCACTGGAAGAAACACCATCAAGCATTTCAAAGAAACCAGTTCGCTGAAAACAAGTGGCAATCGAAGTTCAAAATGGAAGTTACGTGCCTCTGATGTTTGTTATTTGTGTATGACAAGTTAAAGTAATTGGGGGTTGACAGTATGACAGAGATGAAGGTCCCAAGATTTATTATTTCCAGACGCCTGTGTAAAAATGATCTGATTGGTAGTGTTGCTGCCAGAAGCCGGTAACATACAAAAAGACTTTAGTTTGCAACGAAATTTGAGGATAACACACAAACGGACCAGAAACCAGTCCACTGGATCGATTAATCAAGGTTTGAAATATTCTCACCCATGTGCAGAACTTTTGTGTGCTGTAGTGTTGGAGAATGTTTCAAAAATGGTTGTTTAACCCCTTCAGTAAAACATGGAAGTGGTCATGTTATGATTTCAGGTTCAGTTTGCTTGAAAGAAGCCAGTGATCTCTTAAAAATTTACAGAATCATGGATTTAAAGAGGTATCACAGCATTGTAGTGAAGCAGGCATTGCCATCTGGAAAGAAACTGATTGGTTGGGGATTTTATGTTCAACAAGATAATGACCCTAAACATGCTTCTATGTCATGCAAGTATGAATTCAGTCAGAGATAAACATCTGCTGACATAAAAGTTATGACTTAGCCTGTTCAAAATCCAGGCCTCAATCCGATTGTTCCAACAATTTTGCTCATCAAAAGAATCTCTTTGGAATGAACTTCAAACCATATGGAATGATAAAGGAGTAGTCTGCATACTGTTTTGCGATCTCGCATCCTTTAATTGATTTATTGCCCATCTCCTCCCTTGCTTCCAGGTTTTGTCTTTTGCCACCTCTCTGAATGTCTTATCTATATGAGTTCATTATGATTTCAGTAGGATTGCTGTATTGTCCAGGTTCATTCCCGACTCAGACTGCATGTCCGTTCGTGGCTCATAGCAATAAGCTAAACTCTTCCTATGTGTTTCGGTAAATTAATGATTAAAAAGTGTAGTTACTCTTCAGAATCTTATTAATAGGAACAAGCTCCCAAAGTGTTCATATCAGGCTCCAGGACTGTGTTCGCATCCTTGGTAATCTTTTGTTTCTGCCACTTTCTATGAGTCGGCTTATTAGGAGTCTCTACCAAGTTCTCATCAATCTGCAGGATTGTGCTGCTTTTTTGATAAAGTAAACATGTATTGAGAAATCAGAAAAAGGGCAAATTATACCTCTACAGCAAGATAATGTTACAGAGAAGATTAATAAAACACTTTCTGGAGACTCACTCAAATAGGAAGAGAATAATAGAGGCATTTTGAACACAATTTCAACGTGTATACATCACCAAAAAACTTGGCGAAAATAGTCCCTTTCTGATGGCTTATTTATGGGAAATGGGGACACATGGTAAGGAAGTCCTGTGCATCGATCATCCTCTGCCTGTTGTAATTTGTTCATTTCTTAGTCTCATGTTGTTTTGTATTTCTTGCGGAATAAATTTATAATCGTCAAAAAGTATGCCATTGTTTGGCTCCTGGGTCAGCTCATCCGGCTATGGTGCCGCTTTGTGGAGTAGTAGTGAGCACCATGGCCTGGGTAGGAGCCCCGGGTCACGCCAATGCGCCGAAGTCTTTTCAGAGCTTCACACGTTTGGCTTTCTGCTGCAGGGAAATAAATTGGCAGGGACTGCTGGTTTGGGATTATAGTTCATCACTAAATAGACTCCTGTTAGTCAGCTGGGCGCTTGACAGTAAAATTCTACACATGTAGGGTTCCCTCCACTGTCCCTCAGGGGTAACTTTCCTAATAGCATAGTTGCTCACCACATTAGCTACTTACATAGCTAGTTCGACCATATAAAGATAATGGTTCAGACCTAGTAAATTACCAACTTCATTTTGGGAAAACACCACAAAACATTCGACCCGCTCACTTGCGGCTCCGGTTCCTGCTGGTATGTGGTAGCTGTTGGCGTCAGCATCTGTACTGTTGCTAATTTCTTCCTCATTTTCCATCTCTCCTGCCTCTCAATCATCATCATCACTGTCGCTAGTTGTCACACTTACATTAGAATCATCCTCTTTTACTTTGATGCAAGCAAAAATTGACATTTTCAATGATTTTGACATCGTGTTGTAGTGTAAAAATACACGTGATAGCCTATGTGTCACAACTGCTCCAACGAGTGACGTCACAGCTCTTGGTCTGATTCACAGTGCTGTTCAAGGGCAATATTGGGAGCTGCTGAAAGCCCGTTGGACATCCATGGTTACTCTCTTCCACTACCCTCTCCGGGTGGAACATGTTGATAGTTACAAAGAATATTGCATGCCGTTTTGGATTATATTAAATATGACCATTTTTATAAAGTTTCAAATGAATACACGTCTACTTTAATCCTCTCTCCTTGCCTGTTTGTCTGCGTCAGGTTATTAGGCACTCCTCCCAAGCCCTCACTGGTCACCAGGTTTGGGGCTGTATGATGCGAGGTCAGTGAGACGCCAGATGCGAGATGCAGGGGAACAGGGAGTTTATTAAAGTAAAGAAAAGAGGCACGAGGGCCAACAGAACACTTGGTCCAAAGGGCCAGAGCTGACAACTAAAAAGTCCAAAACGACAAAAAACACTCGAACCTCTAGGAAGAAAACCACAAACAAAATAGAATAATCCGGCTTAGACTACACAAGACTTGGCTAAGAAAGACAAAAATACTGAACTAAACACTGTGGAACTCAAGGACGTGAGACTACATGCCATGAAACGCAGTGAGACTTGGGGACAAGGAACACCGTGAGACACTGTCTGCCAGCCATCTTCCACCGACTCCAGATAAAGGGAGAGAAATCAGTGCACATGAGGGGCAACACCTGGAGAAGAAACAAGAGGCGTGGCAAGATCATGAGACGAGGACAGAGATTGGTTGACATGAGTTGCTCATTAAGGGAATGAGCGGCTCAGCTTAAGTACCAATTAAGTATGCAGTTTGAAAGCAGCATGAATGTTAGAACAGAAAAGCACAGCAAGATTTGAAATAGCAAAGCAGGAATCATGACAATAAACTCCCTGTCTAAATTAGTAATATTAGTAATGTGCCTGTCTAAGAATTACACCTCCCTGTGAGTGTTAGTAAATGTTAGTAACTTAAAAACTGTTAATTGCCAATGAAACTTAGAGAGGCCCGAATCCAGCACAGCACAGAAGGAAGGGGAAATACCAAAGCCAACCAGAGCTCTGAAATGTGCAACAACGAAGGCACGGGGCGGAACGCAGACAAGCGGTGGAGTGGCTTGGCAGACCTGGCGAAACATAAAACATGGAAAAGTAAAAACATGAATAATAAACATGAACTATGAAATGTGAAAACCCAATACAAGAAACTGCTAAAACTGTGACATGAGTAATGAACATGAACTATGAAACCTGGCACATGAAACGGTTAAAACTCAAAAATTTTGTCCTGGCCCAGGACCCTGGAACACAACACTGTATTCCTCCTCTAAACCTGGGTTCAACTGTCAAGCAGTCCTACTTCTGCGAAGGGGATTTGCCACCTGGCTTCTGCCCGGGGATGAGCACAGGCCTGGACACAGATGTGCCTCTCCAGGCATTACTAACTTAGCTGGGTGGCCCCTCCTCTGTATCAATCTACTGTTACCTAATAACCTCTCCTGTGATCTGGAAAAACCTAGTGTGTGCATCACTTTTGGTAAAAACTAAGTTTAATCGTCAATGGCAGTAAGTAAGAGTGGTGAAAATCTTAAAACACTAGCTATTAGTGTCATTTGAACTTTCAAAATCAAGTTTCTATCATATATTTTTTTTCTGTTAGGAAAAGTCCAGAACCTAAAATTTTTGTTTAATTGTGAAATCTTTGCCACTGATAAACTTACTAGGGTTTTGCAGATCACAGGAGACCTTCCCTGGACCTCTGGGGTATTTCTTGATTATTCCTTTGAATATGTCCCAAATTAGCTTAATTTTTGTTCTCTTGCTGGTAAATGGAAATGGACCTGAACATCCCCCAGCGGCCACGCTGGCACTATTTTATATACATAAGTCAGTAAATTTATTAATTTATTGAATATGATTTCCAAAACATGTCAATGTTATCATTCAGAATCATTTAGAGACAACCTTTCTTGATAACCAAGTTATTGTTATAGTCAAAATATCAAGTTGGCACCTTTACCAAAACATTTCAACAGTGGTTTTCACTCACTTATTTATTGCAGGTCAATGCTGTTTCTGAATACATGCTCTGGTGAACAGTCCAGGGTCATCATAATCCAGAAAACTTTTAAAGAAAATAATTAAGAAATTGGGCTTAGTGGAAAACAATTTGAATGTCTTATTTATTCCCTCTAAAGATAACGTATCAACTTTGCACATTCTATAAACCCAGTTTCCCTTATCTTGGAGCTTCATTGGTCTACATTTCCGTGCTGGAAAGGTCATTGAAAATAACTGGTTTTTGTTAAGGGCCATGGCTTACTTGCTGTTGTTGCTTGACTCAGGGACTCCAATAAATCCCAGTATATCCACAGTAAATTAAATGTTTTCCATTTGCAAAGTTGCATGGTAGCGTGTCAGTACTTTTAATCACTTGTCATACAGCCGCATCACAGCCAGATTGCTCTCAGGCCAATCAATATTTGCGTCTGGAATTTTTTTTTGCTTGTTTTTTTTTTTTTTTTTGAAATCATGGTGCATTTTCATCTCTTGGAGTGGCCACCCATGCATCACAATATACGTTTTTTTTTTTGGTGGAGGAGGGGACGGTCTCTTTCTTTTGGAATGTTTTTCTGTCTTGTTAGCGGAATTATTCACGTTTGCTTTTGCCTGGACAGAGTTGATTTTTGGTGATGATTTTTTGTCATGGTTTTTCATCTGACGAATTTCTGGAATTCTTCTGGGAATATATTCCTGGTTGTTCGGTCTCTGATGGATCGATGCTAGTTCAGGTAGTTGATTTTCCACTTGAAATGTAAATTATCTACTTAACATCATGTTTTTTTTTAATACCCTTTATTTATGGCTATATGACTGTGCATATCAAGGGGGTCACTTGGAAGATAGCACAGCGCTATCAGGACATTGAAAAACGATGTCAAACATTTCTAACTGAAAACATTACGGGATCCTCAAATATTATGAAGCTATAACAATAAATCTTTATTTCGATATTAGCTAAATACACCTTTAGCCATCTGTGAATGTGCCAGGGTCTGAGTTAATTTGCAAATCTTGTATTTTCATATCTTCATTATGTTTCATAAATGTTTATGTATTCACTGTGTTTATTTATTGATTCCATGTATTAGTTGCTGTGAATTCTTTCCTCTGTCACACTGTACATGTCGTCTGTTTTCATTCCTCACACTCATGCACTCGCCCTCCCATGTCTGTGTCTCTGTTACTGACCCTCATGTCTGTGTCAGTGGCCGCACCTCCCTGCGGTCTCTCCACATTCACACTCGCCTGTTCTCAGCCTCCTGTCTCCGTTTATCTCCCACTCTCTGTGCAGCGCTGGGTGTTCGTTTGCCAAGTATTTATCTGCACCTACTTAGTAAGCATCCTAGTTTCACATGAGATCTTCGGAAACCTCTTTTCTTTTTGTCTTTCAATCACAACTCTGCCCAGTCCTCAGTGTTTTACTCAGTGCTCCTGTATGACCTTTGCCTGCCTCTTCTTCATGTGATTTTGCATGTCCCTCAGACCAGGCATACCTGCTGATTGGTTAATGATCATTAGACTGTTTTTGGCTCAGGAGTTGGATCACCCCTTCACCATGGCAATCCTACTGTGTGGTACTGAACAGAATTGTATGACCAAGATCTTCAATAAAACCCTTGAGCCATTTTTTTGAGATTGAGCTTGGACCTTGCCTTCTGTCTTTCTTGACCACAAAGAAAAACCAGCGAAGTATTTAAATTTGTCAGAAGTTGATTGGAGAGGCTGGTCAAGCTTTTCTTCCTGCTGACCAATCCACACACACCGTAGCTCAGGGTGCGAACCAGGCCAGGAATCTGTGCTGGTCCCGTTCCTACGCTTGTTTGTACTGTTACAATTCAGACAAGGAGCCAGATGAACAGTCAGAGTAAACAGTCAGAGTAAATACCTGAAGGTGTTTATTGAGAGGAACACAAGATGAGATGAAGACCAGAATAACAAGAGCAGAGTTTGTTTGACAGTAAGATTATATGCAGCGCAGGAACACAGGGGGGTGGGGCTCACAGATGGATGACACCCGGAAGGGGAAAACAGGCAAAATACTCAATTAAAGAGACAATACTTCTAAAAGAGACACAGATTGCTGGATGGGAGAAGGAAACAGTCAGATAAGAGCGTTGTGGAGAAATTCGGTATGGAAGAATCGTCTCAGATCCTGTGCCATGTGACCTCCAACCTCATCCAGCATTACAGCAGAGACTCAGAGCTGTTGCCATGGCAAAAGAAGGCTGCAAAAAACATTAAATGAAGGGTTTCCAATAATTGTGGCATACATATTTTTGAGATTTCTTTTTCTCTTTATAAATATTGAATGTGTCTTTCAGTTAGGTTTATTTCAAATAAAGGTATTTTTTGAATATTCCAAACTGAAAATCATGAGGACAAACAATTAGGTCATTTTTTTCACATCTCATTTTGTTCACTTTTACTAAAGGGTGCCAATAATTCTGGTAGGCACTGTACACCCATGTGATCTGTAACAAGGCCAGTAATTTTATAATTTGTTGCAGCTTTCAGCTATCCCCAAATCGTGTAGCTCCGATTTTCCTTTCCAATTGTTCCATAGCAATGCTGCCTAGTCTGGTTTTTGTTTGACTGGTTCTCCAAGGGGGTCATAAGCACTGCACTGAGTCACTACCCCTGAAACTTTCAATCCATACAGGCATGCAGAAGCTCGGGAGTGCAGTGTTTTGCTGATTGACCTTCCTTTAGAGCATAGCTACTTTGATATCATCAATCATCCTTATAACTGAAAGGTTTAAGTAACGGTTGAGTACTGAGAGGTTAGCCTTGGCGCGGTTCATATGCCGCACTCCGATCCCAAATCCCCCCTCACCCATCCACCCACCCCGCCTCCCTTCCTCCTGTATAACGGTGACAAACAGGTATCGGGTTGATTTTAAATATTATAAATCACTTTCAAGGCTCTTCATCAGCTGGCCTCTTGATATATTTCTGAATTCCTGTGACATCATTCTTCGGGCAGAAGGTGGGAGGACTGTGAGCATATTAGAGTGAAGGTGATTGGACCGGAAAATGTATATTTCCGGGGAGATGTGTATATATATATATATAGATCAGCGAGTAAGGATGCGCTATTCACTGCAGGCGAGTTACTGTAATGTTAACGTTGCTCCCGGACGGAGGCTGCCGAATAAGGTTAGATGTTTGGCAGGATCTCTGATCACCTTTGCAAGCACCCGACTAACTCCATCTTACTCCACAAATAAGCCAAAGAACAGCGTAAAAACAATCGTACTGAATTTCTTATCGTGAGATTCGCATATTAAAGACTGCAGACTAAAAACCACACGTCGAGTTTCATCTTTTCAAAACAAACTTGGTCCTGCAAGTGTTGGAAAATATCTCAGGGATGGGAAATGCCCCTTTTAAAGACACGCTTTTTAAAAAAGCATTACTCGAAATGCACATATTTTATCGATGGATACGCTAAAGGCGGGCCGAAGATCGGGTGCGACATTGCTCGTTTAGTTAGAAAACCTTTCTGAGAAACAGTTGTGTATTCTGATACACTTCCGAGGAAAATGTTTGAGCACAAACACCCCCTTGAAGAAACAAATCGTGTCGAAGAGGGTCATGAGTGTTGGTTCTTTGTTTAGCATTGCACTGCGCCTAATTGTACTCATTAACTAATCATTCTCCAATCAATACTTTTATTTGTATATGTCTAAAACAAATACTGACCACCGCAATGGATATGATGCTGAACCTCTGCTATATAATATCCACAGAGCACAATCAATCTCAGTGATAAACTGTGGGTAAACCTACATTTAAATTGCTCTTGATTTAATAATAAAGGAAAACTCCCTTTTTTATATTTGCTTTCATTGGGCCTCTAGATTTCATGTTCAGACATCAATGACCACCGCGAGTGCGGGAATTTTATCGTTTCCAGCGAGTGTCCGTCTGTATTCGGGGGTATGAAGACACCTCGGGGAATATTTCATTTGGCCTGTTGGCATAATTTGCGTATAATTATTCAGTTTTTGACACCGAAGCCGTTGGGAAAAAAATGCATTTTAACGATTCGACTTTTTGTTTATGATTTTTTTTTCGTTTAATTTTCGTTTAAGACAGACGTCACATTTCCTACAACCAATTCAGATCATAGATTTTTTTTTAGACAAAAGATTAAAACTTGGGATCGAAATGTATTATTATTATTATTATTATTGTTGTTATTATTATTATTCTTACATAGCCCAATGGCCAGCGTTAAAGAAACTCCAGCAGTATTTTACCTGATTTTACCCTCAACACTGATTTTATTGCATCATTATCCGTAGCACAGTTATTATTACTATATTATTATTATTATTATTATTATTATTATAACCACCTTTGTATTCTAAAAATCTTTGAAGTATACTACACCTTTTCCGCACCGAGTCGAGGATTATTACTTGGAGAAAAAAACAGTCCGTAGGCCTATATTTATACTTGGGACTTCCTCTAAGCTGGGAAAAGTGCGCCTCATTGAAATAATATTTCTTTCGAGAACAATGACACGAACTCAAAGGTTTGAGACAATCTAACCACGTTAAGGAAAATGTCTTTTCCCCCTCCTCTTCCCAAATACATATTGTTATTTATTGCGGTTATTATTATGATTATTATTATTATAGTAGTAGAATTGCAGTATGCTACTTTACTATAGTAGTATAGTGGTTGTCGTAGCAGTAGGACAGTAGAGCGGTAAGTGGAAGTTGTTTTTGATTTGTTCTTATGGTTGTTCAGTTCACTCGCAAAGTGAAGCATAAGACTTGAATATTTAACTTTATGTGACAGTGCGCAGGCCTAATGATTCACGCAGAATAATCAGTGCGCTTCAAATTTAAAAAGATTTTGTCACAAATAGACGACGATTTTCCAACTGAAAATAAAACATCGGTCAACGGTTTATATATATATAACTATATGTTCACCTGGAGCAATAAAAATATATTTCTTCCTCAGATAAGTGAGAAAAACGTGTCGGGACTCCTAATTTTATACAAATTATTTCCTCACACTCTAGCGTAATTTATTAAGACGCTGCGCCGGTGTAATCTCGTGCTAATGCAAATACGATTGGTGTAAGATGTCCTAACTTTATTCCGTACTGTTGTAAAACATATTTTTAGCGGCTACAAAACAACAAATAACCAGATTTTGAAAGGATCAGACGGTGCCATGAACAGACGTTCTTCCTAATCAGCACTTTCGCAGTTTTTCCTTTTTACTTTTTCGGAGGCCTGTCATGGAAAATAATGACCTCGCTGGAGTAGTTTCACCACCATCAGATGTCAACAATTGACGACAAAATGAAGGGTGATAATGATAATCGACCCCAAAAACCTACACTTTTAACTTTATCTGCCCACAGAGTGTAGATTCTCTCATATTGTCCTACACCCTTTTTTTGCAGATTAAGGTATACAATTTATTTTAAAGCAATATCAGCGACCGCTGAGTGTATATTCACGATAAGAGTCATTAATATGTAAAAACATTTGTACTGCAAATAATTTGCTTCAATTTTGATATTACTGAGGGTGCATCAAGGATATTTAAATGAGCAGCTATGGACAAACGGACATTCTCGAGCTCTCTCTCTTGCTCGCAGCTAGACATCAGACCTGTAAAATGGTGTCTCGCTCAAGTTCAATGTCAACCGTTGCTTTGCAAACTATTTCGTTTCCGGGGAAAGAGCCATAAAATTATTTCAAATTGATTTTTTATTTCTGGTGGGCGCATTACACTGGGAATTCGGAGCTGTTAACCAATGCAGCCATATGACTCATTTGTATTAAAATTGCATGTGTGCATTTAAAATGATCTTCTCGGCTCATTCCTTCCATTAGACTGTAAAATCGTTTTGTTCAACCAAAGCACAACCAATTCAAAATACGGATGAGAAGTTTGGTTCAGTATTTCAACAGAATGCGTGTCCTTTCACTAAATCATGGTGTTAAATATAATTACATTTAGCTTGCGTGTGGAAGCGTGCGTAAACGAGAGATAATAATAATAATAATAATAATAATAATAATAGACACAACTGAGAGTGCCTGTGAAACAAAGTGCCGATGAGTTTACCTCGCTTTTCTCTTCGCGAATAGCGCGTCTGTCCACTCCGACTTAAACTTGCAGAGTCTAAACTGAATTTCCTCAGGGATAGATTGAAGTCGGACGAACAGCAGAAGCGGTCCTGATTACATTACTGGCCTATACTCTGTGGTTGACCGCGTAGCTCCTATACCAGAGATGTAGCTGAGGAATTGTGCACGATTCTTAGCTTCATGTTGACACTGCTTGAAGTTAAAACACGCGTAAACATAGCCACGTATACAAGCAACATATTGATGCGTGCCATTTAGGCCTGCATAGGCCTACTCCACATTAATATCATTGAGAAAAGTTGCACAACCCCTATTTGTTCAAAGCTGGCAAGTATTTGAGAATTTTTAATTGAAAAGCGTAGCATCATAAAGTATCACTAAGGGGGATAAAAGTTTCAAACAATTTGTCAATAAACATTCAATCTGAAACTTCTTAAATGTGCGAAATCAATCGCGTGTACGCTACAACAAAACGAAAATAAGACACTTCGGGTGCAGCGACAAACGAACGAGATCAAGTGTGAAGGTCAAGTTCGAGGTTCCTTCCCCAGACAGCATGACCCCACCTCACAGTTCTACCCCAACCCCCACTCACAACAAACACCAACACCCCCAAACCCACCCCCCACCCCGACTTTTGCGATATTGGCCTAAGTATGGAGTGTGGGTCTGTATTCCACCCCCCCCCCCCCCCCCCCGCCCCCCACCAAAAAAAAAGATGGCCATCAGGAGCTTTAGCTGGTGGTGCGCAAAGGGGCTTTTGTTTCCAACGCACATTCCTCACAGGAGACCGGGCTTATGTGCCGCTTTGGAAGAGCGGGCTGGAGACGACTGGTGATTTGTGTTATATTATGATTCAAGTATAGTTACCGATGCAAAGGAACTTAATGACTGAGGCGTTCTAAGAGTTCTGAGAATTATTTTGTTCCTAGACGCGACTCGGATGAAGTGAGGATAATACTGAGCGGACTCCCACGCTGTGGACCGGATAATGTTCATGTACCGTTTCCGGGTAATTTGCCGATTAGTATTTGTTTGCGTCCTTACAAGGAAAGTTTGCAGATTTATAGCCGATCGCTGTCATCCTTCAAAGACTATTAAGCCTGTTATTGAGAACGTCAAGTTATTTTCAACATCCGCGAGCAATCTTTTGCTTGGCCGCCGGCGTGAAAAGATGATGAAGTTACCCACAGGCATCGAGAACATTCTAAGTCAAGTGTGTTTGCGAGCCAATGGTTAGTGAGAAGTTGCGACACCAGACCCTGGATCTAAGAGTCCCAGAATGACACAGACTGAAGCTTTTCTCTATAGTCTATTCCTAAGATTAGCAAACATACCACGTGGCCAAATTATTGCGGTCGTTATTATCGATATTATTATTAGGCTATTATTATTATTATTATTATTATTATCAATATTATTATTATTATTATTATTATTATTATTATTAGTAGTAGTAGTATTTGGCGGACCGTACCGTCATGCTCAAATGTTCAGACAAACGAATAAAACAAAAGCACATTTTTATGGGAAATGGTATACTCATAAGTTATACCGCAAGATTCATAAGTCGTGAAACAAGTGCTATTCTTCACTGCATAAAAACACAATTATTATTGTCGTTGTTGTTAAACAGAAACGCGTCCAGCAGATTGATCCAAGTTAGTTTAAAGCAAGAGGAATATGCAATGCATTCGAAGACGGGGATGATGATGATGATGATGATGATGATGATGATGATGAATGTTGCAAAGGGAAAGGTTTTGATGCCAATTTAAAGGTGTAAAGGCAGTTTGTAGGTACAACCCTTCGACCACGTGTTGTGAGTAGAACTCGGGGTCGTAAATGGAAGTTGACCAAAGGTAAATTTAGCACTGATATTCAGAAATATTTCTTCACCCAAAGAGTAATTTCAATGTGGAACAGCTTGCCTGACCATATTGTAGAGGCAGAGACCTTGGGGGTTTTCAAGAGCAGGCTTGACTTAAAGCTAGATACCATTGAGTCATTGTGCATCTGAAGGGATATATTTACAATAGTATAAAGAAACTGGTGAGCTTAGTTGGGCTGAAAGGCCTGTTCTTGCCATTCATGTTATGTTATGTTATGTTATGTTATGTTATGTTATGTTATGTTATGTTATGTTATGTTATGTTATGTTATGTTATGTCATGTTATGTTATGTTATGTTATGTTATGTTAACCCCCCCCAATAAGATTTATGAAACGGCTTGTTTGATCCCTTCCCCTTATTCTCGATGCAGTGCAGCTGAGAAGGTTCGCAACCTGTGAACTGTGGTTTTTGTTTTTTCTTCTTTTATTTAACTGCTTTTAAGAGAGTGCGATTGTAGGTTTGCAGAATTTTTACATTGTATTGATGAATGTATCTAACAGTCATTGGGCTTATGCAACAACTAAGAGCTCAGTGCTTTACGAAACAGCACTTCGGCCAGTTGGATGGGCTTAAAAATACGGTAGGCCTATAAGCCTGCCCTCTAGGATAACCATATTCAGTTTCCTCGAAACTGGTCACACCTCCTTTGACCTGTAAACCATTTTGTCCAGAGCCTTGGAGCTCCTCGACGAATTCCCGCCCAAGTTCATATATCGAAAAGTATGTGACCAATGCGTAGGCCGCATAGTTTGATTCCATTCAGTCGTTCGGTGCCTGAGACAATTTATCTAATACCGCTCAGTTTTTAAACGACTACAAGGATAAACGACGCAGCCCTCCTTTCAAAAAAAAACTATTTCGTTATTAAGAACCACGGTGAATGTTAACCTCGCTCAATTTACACTCCATTGCTTGGTTGTAGCAATGTTGCTATTCTCATTTGAGTAATCTAATCCATCATGCATTTGTGGGACACGTGAAGGCCTTCAGCTTTTTTTCATGCTGGCTGGTCAACAGAAAAGCCGAGGGGTGGCTTAACCAGAAAATTAAATAATGAATATATTCTAGACAAAAAAGTTAATTGGAAAACTAACATTCCTCACTCAGGAGATGGTATACCAGTTTCGCAGACAGGAGAATCCTGATCTTAAACTGAATGTTGGCTACATGGATATTTTCAAAACAAAATTCCCCTTTAGCAGTAGCTTGGTTTTAACCGCGTCTCTGAAACCTACGCCCAGGCTGCCAATTTTTGAGAAAGTATCTGGCTGATGGGCATTAGTAGTGAGTATGGGAGCATACGACTGCCAACTTTGACTACTAGGTGTGTGTGTGTGTGTGTGTGTGTGGGGGGGGGGGGGGGGGGGGTCTTTATAATAATAATAATAATAATAATAATAATAATATCTAAACGCACGCACTAAAAAAAATAAAAATAAAAAAATCAACCAATATGGTAAGTTAAAAATAGGAAATGAAGTCATACCATATTACAACAGACATAAAATCATTTGAAGAGTCTGCCTCCGGTTCTCCGAAGCCGATTACTTGAATATAAGTTACGTTAAAAGATATATATTTTTGTTTGGATTATAGTCGTTTTTTCTTTCATTTTCAAAAGAATAATTTCAAACCTAAATTAAAAGTGTCGATTTTTCATGGAGAAATGTTGCAAGTTATTAGGTGAATAAGAATAGGCTCACCGGTTTCTTGCTGAGGGATTTAAGGACACACGTGCACAGAAAATGTAGAAGAAGGTTATTTTCTGTGATATTTTAGAGGGATAAATGTCTGAGTGTACTCGATGGTTCACTTCATTTATTCTGCTTTTATTTGGATTATTGACTGATGCATTGTAAAATCCATTAGCACAAGTAATTCGAAATGAAATTGTTGAAAGCTATTTATTTTATGGTTTGCGCCTGTGATTTGTGCGTTATGTTTGTCTCAGAATAATAAATACGTACCTTTTATAATTTCATAAATTGGTGTTTATCCAACCTAAATTTCCGAGACAAAAATTATGATAGTATTCATTGTTTACAATACGATTAATAATGAAATTCTTTACCAGCTTGTCTCAAAAATGAGAATAACATATTATGTATTAATTCAAAACAGTATCGGAATAAAAATCAGCCTCAGGAGATATCTACCTTTCCAAGGTTTCTTCAGTCATCACTTCTTAATTTTACAACTTTATTTAAATATTATATAGTGGCACCGCGATATTTTATGCCATAAAACCTGAACATTGCAGCTTCACATATTTACGTTCAGGTGGCATCAAATTACTTATTACTTATTGAATAATGTAAGAACTTGTGTTCCCGCCCAAAACACATTAGTTAAATTAATGTAGACTAAATAAATGCATGTTTTCAGAGCTCCTCTGTACAATCCACAACAGCGATATCGTTTGGTGCCACATCATAACACCTGAAGGCACATCGGAGGATAATGTGAACTTAAAACACACTTCAAGTTGCCCACGAAAACTTTTGGCAAACCAAATTGAGACCTGCTCTTCCTATGTGTTGTATAGGATATATTTCTTTTTAACTTTTTTCTTTTTATTGCGCGGCAAAATCTATCATTTGAGGGGGAAACTATTTTTACAATTTTTTTAGAATAATTGAAATGGAAGAAAATGTGTTTTAATTAAGCTACGTTTTTAAAAGTTAGCGGAAAATACATTTATTTTTGAAATATGACTCAGTCCAGCAGTACAAAGATTTGCCATCGGATTCATAACTGGGGTACATTTGTTTCTCACCACGTCAACAAATTACTTAGTAGGACCATGAAATTAACGGTTCCAACTATAGTATATAAGTACATATATGAGCCCTCTTCCGGTCTGACCCCTGAGCGCATTTTTAAAAAAAATTAAATTATGTCGTACTTTTCCCGGGGTATTTTACACACTCTCTGACCAGCAAACTCAATCTAAAAAAAATGAAAGGTTGAATTCACTTTTGTCTCTGGTTCCATAAAATGGAAATCTGTAATTTTCAATAAACTTCGTGGATTTCTTGCGAAATATATAAATCAAATTAATTGCAGGTTAATTTACTCCGTTGTGTGAATCTAACTGACAATATTTTAAACTAATATTTAAATTTTCTTCGTGCTGCATCATGCACAATCACCTCCAGGACAAAGGGGCTTTACTCGAGGCTTTCATGTGCCGAAAATTGATGTACTGGAAGACTTTTTAGCCTCAAATTTCATGGCGTTAGTTTATTTTCCTGTGGAGTATATTTAAGGCCATATTGTCACTTGGTGCTTCAAGCTCCCTTATTTATGTTCAAAAACTTACCAAACTGGGAGATTAAATGCACTTTATACTGCATTATGGTATGCTGGTGTACAGCAGTTATTTTTTCAACATGAATATATTACAAAACTCATCTTCACTGCCCTCCATGTTCATTATATAACAATAATAACAGATTGGCTTTTACCATTGAAGTTCAAATGAGATGTAGCCTTTTTCTACCCATGAAAAGGTTGCGGGCATGTATGCTCTGTACAATGACATAACATCACACTTTCAATGAAGGCGTCTTACAAACAGCTCCAGGTATAGAATTCAGCTCAATTAATTTATGAAAATTCCAGGGGTATATTGATACTCACTTAAATGATGGGTGATGAGTGTTCTTTCGCAAAATGGATGCTATTTCCATGCAGGGTAAGCTTTTCAAGCCCCTTAAAAGCACTGGATTCACACAATTCAAGGTCTTTCCAGGGGTCAGTGAGAGTTTTGCTAATGGGGACACTGCTTTCTGAGCTGAGGAATACATACTGATTCACAAAGAAAATCATATGTCAAAGCTTTGTACCTGTCGAACATTCATGCCGTAATCACTGTATTGCAGTTGTCTGTTACTCAGGAATATGATGACATTGGACACTTTTGGCAACATCACTTTTCTACTCTCATATGATTTCCAATTTCATCGCTCATTACCCCACTTTTCTCTCTAACTTGTGAACAGCTGTAATACACAGTTTTTATTGAGAAACACACCACTGGGTTCATGCTTTTTTTTTTTTTTTTTTTTGTTAAAACTAGCACGACACGCCAGGGTAAAGAAATTATCATCTAGGAGTTTCATAACGGCATCACTTTCAGTGATTCAAGCGAACATCACCGTCCTAAGGCACTTTTCTTTTGCAAATGCCAGCAAGTTGAGCTGTCTTCAAATTTCACCCGCCTGCCAAACACGCTCCAGCAATCTCCTCTCCTCTTAGATCACTGATGTCCTCCTCTAGCCTGCTATTCATTATTATGAGTAGCCAGGCCTATCCAGCATTTTTTGGGGTTCTGTCCACTTAAATTTTGTACAAAAACTGGGTGCTCGGTATCTAACGTTAAAGCTGCTGACTGTCTTGAGTAGGTAAAATGGTTGAGCTGAGAATAATAAACCAGTTGCATCTAAAAAAAACACCTTCTTGCGCTCAGCAGCTAGCTAGCACCCTGGATGGCTGAGGTAAACGTGAGCTTACCAACAGGTGTTTGCCATCCATTGTTCATCAGCTGTTTCACTGCTGCTCATCACATGAGAAGATAAAAATACAAATCTAATTTAGGCAGTTTTACCCTTGCCTCCTCTTCTACTTTCTCCTCTCATCCCAAACCTCTTTATTCTTTGATGTCTGCCTTTTCAGTTAAGTCATGTCAGTGAGAATGTCCAGCTACCCAAAGCAGCATACTTCAACATTTGATAGATCACCATATTTCCCAAGAATCATCACAATGAGAAGGCAAGAGGAAGGATATTTTCCATAATATTGACAGAAATATGAGAAGTTTCATTGTAAAATGAAATAAATGTCACTTTCAAAATTTTTTGGAACACCGCTGCATAAGATCATCAGTAGCAAGCCAGTAGTTATGCCAAGTTCAGCCGTTAGCAACACGTGATACAGTATATCCCAGAGTTTAACATCCTTGAACATCAGGTTTCATTCCAAAGTGCAATAAACGCCAAGCCAGTTTTTACCAGATATATCCACACAGCCAATCAGTGTTGGATAATCTCACACAGGTAACATGTTCCTTTAGTTTTGAAACTCTTGTTTCGTGCAAAACAAAAATATGAGTGTCATTTCCATGCTGGAAGCTTTGCGGAAAAAATATTCCCTAAATTATCCGTGGAGAATGCATTTCCCATCAGAAAACATAGTTTCCTCCCTGCTGCCTGCGTTTTTGGCGACATTGAGCAGCAGATTCACAAGAAGAACAGTGTACCACACGGAGGAGTGTTACAAATTATAACAGAGGCATGGAAATGTTGAAATCCATGATATTGACTGGCGGGTATTTAACTTCAAATTGCACTTCTGTGGATGACAAAAAACAAAACAAAACCAAACCAAGCAAACAGAAAAATGACCAATTATAGAATAATTACACAATGAGAAAAACACAAACAACAAAGCAAATGTACAAAAATCAAAAAATGGAGCTGCGCATGAAAGTGGGTCATTCATTCATGGATTTAAAGAGGAAATAATGTTAATGTCAGTGAAAGCATCAGGTAATACAGCGATAATACTGATGTAATACTTAATAATAATAATAATAATAGTAATAATACAGGTGTTGTTATGAACATGTACAAATGATTCTTTCATAAGATGGAGGATTTTTGAACAAATGAAAGATACGGTCCAGATTATTCCTATTAGACAGTACTATAAGCATGAAGACTTTTTATCAGACAGCTAAAACAGAAAAAAGAGCTGTATGGAGTGGCTCTATTGGTAATTAGACAAAAAGATACTGCACATCGTTTCAGATATTGAGGATAATTAAAATGTATACATTTAAGGCTGTACAGTCTTTCATTATTTCATAATTTACTCATTTTTTTATTATTTATCCTCAACAGAAATGCACTTCACCAATAAATACAATTCACAAACACATAAACAATATACATTATCTAAATCACCAAATCCAATCCAGAGCAAAACTCTAATTTGAAATCCAATCCATAAATCCAGCATCCAAAAGGCAAGGGCACTTTCGCCTGGGGGAGTACCGTGTAGAGCCAGTTCAAGAAGCAATTATTTTTTCATCGTAAAAAGAATTTTCCTTGGCACCACTATTATTAAATCCCTAAGTATTCAAATAAAGGAATCCTAATATTACATGACTAATTTGATCAAAATTTGCGCTATTTATTACAATTTTATGTTTTTAACTCGTGAGTGGAGAAACAACCGGCCTAAAGAATGTGACCCAGATCGTGTGGCAATATCATAGAGCACGTGGGGGCTTCCCCTAAGTTGCTCTTCATTTTGGGAACGAAATTCAAACTAGACCAATGCAATATTCAATTGAGTCAACAGAAAATTTTGATAAAGATGCCAAATTACAACATAGCATGTTGAAGATGATATTAAAACAACGAATACGACACTTCAGTGATCTCGACCTTGCGTACAAAACTTCGTTCTAAGGCGCAGGAGACATTCCAGCGGATACATGAATGGCGGCCCATAAACCGACAAGTAAAGCATAATATGCTACAAGACATATATGCGTTTGGATTTAGCCTAGCTAACATTTCTTTATCCGCGGACGTGGAAAAAATATTTGTACCCCTAGCAGTAGGACTGATCAGTGCAGTGGTAACCAAGCTAGTAGTGTAGGGGGAGAGGACTATACACAGCTTCTCCAGATCCTGACAGAGCTACAGGATAGAGTCCGGGCGCTTGTGGGTGAGGTCAAATCCCTTCGGGCGGATAATGACCACCTCAGACAGCCTGTCAAAGGGGACAGTGATGTGAACGAGGAGCAGTCTGTCCAGGGCACACGTGGCGTAACTACGGGATCAACGACCGACAAGTCTACGTTAGGGACTACGTTTGTTCAGTCTGTTAAAAAAGCGAAACCGACTTGTGTCTCCGAATCGTCTGGCAGTAGTGATCATGGCGATGATGAAGGCGAATCCGAACCGCCCGATAGTGATGACGTTACCAGGTTCATGCTACCTAAAGGCAACTGCGCAAACTATGTAGGCGAAGCTGTAAGGCAAATCGGGTTGCCTCTCAACCAGAACCGGATTTTGGTAAAAAGCTGGCCGTGAAGTCAGCTGGTGCTGCTCCGAGGATGCATGAGAGGCGATTGGTGTACATTGGGCGGGTGAAACCAAAGCACTCTGTTCAGGACATTGTTGAGGAGAGGGCATTGGTGTCCCCACCAAGGCTATTGCAGTGTCCTTGCTTGCAGATAAGGCCACTTATAGGTCTTTTTGTTTGGAGGTGCCAACTGTATCACTAGAGGCTGTTAGCGATAGCAGTTCCTGGCCGGAGGGTGTTGTTGTAGGCCATTTCGTGCTGCCAGCAAACTCCAGGCGTTCGCACCCCCAGAAGGCAATGGCAAGTACAACAGATCAACCGGGAAAGGCTATACACGCAGGAGGAATAACAACCGACCACGTGATCGAGGACCACGTAAGCAGTGGCACACGGACTACCGACCCCAAGGCGGATGGGGAGAGAACTGGAGAAACCAGAACGAGGATCGTCACAACAGCAGAGACGGGTACGCCACCTGTGGTTAATACGATGATCGATACGATACGTACTGCGAACTCAACACTGAACTCCCCAATGGCAGTGACAGAAGGGAGCGCTGGTAAGAAGGACATCTCCTTGTGCTACGAGACATTTAACTGCCATAGATTTAAATCAAGTGCCAGTTATATTGCAGAGCGATTTCGCGTTAATGAGGTCCTGTGCCTCAGTGAAACATGGCTGAGGCCACAGCACCTCAGTTCAATCCTAGACGCGCTCTCTGGTGCCGATCCTGGTCTTGATAGTTCACTGTATACAGTTTTCGCGAAATCTGGTATGTGCGATGTTGACGCCACCTATGATGGAAGGGCTTTTGGTGGTGTAGCCACTATATGTAGACAGCGTGAAGGCATAACCTGGCAGGAGGTGGAAATGCCCTGTGACCGGGTAATTGTGATCACTGCCAACGATAGTGAAGGTGCTATTTGTGACGTCATAGTGAATGTGTATATGCCTTACCGTGATAATGTTGGGGCTAATTTAGTTAAATATGTTGAATGTCTTGATGTTTCACACCACTACCCAGACAAGTATGCCAGTAATAATGTAAAAATCCTGGGTGATTTTAATACCCAGTTACCTTTGGACAATGTGTTGAGTAGTAACTGGTACACAGGTGGGGGGTTTTCCTGTTACTCGAAAATTTTATATGATTTCCTTTTATCCAATGACCTCATTGCTGCAGATATGCTCAAGGAGCAGAAGGTTCGATATTCATTCTTTTGCCATAAGCGTAATGTTTTTACATGGATAGACTATATACTTGTGACTAAACGTGACTGCTGTGATATGCTATTCTGTGATATTGTAGGTTTGGAAGAAGGTAATGTGACTGATCACTTGCCGATCAGATTAGGTTATAGGAAGTCTGTAACTGAACCTGGTGATAGTCTTATGGTAGGTACTCCAAGTGAAATTTGTACTGTTATGAAATACCCAAGGGTAAATTGGAGTAGTCCAGAAATATATCGCAAGTATAATTTACTCCTTCGCAAGAAATTAGTACTCTGGAGGCCAGGGATCTTGGTGACCGCCAATCTGTCCAGGCCTATGTCGATGATTTGATAAAGAAGGTGAATGATTGTATACATACTGCTGCTAGTAAATGTGGCCGTACAAGGCCTGGTGGCAGATTTAAGCCTAAAGCGGACTGGAGTAAGGATCTAAGCTTCCTCCGTGATGCTAGTTCTTGTGGAGGCTTTGGGTGAGTTACGATCGGCCTCGTAATGGTGTAGTCTACGATTGTTGGAAGTATGCGAAAAAGCAATTCCGCAGGGCCTCGAGGGAAGGTCTGTCACATGTCTTCACTAAGCCGGTCCGTGAAATGAATGCATTTTTCAAGTCTGGTAATAGTTTGAAATTCTGGAATGCCCTCAGGAATCAGTCGGCTACAAAAAATGCACCCTCTACTCTTAAAGCTTGTGATTTTTCGAGGTACCTGAGTGAGGTTATGAAGGATGATTTTAACTTGGATGCGGAGCAGTCGCGGGTGAGTGAGCATGGTAAGAGTGTGTTTCAATCAAACAAGCTCAGCTTCTCTAATTGCCCGGTGGAGGCCGAAGCGGTGTGGAAAAGTATTTCTTCTCTGAAACGTGGTAAAGCAGCCGGTATTGATGGAATCATTTAAGAGCATTTGGAGAATGGTCTGTCTAAGGAACTAAGCCATGTATTGAGTAATGTATTCTCTATGATGTTAGGGTGGCATGTTATTGGTCCCGATATGACAGTGGGTAGTATTGTTCCAGTTTTAAAGAAGTCAACTTTGGATCCCAATTTGCCAAGTAACTACAGACCTATCACAATCAGTACTAGCTATTCTAAGTTGCTGGAGCTGTTGCTAATGCTAGCGGATGAAACTTTTAGTAGCAATACTCAATTTGGCTTTAGAAAGGGTCTAGGCACCGATCAAGTCTGCTTGTATGCACATGATCTTATTTCATATTTTAATTTTAAAGGTAGTCCTGTTTTTATTTGTAGCCTGGATGCTGCCAAATCGGGTCTGGCATGACGGCCTGTTTTATAAACTCCTATCCCGTATTAGCCTTGACAAATGGTTAATTCTCTACGATTGGTATTCTGGTCTAAAGGCAAATGTTAAATGAATGGGGACATACAGTGAAACCTTTACAATAATGAGGGGTATCCGGCAAGGGAGAATCCTGTCACCTATCATGTTTACTATGTTTATTGACGATCTTTTGTCATTTCTGTCAGAGTCCCCACATGGCCTTCGAATTGCTGAGTTTTTACTCAACAATTTCCCCTATGCAGACGGTGTCACACTTCTATCTGCCACTGTTCCTGGGTTGCAAGGCTTAATGAACATTTGTGAAGACTACACTAGGAAATGGCGGTTCACCTTTAGAATTGCAAAGACCAGGTGTGCGACCTTTGGTAACTGCACTCTTCTAAAATCTCCTAGTTGGGTGCTGGGTAACGATACTGTAGAAAATACTGATGTTCTGGAATTACTCGGTGTGAAGTTCAGAAGCGATTTAAAATGTGATGTGCATTTAGATGCAGAGCATTTAGCCTACAGAATGTTGGATTTTCCTACCCTGGCCTTGACTCGGATGTAAAATGTTATTTCAACCAGGAGAGACTCAAGTGAACTCAAGAAAATATTTATTATCCTTTGAGCATAAAGGGGAATATGCTTATAATCGAGACAAGTCTTTGGCGCTTGGACTCTTTGGGAAGACTCGAAGATCAGGAGCACTGCCCGGAGCAGCAGCAAGAAATCCCCCGAAGAGTCCAGACACTGGTGGCAGTGGTGGCTGAAGACTGGTGAAGCTGGAGTGGCGGAACGGGAGGTCTGATGAGTAGGGTGGCGTTGGGGCGGAGGAGGGTCAGCGAGAGGCAGCATGGGTGAACTAGGGCGGAGAAAATAACATTTAAAAAAGACGGCAGCAGAATGATTGGCTAGCGACGCGACTGAGGTGTGCCCTGGTTGGATAGAAGCAATCAGCTGCTACGCCACCTGACTGCCCATTGACAGCCCCGGATATTGTCTGCGAGAATCAGGAGTGAACATGCATGAACAAAATAGACAGGGTTGACGAGCGCGAAAGAGAGAGAGTCTTCCTGACTGAACTTTTGCTAAGCTTCATTTGTGGAAAACTGCCATATGCCCTGTCTTAACTTATGATGCTCGTTGTCTATCTCACAGTTCCAAAGATATTCAGGCTATGGAGGTATTTCAGAGTGATAGCATCAAGAGAATATTTGGGTTCCCGAAAAGAAGCCACCACTCTAAGCTGCTTCAGGCACTTGATATCAGACCAGTGTCTGTTGTTATAAATGAACAAAAGGTGCTTTTATATAAACGCCTTTTTATGCAGAACACTCCTGCTAGAAATTTAAATATTGCGCTTTTGGGGCAGTTTCTTGCTGAGAATAGCCTCATCCCTGGGACCCTATTGGGTTCAGTTGTTCAGTGTGATGTTTCTCCACTGTTGGCGGCATTCTCTAAGAGGTCCCGACTGGCTGAGCTTTCCTATGATCGTGGAGTAAAAGCCAGGGACAGAGTCCCTGATAGCCTTCGAGGTGTTATTTTTACAAACAATTTTAATTGCAGGAGCTCAACTGAGAAATGCCAACCTTTTAGTAAAGGCCTTTTAACACTTGCCTGTTGTGCCAATATTGTTTTAACCATGTGTCTGTATTGTGTATTTTATGTATTTTATTTCTTCTGTAAAGGAGGTTCAATAAATTATTATGAATAATAATAATAATAATAATAACAACAACAACAATAATAATAATAATAATAATAATTATTATTATTATTATTATTAATATTAAAGTGTTATTCATATTTTAACCAAAATACCTCTGTCTGTTGCGGATAGTCCATCAGTCCCACAATAATTGAAGGCTATAGTTCTGACATTTTGCAGATCAAGCATGCCGAATCACCAGAAATAGGGCTGGTCACAAGTCACCTTCGAACTTCAAAAGCACTTCCTCCTGCAGTTCATCTGCATGATATGAACTGAGGGAGACAATATTTGCAATGGAATTCCCCCCTGCTAAATATGTTATCATGACTGAAAAGGGCTGTAACTCTGCAGCATGCTACAAAAATAAATGTATTCTATAATGCCTGTTTTGCAAGAAGAACTAAATTATGTCAGTTTTGTGAAGTAAATGGCCATACAGCTTTAACAATAAACTAATTATAAACTATAAACTATCACCGATGCCACTGTCTTCTTACAGAGGGAGGGGCAAGAGTTTCATACATTTTATAACGATGAGTTATAAAGAACAACTAAGAACAAATCTGCAAAGTCTGCTATAAACTATATTTAAAGGAAGAAGATTAGTTTTAATCCATTATTGTTATTCCATTGGTCTGACAAAGGTTAGAGAAGCGATAATGCAAGTCTCTTTCAGAATTAAATTTTAACCCATTAGACCCTCAGCCTATTTTTTAGGTTTCTGCTCGAATATTGCAACCCAATAATAAAATGGCTATATCTCTGCGACCACAAGGTCTATTTGAATTGTTTTGGTGTCATAGTAAATGGGACACTTGTGAGATTGGTTTAGATGTGTTCATATGAGTATGTGTGATACTGGTGAAGAGTAAATGAAGATGGCACACAGAAAAAAATTTAAAAATGTAGATTCGGCTGAATAAAAAAGCATTTTCAGGATGAATATCCCTTTGAAAATGATGCATCGTCAGCTCTAAACCTTTATCAGACCATAGTACAGCATCTGAACATTATCTCTGCAAACGTTGACTCTGATAAAGTGAAGTAGAACAAAATTAGAGAGGTCTTAGGACAGACTGTTCAGGCGACGTCTCCAAAATGGCCATTTTGGCAGTTTGGCACCATCTCTGCCATTTGAATTTTCTCCTGTACAACGCTATATATTTCATTTTTATTTCTCTAATGGTGATTAATACATCCAAATACAATTGCAATTTTTTGAAAATTCAACCAGACCTCTATTTAGTTCCCATTCCAAAAATGACCAGACATAGCAACTGAATGTTGATTCCAAATGGAGCAGATTTACTTTAATAAAACTGTAAACATTTCTGCAACAATACAAACAGTAAAAAAAAAAATACTAGAATTTCTACAATATTTACATTTACACAATTCTACATTGTGCTGCTTTTGAAAAACTTTCTGTAATATTGCAAACCAAAATGAAATTCCTGGAGCCAGGCATCTGACCAGGAGTGGTTTTTGAATAAAAAAAGACTAAAGCATCAGCCTTTGAGTGCGCCTTCCTTTTTTCGCTTTCGTAATTCTCAGTTTTAGTACTTTACTCGCTAGGCGGAACAACGTATTTATATATATCCAAGACCCAGACGCCAACTCTCCTTTATCTTATACAAAACCCAAAACCAGTGAAGTTGGCACGTTATGTAAATCGTAGATAAAAAGAGAATACAATGATTTGCAAATCCTTTTCAACGTATATTCAATTGAATACACTGCAAAGACAAGATGTTTAATGTTCAAACTGAGAAACTTTTTTTTTTTTTTTGCAAATAATCATTAACTTAGAATTTAAAGGCAGCAACACATTGCAAAAAAGTTGGCACAGGGGCCTTTTTACCACTGTGTTACATCGCCTTTCCTTTTAACGACACTCAGTAAACGTTTTGGAACTGAGGAGACCAATTTTTGAAGCTTTTCAGGTGGAACTCTTTCCCATTCTTGCTTGATGTACAGCTTAAATAGTTCAACAGTCCGGGGTCTCCGTTGTCATATTTTACGCTTCATAATGCGCCACAGATTTTCAATGGGAGACAGGTCTGGACTACAGGCAGGCCAGTCTAGTACCCGCACTCTTTTACTACAGAGCCATGCTGTTGTAACACGAGCAGAATGTGGCTTGGTATTGTTTTGCTGAAATAAGCAGGGGCGTCCATGAAGAAGACGTTGCTTGGATGGCAACATATGTAGCTCCAAAACCTGTATGTACCTTTCAGCATACATGGTGCCTTCACATATGTGTATGTTGCCCATGCCTTGGGCACTAACACACCCCCATACCATCACAGATGCTGGCTTTTGAACTATGCGCCTATAACAGTCCGGATGGTTCTTTTCCTCTTTGGTCCGGAGGACACGACGACCACAGTCTCCAAAAACAATTTGAAATGTGGACGCGTCAGACCACAGAACACTTTTCCACTTTGCATCAGTCCATCTTAGATGAGCTTGGGCCCAGCGAACCCGGCGGCGTTTCTGGGTGCTGTTGATAAATGGCTTTCACTTTGCATTGTAGAGTTTTAACTTGCACTTGCAGATGTATCGACGAACTGTAGTCACCGACAGTGGTTTTCTGAAGTGTTCCTGAGCCCATGTGGTGATGTCCTTTACACACTGATGCCTGTTTTTGATGCAGTACCGCCTGAGGGATCGAAGGTCACGGGCATTCAATGTAGGTCTTCGGCCTTGTCGCTTACGTGCAGTGATTTCGCCAGATTCTCTGAACCTTTTGACAATATTACGGACCGTAGATGATGAATTCTCTAAATTTCTTGCAAGAGCTCGTTGAGGAATGGTGTTTTTAAACTGTTCGACAGTCAGCTCACGCATTTGTTCACTAAGTGGTGACCCTTGGCCCATCCTTGTTTGTGAATGACTGAGCATTTCAGGGAAGCTGCTTTTATATCCAATCATGGCACCCACCTGTTCCCAATTAGCCCGTTCACCTGTGGGATGTTCCAAATAAGTGTTTGATGAGCATTCCTCAACTCTCTCAGTCTTTTTTGCCACTTGTGCCAGCTTTTTTGAAACATGTTGCAGGCATCAAATTCCAAATGAGCTAATATTTGCAAAAAATTACAAAGTTTACCTGTTCGAACATTAAGTAACTTGTCTTTGCAGTGTATTCGATTGAAAAGGATTTGCAAATCATTGTATTCTGTTTTCATTTACGATTTGCACAACGTGCCAACTTCACTGGTTTTGGGTTTTGTAAATATGAGTATATATACTCAAACATACACATGCACGCACGCGCGCACGCACCCAAAAATGCACACACGCATTTAAATACCCATGTACATACAAACACAAACACACGAAGCGTATCGCGTGTCATAACACTAGACCATATCACTAAGCTGGCATTTTGGCCCGAAAAAGCAGCGAGCTCCAACTACATTGAAATTTTGACAGCAATAAATCTTTCAATACAACATTTATAATACATTCCGTACCATTTCGAAGATGGAGGACGGTAGCTAACCAGAGTAACGGTGAGGCCCCACTACACACGGAAAATCTCCGCACTCCTCCGCATCCCATTCATTTTCTATGGCATGCGTGCGTTTTGGTGCGCGATGCATTCTGGGATACCATCCGATACGAGCCGGGCTCAGGTGCGGGAAAGTGAGAGGGGACGAAGATGAGATTTTCTAGCCATATGGAAATGAATACGGTGCCCACAACCTTGGAGCCAATCTCTTTCGTCCGAAAAACTTCCAGAGCAAGCAGATCTTCCTGTTTTGACAAGGTCGAACAAGAAGCTGAACTGGGACCTGTCCAGTCGAAAGTACTGCTGGAAGAGTGCTGTATCCAAACGGAGCTCTGATACGAGCCGATGATATTCCCCATAATTTTTGAGCAGGAAAATCAAAATTTAGCGGGGATGGATTCTATTTGATCACACAATGTCCAACACGCCCACAAGCCAGCAAGTCAGAAACGCCCATAAACGAGCAGCTCCGCAGGGAGATGTGGATAAGATCCGGATTTTCCGTGTGTAGTGGGGCCTCACCGTAACCGCTGTCTTGTGCGCTGTCCGATGAATGATATAGGCACTCGTCCTCTTGCGAGTCACACAGCATGCTGTCAGCGATCTGCCGCAGTAGTTTCAACACTTTTTCGGCAGTAAAACGTCTGTTGGACCCCTGCTTGGCCATATATCTCATACAATTTGGTAAAATGTCGAGAAAAAAATGAATCAAACGATCAAGAAACAATTGGAAACGAAGCCAATCCGCGCGCTCTGCTTCCATCTACGCATCCTGTGTGCCAGGCTACTTGGCGCATACCTATGCAGTCGATACGCATGGCTCTATCTCCGCCACGGATTAGTCGATTTGGACAATATACCCCTCGTTGGAATCGCTAGAGCCAATAGAATACGGCTAAACTCGCCAAAATGAGATTGACAGTACTGTCGGCCAATCATAATCAGCAAAACACTGGTGTTTGCGAAGTACCCCCTGATGAATACATACATTGCGAGGCTTCCCGTGGGTCCTGAAGACTACCATAGAAAGCCGAAAAGTTTTGGAACGCAACATAGGAAATAGGACTTACTGAATCAATTGTGGATTTTACGGAAAAATAAACATTTCTCGCCCGAACAGCGAAGGTCAGATAAATTTTACTACTATAGTTTGGAAAAGCGATTTCTGTTTTTGTGATTTTTTGGCCTTGTTCTCTCTGATACTTTGGCGTAGATCGCTTTGCATTACATTATTGGAATCTGTGGAGTCTTAGCTGTCATTTCACGCCTCGCTTATGTGTTCGGCATGAACTTCTGTAGCGGTAGAGCTGGCAATATGTTGAGTGGGTTGACACAGCGGAGCTGTACAGAGTTTGATATGTCGTAATTCATTTAGTTATTATTTTAGTCGTGTTTAGGGCACGTAAAAAACGTGCTTAGGTTCTGCTGTTTAATTTGATGGACAACAGCACTGTATTCTTAGGTGATTAGTGTGTTATTTCACGCTATTTTGCCTGTGCCTTCCCAAAGTCCCCCAATTGGGGGACTCTCGGGTACTAAGTTAAATAAGTGAGTTTCTGGAAACATAGAGGATACTGCTACTAAAGTTTTGTTCCATCATAATATGATCAATATTGGATTTTAATGGAAGTTCAGAATCAATGGGTAAGCCCACTCATTTGGTGTGTTCAAACCAATGGAAGTGGTGTACCATCAAGACAGGTAATAGCACATGAATAATTTATGCTTTGGATTTAGATATAATGCACTGGGGAGTGCCAAATGTTATAGTGTGTGATTTAATTTTATTGTGTAGTCATTTATTGGCTGCAAACCAGTGTCGTATGGTATTGCAATCAGTTTGCAGAGCTGATTCAATCTCTTGAAGTTTAAGTTAGTTTAAGATGTGATTATAGCTATCATCTGAATTAAGCTGAATACAACATTTAGTACAAAATGAAGGGCAGGGCATTAATAAATATGTAAAGAAACAAGTGGACTAAGAGTCGGGCCTTGAGGCACACCTTGTCGTTGTAAAAGAGTGTCAGATTTGTTTTCTTGTATAACGACACATTGCTCTTTGTTGAAAAGGTAGGAATTGAACCAGAATAAAGTATTATGTGATGAACCAACAGAACTTATCTGGAAAAAAAATTGTGTTCAACAAAATTGAATGCCTTCATCAAATCCATGAAAAGTGCTCTGGTCTGTCCACCATTATTGGATTCAGAGCAAATATCACTTGTAATCTTTGATAAGCTGTAGTTGTGGAATGATTTGATCAAAAGCCATATTGAAAATGTTTTCAAATACCTTTGCAGTAGAACAAATGATTGAGATTGGTCTGTAGTTATTTGGTTCAAGCACATCGCCTACTTTGTGCAGGGGAGTGATACGAGCACATTTCCATATGGAAGGTATCTCACGGTTAGGTAAAGACATGTTAAAAAGACCACATAGAGGATACATTAGCGAGGACACATATCCTACGGGATGACAATTTCAAATAATTGGTTTAAAGGCCATCTAATTCAGGAATACCACTTACTTTAAGTAATTAATGGCATTCTGTACGTCAATGGGTATTATAGTTTTAAAGGAGGAGTTGTGACGGGTAGTTCATCGTTGAAATTACCACCAATTGAAGGAGAAGGATCAGGCAATTTGGCAGAGCAAATCAAAATGTCAACATTCATCAGAATGTTGATCAAGTGTTTGAATGACTAATTTTGGGTCTTGTAATAAGGCATTTTCAGATTTTATTTTATCTTGTTTATTCCAAAATTGATTAGGATTTTTAAAATTGTGAAAATGAGATTTTCTTAATTGAAATTGACATTTTCTGCTTGAGAATCAAAGTTTCTAATATTTATTTTCATAATATGTAAAGCGAAGTCCAATATCTCAAACACTGTAATAAACAGGAATATGATTCAATCACTTTTTTAAACATAGGAAGTGCAATTTTGCCGCTAAACAGTTATTACTGACCACAGTCAAGTGTCTGATATTTAGTTTCAAAATTTTTTCGCTCATAAAATGTAAAAAAAAAAAAAAAAAATTAAGAATGACTGCTGAAATTCAGTTTGTAATTTTTTTTTTCTCTGATGTGGTACAGCAGTTATAGAAAAATTACATTTCTTTAGGGTTCCTGCATATGTTGAAAACTGTTTAGAAAAAAAAAAATCTACATTTCTAACCTTAGCGACTGGGATTACTTCTCCATTTCAGGAGAGCCCTGTTTGTTTAGTTAACAAAGTGCCACAACCCTCTTGTGAACTCCTTTTGTGTCCATCCCACCCAGCAGCTTGCACGTCTCTTAGCAGTATTTTTTCTCTTGATTGGTTCATGTCCTGCGTGCTTTCCTCACCAGCTGTGTTCTTTTCACGGTTCCCTTTCCTTGTGTGTGTTGACAGGTTTTTTCCCCTTATTTAGAGTCTGCAAGTTGCTGGATAGTAACTCATTGTATACACTTAAGCAGCCAGTCAGTAATTCCTATTAAAGGTTATCATCTTTGAAAATATTTTTTCACCTTTATTGGTAGTAAAATACAGACGTTCTCTTCCTTGGTCAGTCAGTAACAACATACTCCAAAGCCTCTCTTTTGTGTCTCATCTCATCCCACAGCTTGCACATCGAATAGAAGTATTGCTTCTTTGGATCAGTTTATGTTCTGCCTGTTTACCTCAATAGCTGTGTCTTGTTAATGTTTCCCTTCCGTTACAGTCATGAGGATTGGGAGTGCATCGCTGCTAAACTCCACTGTCCTGTCATCTGCCAGTTTGATTCTGGAAAATTGTGCACTTCTTCGGGAAGCTGTCCGGAATAGCCACAGGACGGACACAGATATGCTTGCACACTCTTGCCTATTTCATCTGAACTGAACAGTATCATTCTGCTCTGGGCTCCATCCCTCTATCTTACCATATTACTATCAGTAAACCCTACTATTGAATTGCACTCTGCCTCTGCATTTCGTTCTTGGTCTGGATCATAAGAGTACAATCTAGCCAAAGGAATGGAACCAGTAGGGATGCCCAGCGAGGTTGATGGTTTGAGGTACGAGAGGGTGCTTCTTGGCTATTATGAGGCAATGCCACACCAACCATATCAATTCACTGTTGCTTTTCTGCAGTCAACTCGAGCCTGACATTAATGTCCCCCAAGACTCCGCTAACACAACTCAAGCAACCCTGGTCTATTCAGATAATCCTCCCACAGGCGATTGCCCATCATAAGCCAGACCTTGCGGTGCTGAACACCTGCAACAGTAATCCCCCTATCTGCTACACTTAACTGGCTCATTGCCCAATGGTCCTTGATCTTAAGCTGTCTTTTTTCCCTAATGAATGCTGTGGGGCAGCATTTGCCATCACTTGCCTCTCTACATGTGTCAGGGACTGGGCTGCCCCCTGTTGGGAGGAAGGCAATCCTGCAGTGTCAACTTACACTGCTTTCGCTGAAGGGATGAGAAGGGTGTTTGAGCAATTCCACTCCAGCCACAGTGCAGTCTGGATGTTGCTCCAGCTTTGCCATGACAACCTGTTGGGCACACTATGAACTTCAGTACTCTAGCTGTTCGAGCTGAGGGACAATCGGGCACTTTATGCCACTAATTTATTTAGCTTGAGAGTCATGGGTTGAAAATGAATTCGGCATTTGTGTCTTTTCCCCAGGTTTGGACAACCTCATTGACTTAGCACATAAATTGATGTCTGGCTGTCGAAGAGGCAGCTGGATCGGCAGGTGAGGTTACCTCGCCTTCATCCCAAGATGCTCAACCTGGAGCTTCATCCCACCTGGCTCCTTCAATACCCACGGCTGTTCACTGGGCCCAGCTTCATATGCTGCCCCCTGAAGATTGGCAGCACCAAATAAAATAAACATTATGCCTGTACTATGGAAGTGGTTACCATGTCTTTGCTGAATGCTCTGTTCAGTGGATGTAAGTTACATCTGAGAGAAAAGTGCTGTCTAGTATCACTGTCTCATCCACTCGTCTATTCCTTTCTGTTCACCTGCCCAGCGGGGTTGCCCTATTTCCACCTGGGCCTTAGTCAACTCAAGGGCAGACAGGAACTTTGTCCATCCTGGTCTCATTCGCCACCTTTGGGCCCCAACTGAGCATCTGCCAGCCCGCCTCTGGACTCAAAGAGATTGCCCTCCCTGATGTCACAGAGGTAAACCAAATGGTGCCCATGCTGACTTCTAGTAATCACTCAGAAGACTTGGAGTTTCTCATCATGGAGTCACCGCATATTTGGGAGGTGTTGGGAAGGCCCAGGCTTGAACGTCACAACACCTCAGTGGACTGGCCTTAGGTGGAGTTCATCATGTTCACAGTCCTGTCTTCACTCAGCTTTGCTCGTGATCTTCTCTGAAATAGAATTTTTCATGTTCAAAGTCCTGCCTTCATTCTGCATCCAGTCCCACTGCACCTCCATCCTCAGACCATGAAGAGTAGCCACTGGAACTGAAGGTGTTTCCTCCCATTTACCAGGACCCCCATCTGCATTCAGCAAAGCTCAAGCTACATTACTTCCTCAAAACAGACCCAAAGATCTGCCATCGGCTTGCTATCTAGAACATCGCCCCCAGTAGTCAGCTATGCTCCTGAGTCACACAAGAGTCACAACTTATGGAGGAGCACATTGTAATGTGAAAAAAGCCACTACATGGCAGTATTGACTTTTTTTTGTTAAGCCCAGTCTGGAGCTAGGTTTTGGACATGTCCTGGGCATGTCTGAGAGGGGAAGTCCCAGAGAATTGAAAAAAAGTCTGGAAGGTGGGAGGGGGCTGGAAAAGAGTATATAAGGATAAAAATTGACAGAGTAAAGTAGTAGGAGAAATTGCAAGCAGAAGGATACAAACCTGTCACTCTTTTCAAGACCTGTGAAGTTTTTTTGTGGATTTTTGCCTGTGTCGGAGCATTTTCCTGTCCCAGGACATCACCAAGCAACCCCATCTCAAGGGACTGTAAATATTTTTTTTCTTGTATGTGTCAATCTTAGTCAGTAGTATAAGTTGTAGGTTAGTTGTCAGTTTGTTGAATTAAATCTGTTTAAGTTTTGAAATTTTGTCTGTCATCCCTTGCTGTCTTGTATATCATAAGAAATTGGGGTCAGAACAAATTGGGGGCTTAGAGAAGAAAGGCTCCAAATGGAGCAACTAAAAATTAAAATGGAAGCGGAGAACAAATTTTGTGCTAGCCAGGCGGTAAAACTGGTGCCTCCATTCTTGGAGAAGGAGGCTGAAAAGTATTTCCAGTGTTTTGAGAAGGTAGCTAAGAGTTGCCAGTGGCCAAAGGAACACTGGCCTCTGATGTTGCAAACTGTCCTCAAGGGTAAAGCTCAACAAGCCTATTCGGCTTTGTCTGCAGATGATTCCTCTGATGATGAGGTTGTCAAAAAGGTAATTTTGAGAGCTTATGAGTTGGTTCCAAAGGCTTACCGACAGAAATTCAAAGGTCTGAAGAAATCTGACAATCAGACTTATGTGGGATTTGTTAATGAGAAGAAGGTTTGCTTTGAGCGCTGGTGTACGTGTATGGAGGTCAAGCATGATTCCAACTCATGAAAAGAGATGATGTCAGTTAAAGAATTCAAGAACTGTGTTAAGGATGATATTAAGACCTGCCTTAATGAGAAGCAAGCACTGAATTTGCAATCAGCTGCAAAATTTGCAGACGAATATGTTCTCACATATAAGTCCAAATTTCAGTCTAGCAGTAAAAATAGATGGTTCTAATTTCAGAAGAAAGGTAATGGTGATACCCAAGATTCCTCAGCCAAAAAAAAGACAAATCTGGTGATAGTGCTCAGAAATACAGTCATAGGTCTGATCAAAGTGTGAAAGCTGACAGTGACAAAAAGGGGTCTAGTTTGCAATTATTGCAAGAAATCTGGTCCTGTTACAACTAAATGTTGGTAAAGCTAAGCTACCTTAGGTAAAGCTACCTTAAAGCTAAGAAAGAAAAAGAAAAGGATACCAAACCAAATGCCTTTGTGGAAACAAGGTTAGAAACCCCTGTAGTAGTTGACAGATCTGCTTGCCTGCTGCTTGTGGGGCTAAGAAGCCTGATACTGTTGACTTTGTGAGGGAGGAATTTCTTCCATTTGTGTCAGAGGGATTTGTGGCTCTGAATGAGCATTCTCCTCCTGTCCTCATATATATCCTAAGGGATACCGGAGCTTCTCAGTCACTTTTGTTGATGTACTCCTTGGAGTTACGTGATGAACTTCTGGGGATTTCATACTTGTACAAGGTATTGAAGGGAGGACTGTATCTGTACCCCTGCACTCTGTATTCTTGAAGTCAGATTTAGTTACAGGACAGGTAAAGGTGGGACTTATGTCAAGTCTACTTATAAAGGGTGTTTCTCTGTTGCTATGCAATGACCTGGCTGGGGGCAATGTAGTTCCCCCTGTTCATCTTACTTCACTGCCGAGCACTGAATATGGTGATGAAGACCCATCTCTGTATCCCTCCTGTGCAGTGACCCGGGCTATGGCCAAGAAAGTTCAGGAAGAAAATGATGTGGTGCCGTCCAGCACATTGAATAGTGTTATGACTGGAAAAAAATCACAACAAAGAAAACCAGAAAGTACAACTAAAACAAATTTATTCTTCACAAAAAAGTACAAAAAAATATATCCTCTATTCAATTCTCTAATAACGCTCTGATGCCACTATTTAACTGTTGCCAACACAAAAACTCTGCTTCTGCTCTGCTCTCTTCTGCTGTCTGCTCTCCTGTGCTTAAAATCACAGCATTTATATAGACTAGCAACCTTCTAAAAAGATCCACAGGATTCTAGGGAAATCCCACCCCTTCCAAGCAAGAAAGTGCCAGAAGCTTCTAGAAATCACTAGTCTTTTCCTAATGATTTTACAGAAATGCCACCAGAGGGTGCCAAATGAACAAAATAAATATAGCTGACCAGCAAGGCAGCAAAACAGCATGTAACAAATCTTCATTTACAAATGAAATAATAATGCTCCACAAAAAATACTCATACATAACAATAGTCATGACTCAGGTGATTCGCCTCATGACTCTGTTCGACCTACTATGGTTTCTCCATTTGAGGACTTATCAGACAGGTTTATTAGTTCTTTGTTCAGCCAGCCAGATGGGTTTGGTGATTCTGATGTGCTTGGAGACTTGTCTCTGTCCAGAAAGCGGTTGATTCAGGAGTAAACTAATGATCCTGAAATTTGCGTTCTGAAGAGGAGAGCCCTTGCTGAAAAAGAAATAGACGCAGTTCCAGTTGGGTATTATCTCAAGGATGGAAATTGATGCAGAAGGGCAGTGGTCAAACAAATTGTTGTTCCGAAGGTCTACAGGAATGAAACCTTAACAATAGCTCATAGTTTACCTTTAGGAGGTCATCTTGGTGTTAACAAGACTGTTGACAAGATTATGAAACACTTCTTCTGGCCTGGACTTCGGAAAGACGTTTCCAACTTTTGCTAAACCTGTCACACTTGTCAGGTAGTTTGACAAGGCTAGATTTGGAAATCAGTACTTGTTGACAATCATGTGTGCATCTAACAGATTCCCTGAAGCCATACCTCTACGCAACATCAAGGCAACTGCAATCTCGAAGGCTTTGATAAAATTCTTCACGTTGTTTGGGCTTCCCAGGGAAATTCAGTCAGACTAAAGTAACAATTTCACTTCTGGATTGTTTCAGCAGGTTGTGTAGGAACTAGCTGCAAAGCAGATTCTTTCCAGTGCCTATCATCCAAGAGTCAGGGTGCCTTAGAGCGGTTTCATTCCACTCTCTAGACAGTGATGAGGACTTATTGTTATGACCATGAGAAAGACTGGGATGAAGGTGTTCATTTGCTGTTGTTTGCAGCTAAAGAAGCGGTGCAGGAGTCTACTGGATTCAGTCCACTTGAGCTAGTGTTTGGCCATGAAGTGAGAGGTCCTTGGCTGTGTGAAAAATGGCAAGAGAAAGAGCCACATATCAGACAGTTAGACTATGTTAGCAAGTTCAAGGAAAGACTGCGTGCAGCTTGTGACCTAGCCAAAGAGAACTTGAAATTAAGTCAGGGAAAAATGATAACTTGGCATGATCAGAAGGCTAAAAGCCGTGAGTTTAAACCTGGAGACAAGGTCCTTGTGTTGTTTCCCTTGATTCCCTAGATTTCATGGTCTTTATGAAATTCTAACAAAACTCAATGATCTCAATTACATTGTGAAAACTCCAGATAGGAGAAAGCCAAAACAGTTGTGTCACATTAACATGCTGAAGCCTTATCATGATAGAAATGCTACGGTTGCAGCTGTCACTTCAGATCCTCCTATGGCTGAGACTTGTGAAGATGAGGGGGAGTTTCAAGATGATGAATCTAGAATTAAAGCTGAAGTTTTTTCATGTAAGTTGTCAAAGTCTGAAGTGTTGCAAAATCTTGATGGAAAACTCCAGCACTTGGGACCCTCACAGAAAGATCAGTTTAAGAGGTTGATCAAGAAATATAAAGATCTATTTCCTGATGTTCCAAAGAGAGTTTCTATAGCCTGTGATGATGTAGATGTTGGTGATGCCAAACCAATAAAACAGCATCCGTACCGGATGAATCATGAAAAGAGACAGATTGCTGAGAAAGCGTTCGAGCACATGTTAGAACTTGATGTCATCAGACCCTCTAACTCAGATTGGACTTCACCCTGTGTGCTAGTTCCAAAACCTGATGGAAGTATTACAAAACCCAAAACCAGTGAAGGTATCACGTTATGTAAATCGTAGATAAAAACAGAATACAATGATTTTCAAATCCTTTTCAACTTCTATTCAATTGAATTCACTGCAAAGACAAGATGTTTAATGTTCAAACTGAGAAACTTTATTTTTTTTTTGCAAATAATCATTAACTTAGAATTTAAAGGCAGCAACATATTGCAAAAAAGTTGGAACAGGGGCCTTTTTACCACTGTTACATCGCCTTTCCTTTTAACGACACTCAGTAATTGTTTGGGAACTGAGGAGACCCATTTTTGAAGCTTTTCAGGTGGAACTCTTTCCCATTCTTGCTTGATGTACAGCTTAAGTTGTTCAACAGTCCGGGGTCTCCATTGTCGTATTTTACGCTTTATAATGCGCCACACATTTTCAATGGGAGACAGGTCTGGACTACGGGCACGCCAGTATAGTACCCGCACTCTTTTACTACGGAGCCATGCTGTTGTAACACGTGCATAATGTGGCTTGGCATTGTCTTGCTGAAATAAGCAGGGGTGTCCATGAAAAAGACGTTGCTTGGATGGCAACATATGTTGCTCCAAAACCTGTATGTACCTTTCAGCATTAATGGTGCCTTCACATATGTGTAAATTGCCCATGCCTTGAGCACTAATACACCCCCATACCATCACAGATGCTGGCTTTTGAACTTTGCGCCTATATCAGTTCGGATGGTTCTTTTCCTCTTTGGTCCGGAGGACACGACGTCCACAGTTTCCAAAAACAATTTGAAATGTGGACTCGTCAGACAACAGAACACTTTTCCACTTTGCATCAGTCCATCTTAGATGAGCTTGGGCCCAGCGAAGCTGGCGGCGTTTCTGGGTGCTGTTCATAAATGGCTTTCGTTTTGAATTGTAGAGTTTTAACTTGCACTTGCAGATGTAGCGACGAACTGTAGTTACTGACAGTGGTTTTCTGAAGTGTTCCTGAGCCCATGTGGTGATGTCCTTTCCACACTGGTGTCGGTTTTTGATGCAGTACCGCCTGAGGGATCAAAGGTCAGGGGCATTCAATGTTGGTTTTCGGCCTTGTCGCTTACGTGCAGTGATTTCTCCAGATTCTTTGAACCTTTTGACAATATTACGGACCGTAGATGAAATCCCAGAATTTCGTGCAATTGCTCGTTGAGGAATGTTGTTTTTAAACTGTTCTACAATCAGCTCACGCATTTGTTCACTAAGTGGTGACCCTCGCCCCATCCTAGTTTGTGAGCATCCTAGTCTGAGCATTTCAGGGAAGCTGCTTTTATACCCAATCATGGCACCCACCTGTTCCCAATTAGCCCGTTCACCTGTGGGATGTTCCAAATAAGTGTTTGATGAGCATTCCTCAACTCTCTCAGTCTTTTTTGCCACTTGTGCCAGCTTTTTTGAAACATGTTGCAGGCATCAAATTCCAAATGAGCTAATATTTGCAAAAAATGACAAAGTTTACCTGTCCGAACACTAAGTAACTTGTCTTTGCAGTGTATTCAATTGAATATAGGTTGAAAAGGATTTGCAAATCATTGTATTCTGTTTTTATTTATGATTTACACAACGTGCCAACTTCACTGGTTTTGGGTTTTGTAGATTCTGTACAGATTATCGCAAAAAGTCAATGCTGTAACTAGAACTGATGTGTTTCCAATACCTACGATTGACGATTGTCTCGATAGAGTAGGGCAAGCAAAGTTTCTGACCAAAATTGATTTATTGAAGGGTTATTGGTGTGTGCATTTAACTGAGAGGGTCAAGAGCATCTCTGCTTTTGCCACACCATCTGGGTTATACCAGTATGAAGTTCTACCCTTTGGCATGAAAAATGCCCCAGCCACGTTCCAAAGGATGATACAGTCTACAATCGCCGGATTGCCACACACGGGTGCGTACACCAACAACCTGATCACATTGAGTGACTCCTGGGAAGAACATCTGAAAGATGTAGGGATGTTGTTCCAGTGCCTGACCCAGGCTAACCTGACTGTTAACCTGAACAAGAGAGACTTTGGTTGTGCTACTGTCACATATCTTGGCTACGTCATAGGCCAGGGTAAGGTGGCATCCATAAATTCTAAAGTCCAAGCCATCATGGACTTTCCAGTTCCTGACAACAAAAAAGCTTTGTGCTGCTTCCTCGGAATGATCGGGTACTACCGCAAGTTCTGCAAGAACTTACCTGAGATTGCTCTCAGCCTCACCAACCAACTGAAGAAAGCCATGAAGTTCACTTGGGATGAAGCATGCCAAGGAGCCTTCGATCGCCTGAAGTCTCTGCTGTGTCACTTCCCCGTGCTCAAATCTCCTGACTGCAACAAACCGTTCTCCATCGCGGTCGATGCTAGCAACCAAGCTTGTGGATCTGTGCTCCTACAGAGAAGTGACTCTGATGACATTGAGCATTCCATGGCATACTTCTCCAGGAAGTTCAATAGCCACCAAAAGAACTATTCCACAATTGAGAAGGAGCTGTTGGCTATGGTTCTATCCTTACGACACTTTGAGGTTTATGTTTGTACAGGGCAAAAGCCAATAATTGTATACTCTGACAACAATTCGTTATTGTTTTTGAGTAAGATGAAAAACAAGAATCGGAGATTGTTGAATTGGAGTTTGATTTTACCGGAGTTTGACTTGGAAATTAAGCATGTAAAGGGTACTGACAATGTAATTGCTGATTGCTTATCCTGTGTTTGAGTATGTGTATACGTATATATCATGTGTTTATTAGCAGATTGTATTATCTGTTCTATATATGAAGAGTTTGGTTCCAAAATGCAATATATCCATTTTAGTCATTTTGAGTAAATCAGCTTTTTCTGTGTTGGCGCCTATTGCATTTCATTGAAAAACACAAACTTTGACCATGAAAAAATACACCATATAGTGTGCATTTCTAATGACGGGTTTTTGCACCATGTGTAAGAAGCGCCGCACTATCACACTATGGCATTATCTCAATTTTTGTCATTTTGGCACTTATTGCGTTTTGGAACCAAACTCTTCATATATACACAAATGTCTACTTAACCATTTTTGTCTTGAAAAGAAAAATTTTGCCTTTATGAGTCAAAATTTTTCCTTTTCGGAATGGAGGTCTATATGTGAAAAAAAGCCACTAGATAGCAGTATTGACTTTTTTTTTGTTATGCCCAGTCTGGGGCTAGGTTTTGGGCAAGACCTGGGCATGTCTAAGAAAAAAGTCTGGAAGGTTGGGGGGGTTGCTGGAAAAGAGTATATAAGGAGAATAATTGAGAGAGTAAAGTAGTAGGAGAAATTGCAAGGAGAAAGATACATTTGACCAGACCTTTCACTCTTTTAAAGACCTGTGAAGTTTTTTTGTGGATTTTTTGCCTGTGTTGAAGCATCTCCTGTCCCAGGACATCACCAAGCAACCCCATCTCAAGGGACTGTAAATACTTCTTTTCTTGTATATTTCAATCTTAGTCAGTAGTATAAATTGTAGGTTAGTTGTCAGCTTGTTGAATTAAACCTGTTTAAGTTTTGAAATTTTGTCTGTCATCCCTTGCTGTCTTGTATGACATAAGAAATTGGGGCCATAACAACATAAATCAATCCCTGACTACCGCGATCATTAATGCTTCTCTGTCACCAGCCGGAGCAGGTTTCTTCTTCATGGCTCAAAAAGATGGGTCTCTCTTGGTGCTTTTCCACTACACAGCACCAGCGCTACTCTACTCGCCATTTTTGCTTCTCCATTAAGAACAAGTACCTAGTACTTAGTACCACTTTTTCTGGTACCTGCTCTCCTGGGGTTCCAAAAACAGCCGACCGGGTACTAGTAAGTACTAAAATGTGACATGACAGCACTGCAGTCCACTGATTAGTCAGAGAAAATTGTCACTGCGAAAGACGACTCTGTAGTCAATCCCGGGATATCTCATACGAGTTAGATTGACGAGTCTCAAGATTAGTGTAGTTATTATGATCACCGACTTATATTGTTTTAGGCAACTTGTTCGATATACTATGCGTTCCCTTACCTTTCAAACACGGTTTTGCTTGTTCACCAAAGCTGCTATATTCATGAAATGCGTTTCTCTTTGGCTGTGACCCTGTTCATGGCGAAAGTAAGTAATAGTATTGTGTCCAGTCATGTTCCCCTAACTAATTCCCCTTGAAAAAGTTATGTCATCCTACCCCCATTTTAAGAAAATTGCGCAGAGAAATAACTTTACAGATGATGAAGAATCATTTTTTGCTAAAATGATGATGCATCATTAAGCAATGAATTCTGATTCACTGTTATCTCCTGCGATTTGCGGATTTGCTACGAGGAGCCCAGCTCTGCAAGTATCACCTAATTATCCCTTGCTTTAACAATTTGTTTGTTTGCCATCAAATTCAGAGTGAAATATTCATTTGCTCTCCAAGCCTTTTACGGATATCATTGCTTTGCGTTGTTAGATGGTACACAATTTTATGTGCAACTGAATCGGACATGACAATGTCAAGCAGAAAATACATTCAACACTCGCTGCTCTTTAGGGTTATAATGTGGTGATATTAGTGCACGTCCCCTGATTTGAACACATGAATCTTCAACAAAATTGACGGAATAAATGTAAACCGAATATAACTGCAGCTACATTTCGTGTCATGTTGATGATGACGTCGCAAAGGTTTCATGCTATGACAACCAGCAACACTGAGGCACTACTATCCTCTGATGGAAAACGACCCCCCAGAAAAGTACCCAGTACCAAGGTGGGTGGAGTAGAGTAGAGCCGGTACCATGTAGTGGAAAAACGCCATATGTCCCTGTGTTGACTATCAGGGACTTAATGCCATTACTATCAAGAATTGTTTTTCTCTTCTTTTCATGGACTTGGTATTCTCCACCCTCTAAGCTTATCGCTATTTTCTCAAGCTGGACCTGTGCAATGATTATCATCTGGTGCACACATAGGAAGGAGACAAAAGGAAGACAGCATTTAGCACCCTGACAGTTGACAATGAATACCTGGTGATGATGTTTGGGCTCGCTAACGATCCTTCTGCGTTCCAAAATCTTATGATTGATGTCCTCTGAAATATGGTCACGCAGTTTGTCTGAGTGTACATAAACAATATACTGGTTTCGCTCAGACTCAGAAGGGTCATACCCACTCCTTACTCATTTAGAGACTGTTGGAAAACCAACTCTTTTGAAACCAGAGACGTGTAAATTTCATCACACCACTGTCTCCTTATTGGGCTTTGTTGTTATACAGGGTGCTCTTGAGATAGATCGCCAGAAAGTATAGGCTGTTCTGGATTGGCTGAACCTTTAATACTGTGAGTAGCAGCAGTGGTTCGACTGCTTCACCTGTCTTTTATGTAACATTTCAGAATAAACCGTAAGGTACCAAAGGCTGCTGTTGGTTAAAGGAGAATTCCGGTGTGAAATTGACCTGGGGTGTATTGAAACATGATAACGAGTACTAACTTTTGTCGAATACCCCACTTTCGTACGCTCACAACATTTCGAAACACATGACTTTTTAGCCAAAGCTCCCAACAGGCTTACAATGGTAGTGAATTAGGCGTAGCGTTTCCATGCAAAGAAATCACTATTAATTTCATCATTAACAAGGCTCAAAATAGCACCACACTTCATTGGTAGAATACGGATGTCCCTGACATTTAAAACGAGGCACTGAGAACTTTGAAAATGCACAGGTAGTTTATTAAAAAAGACTGTTTTGTAGACAGTACCTTGAGGTAGTTTCCAGTCGCCTCCATCTTGTAAGTCACAATAAGTCGATTGATGAGCACGAACAAATAGAATAGAATGGAATTATTAAAACTATAACAGATGTGCATAATGTAACGTCAATGTTAGTTCAGACAGGCACGGAAGTCAGTCTTGGCTCCACCCCTTGTCCAATCGCATTGGACTTCAGTATCACGTTCCTAATTGCGCGTCTTTTTAAATAAGGCAGCACTCTACATCCCGACTAACCATGCTCTTCCATTCCCAAGATCCATACAGATCTGTGGAAAACATCCCCTCCACCTCCCCAGCCTCCTCCTCTCCATCGACATAGTCTTCATCAGTACTTGTTGTGTCATACTCTTGTCTTTACGGTATTGGCATTGTTTTGTAAACTTGAGTGTCATTTGTTTCATTTTAAACATTGTGTACCAGGCTCTGTCTGTGTCATGCTTGCTCAGATTGTTCCAGAGTATCACTTGAGTAGAGTCACCGCCAAATCCAAATGTATGTTATTCCAAATAAATGGTTAAATCTGACGTAAGTGTCCTGTCTGAACTTGATGTTGTGACTTTTCAGCAACTTTTAAGATAACAAAAACTTCATATTTTGAATCTTATTCTATGTATGCGCCGAACTTGCAAGACAGCACCGCACAGACAGTATTTGTTGTTCAGCCTTTATTTGCTAAAAGTGCTGAGTGGGTTGGAAACGCTGGATATGATGGGATGTGAACGACACACTGTTCGTGAGGGGCGTCAGTGTTAAGGAGTGATGCAGCAGAGATATGCTGATCCGGCAAAACTCTGCCGGAGAAAACATGAGGCTCCAGAAGAGACCGATGAGAAGGAAACTAAGATGGACTTTATGTGTATTTTATAACTGGGCTGCTGATCATGTGCGGACCTACAAATGTGCTAATCCTGAAAAAGGGGAAGGAAAATTATTCAGAATTAAAACTCCACTAATATCAAATGAAATCAGCACTTTTCCGGCTTACTTTGATGTTTGAGTAAGCAAGAGAAAAATTTGGTTTGTAAAAATGTCAAGCGTGAACTTAGTCAAGAAAATTTAGTTTATTTTCTAGTTCTGATAAACGTGGTAATAAATGGCAGTAGCTATGTTACGGATGAGGCACCAGGTTGCGATAGTATGCGTAGCATATGCATTCGCAATATTAAAATTAAATTCTAATGAATGGTGTATGCACTGTGAGTTAGCTGGGATGGGCTCCAGTTCCAGGTAGAGAGAAAGGATGGAATTAATGAGCTTTGAGCATTCGTACAATAAAAGCAACTTCGCTTGTCAGATTCTATTTCCCTGTTAAATAAAACTAGTTCATCAACATCTTATGTCCATATTAGGTATATAAATTGTCTCTCAAAACTATATTTATGCCGAGTGCTATGTTTGCCCGTTCAGTGCGAAGCTGTTGCATGGGTTTTGGAGTGGACATAGCTACATTTCCGGAGAACATTGGTCGTGAACAAGCATCCTGTGTGGGAGTGCTTTGGCCACGGACGGATGTCATAGATACCTCTGGCGTCAACGCATTCATGAGCCCCACACAACCATGGACCTACAAAACCCAAAACCAGTGAAGTTGGCACGTTATGTAAATCGTAGATAAAAACAGAATACAATGATTTGCAAATCCTTTTGAACTTATATTAAATTGAATACACTGCAAAGACAAGTTACTTAAATGTTCGAATAGGTAAACTTTATAATTTTTTGCAAATATTAGCATGTTGAATGTTCAAACTGAGAATTTTTTTTTTTTTGCAAATAATCATTAACTTAGAATTTAAAGGCAGCAACACATTGCAAAAAAGTTGGCACAGGGGCCTTTTTACCACTGTGTTACATCGCCTTTCCTTTTAACGACACTCAGTAAACGTTTGGGAACTGAGGAGACCAATTTTTGAAGCTTTTCAGGTGGGATTCTTTCCCATTCTTGCTTGATGTACAGCATAAGTTGTTCAACAGTTCGGGGTCTCCGTTGTCGTATTTTACGCTTCATAATGCGCCACAAAGTTTCACTGGGAGACAGGTCTGGACTACAGGCAGGCCAGTCTAGTACCCACTCTCTTTTATTACGGAGCCATGCTGTTGTAACACGTGCAGAATGAGGCTTGGCATTGTCTTGCTGAAATATGCAGGGGCGTCCATGGAAAAGACGTTGCTTGGATGGCAACATATGTTGCTCCAAAACCTGTATGTACCTTTCAGCATTAATGGTGCCTTCACATATGTGTATGTTGCCCATGCCTTGGGCACTAATACACCCCCATACCATCACAGATGCTGGCTTTTGAACTTTGCGCCTATAAAGTCCGGATGGTTCTTTTCCACTTTGTTCCGGAGGACACGACGTCCGCAGTTTCCAAAACCTATTTGAAATGTGGACTCGTCAGACCACAGAACACTTTTCCACTTTACATCAGTCCATCTTAGATGAGCTTGGGCCCAGGAAAGCCAGCGGCGTTTCTCGGTGCTGTTGATAAATGGCTTTCACTTTGCATTGTAGAGTTTTAACTTGCACTTGCAGATGTAGCGACGAACTGTAGTTACTGACAGTGGTTTTCTGAAGTGTTCCTGGGCCCATGTGGTGATGTCCTTTACACAATGATGTTGGTTTTTGATGAAGTACCGCCTGAGGGATCGAAGGTCACGGGCATTCAATGCTGGTTTTCGGCCTAGTCACTTACGTGCAGTGATTTCTCCAGATTCTCTGAACCTTTTGACGATATTACGGACCGTAGATGATGAAATCCCTTAATTTCTTGCAATAGCTTGTTGAGGAATGTTGTTTTCAAACTGTTCGACAATCAGCTCACGCATTTGTTCACAAAGTGGTGACCCTCGCCCCATCCTTGTTTGTGAATGACTGAGCATTTCAGGGAAGCTGCTTTTATACCCAATCATGGCACCCACCTGTTCCCAATTAGCCAGTTCACCTGTGGGATGTTCCAAATAAGTGTTTGATGAGCATTCCTCAACTCTCTCAGTCTTTTTTGCCACTTGTGCCAGCTTTTTTGAAACATGTTGCAGGCGTCAAATTCCAAATGAGCTAATATTTGCAAAAAATGACAAAGTTTACCTGTTCGAACATTAAGTAACTTGTCTTTGCAGTGTATTCAATTGAATATTGGTTGAAAAGGATTTGCAAATCATTGTATTCTGTTTTTATTTACGATTTACACAACGTGCCAACTTCACTGGTTTTGGGTTTTGTATAATTCATCCATGGTTTCATCAGTGTTGTCATGGCTTTTTGATACACGATGGCTACCGTGGTTGCAATACGTGTTTGAAAAAGTGAGGCGCTAAAGTGCACTATTCATTTGAATGTAATACACTATTTCAATGCTGGATGGGAGTAATTCCTACACAATGTCTCTTTAACAAGGACTGACGGGAGGGAATAACACAAGGATTTGCACTGACAATGACAGTCAATCATATAATACACAATCACTCAGGAATATAACAAAAGGTACATAAATGAAAATATATTCTAACAATAATGGAAAGTAAAAATAAAACAGACAGACAAAATCCTACTTTAAAATAATCTCAGCTTTAAATTCTAAATCATCTACTTTTTCGGAGCGAAATAAGACCGCTCTCCACATTGCACCCCAAATTCTCAGATCCCACAAAATGGCGCATTGACAAATCATAAAATAAAGATAAATTTAACACCAATCAAATTTTGGCGCATGAAATTTAATATGAATTAATGACTTCCTGGTTGAATTTGGCATGACTTTATATACATTATAGGAGCATTTGGACATCAATGGTCACCAGCAACCTCTTAATCCCAAAACTTGTCTTTCCTCCATGATAAAGTTTAGAATATTGTCCATTTTTCTTCAGAGTCTCACAAGCCAGGGCTTGTACTCATTAAAGGAATCACTTATTTAATGGTCAGAACATTCACGCTGCAATGAAAAACTAGCAGTTCCTTCTTCTGAGCTTGCAACCTTATAAAAACACTTTTCACACCTTGTAAGGAACAAGTATAACTCACTAACTCAGTAATATCTTAAATATACCTTATTATAACAGAACAGACACTCCACTATCAAAAGCAAGCAATATGCTACCCTACATTGACCAGAATGATGCAACAAACGTTACCAGGTGGGGTCTACCCAAGTGCTTGAGCTGTTGGCATTTTCAACAAAACCTCAGTTAATGATTTCATTGAATACAATATAATTTCTAAAAGAAAGAGCCATATTGAGCAAAATGCCACCAAATGCAGTATTATTAGCAAGGACTAATGGTTAGTCTTACTAATCAATGTGGCAAACCAGCTCTGTGATCATCATAGCTATGGTAAATGGAGAATAAAAAACGGCTAGCCAGAAGTAAAAAAAAAAAAAAAAAATATATATATATATATATAGCGCGCTCCATAATTATTGGTCAGATGAGACCAAGATAGAGCTTTTTGGCAACAAACACTCTAAGTGTGTCTGGCGGAGCACAAAAGATGAGTATGCAGAAAAGCACCTCATGCCCATTGTGAAGTATGGGGGAGGATCGGTGATGCTGTGGGCCTGTTTCTCTGCTGAAGAGGAGAGTGCAGAGGAGAGGACCCAGGTCACTGGAAGATTTAGAGAGATTGTGCAAAGAGGAATGGTCGAAGATCCCTCTTTCTGTATTCTCCCATCTTATAAAACATTATTGGAGAAGACTAGGTGCTGTTTTGCTGGCAAAAGGGGGTTGTACGAAGTATTAACATCACAGGTGCTAATAATTGTGTCACACATGATTTGGTGTAAAAGAATTATTACTTAAGGTGGGATTTTTTTTCCCACTGAATAAATGCACTTGAATTAAAGGTTGGATTTTCCTCTTTTTTTCATTGTGGTCCTATATTATTTAGAAAAAAAAACATACTAGAAGCTAAAGAACACATCTTAACTAACCAGGGATGCCAATAATTATGTAGGGCGCTGTATATATACATATATATAAACATAGGCAGTCGTCGGACCATGTCCATGACTAGCGCAGTTGGGACAAGCACTTTCTCTCATGACTAAAAAGCCCAATTCTAGAACGGCAGACACGGCCTCATCCGCTGCAGACAAAGACACATGCCGCTGGAACACACGCTGCTTTGCTCATTGCTGCTCTTCTCTTTGCTCTTCGATCATCAGCTTCAGCTTTCAGCCTTTCCTCTACCACCTGGAGTGCCAGACTGCACAAGGACCTCCAATCACTTCGATCTGCAGCATGCGACTCCCAGTTATCTGTTGACAGGCCAGTGGCGAGCATATCTCTCTTGCAGACGTCCTTAAAACGCAGCTTGGGTCTGCCAATTGGCCTCGAACCGGATTCCAGCTCGCCATACAGCAGATCCTTAGGGATTCGCCAATCCTCCATCCGGTACACGTGGCCAAGCCACCTCAGTCTGCGCTGTCTTAGCAGGGTGAACATCGATGGAATATTGGCTCTTACGAGTATCTCATTGTTAGAGACCTTATCTGTCCACGAGATGGAGAGGATGCGACGAAGGCATCTCATATGGAAGATGTTCAAGCGCTTCTCCTGGCGAGCATAGGTGGTCCAAGACTTGCTACCATACAGTAAGGTGCTCACGATGCAGGCACAATACACTGCTACTTTAGTCTGGGTAGTCAGCTTCTTGTTTTCCCATATATATATATATATATATATATATATATCCTCAGAGGCATATATATCCCCCTCCAGAGGCATAGATATACCCAGTGGAGGGAACCCTCCAGTCCTGTTTCATTCGGAATAATTCCCATTGACCATGTCTGAAACTCATTTAGATCCTGTGAATGTTTCTGAGCACTCCAGTTTTGGAAGTCTTTTTCTCATTAAAATTGCATCATTTTCAGCTGCACAACCAAGCACAACGTTAAGAATAACACCATACTTGCCGTTACGTAAGGGTTAAAATACTTTGGTGATGGTCCAGGCAATCTCTTTCAGTTACTGTGAAAAGTTTCTACTCTCTGGAATTGGATAAGAAATGCGTCAACGAAAAGATCATGACCAGCAAAGTTTCATGTGCGCGTGAACTAAAACTGTGTGTTACGCAGAAGAGCCTAAGTAAGCAATTGAGTGGCTAATCAATGAGAATACTTAGTATGATATAAGGGAGTGCTGAATTTGTTGATGGAGGAATTTACGCATAAATTCATAGTAGGGAATTGTGCATTTTTGATTTGTGATGACCATAAGTGATGGTAAAATGACATAGTATCAATACCATGTCGAATTTTTGATCCAGAAAACTGATTTTTCTTATTAACTTCATTGGGATACCATTGGCTCATTATAGCTGAAGTGGTTGCTACAAAGGACAACATCTCAGAGATTTTTTTTTTTTAACTGCTGGATAAATACTTTGGGCAAGTATATTGAGCAGTTTGCGCATCAGGCTTAACTGAGGAGTTTAATTCATGCAACTCCTGGGAAACAGGGAGGGGACTGAACTCGTCTATAATTTAAACCATGTTCAAGTTCGGCTTGCTAGTGAATATTCAATAACTGATCTGGGTGTGCCATTTAGTGATAGAATAGTGTAACTACGTGCATAAATAGATCAGCTCCATGTTCGCTGGCATCTACATCTGCACAGATGGGTTAAATCCAGTAATGCCAAGGTGGTTGAATGATTTCACCTGATGGCAGATGAATACATAATGCTTTTTCCTCAAGTTTAATGTTTATCGAGAAAGTTGTCTGACTTCTCAACAAATAATTTTTCTGATATTTTTTGCAAATTAAGAAAGTACACCCCGCTTTCGTTTGCATATTCACTTTTCTTGCCTGTTTTTGGGAGAGGAATTATTTTAGTAGATTTTATTTAGTCAGCAATTACTCCCATTGTAAAAAAAATACTTACACAAATGCCTGAAATGATCAATCATCATCTAAATTGTCTGTGATGTAAATATAGGCCACTAGATGGCAGTATTTACCTTTTTTTTTTGTTGAGCCCAGACTGGAGCTAGGTTTGGACATGTTCTGGGCATGTCTGGGGCAAGTCCCAGAAAATTTAAAAAAAGAGGTCTAAATGTGGGTGGGGTCTGCAAAAGAGTATATAAGGAGTAGAATTGAGACAGTAAAGTAGTAGGAGAAATTGCAAGGAGAAGGATACATGTGACCAGACCTGTCATTCTGTTCAAGACCTGTGAAGCTTATAGTGGATTTTTGCCTGTGTTAGAGCATTTTCCTCACCCAGGACATCACCAAGCAACCCACCAAACAGACTGTAAATATTTCTGTTTTTGTATATAATCAATCTTGGTCTGTAGAGTAAAGTAGTTTGTTGTTAGTTGCCTTTGTTTAATTAAATGTGTTTTAGTTTTAAAATGTTTGTCTGTCATCCTTTGCTGTCGTTAATGTCATAACAAATTGGGGTCATAACATGTCTACTTTAATGTTTGTAGTTTCATGTGCCAAATATTACAGTTGATAGATTTTTCGGCATTGCAGATTCTTATGATATACATTATTTCAGATGCATCAGACCATGTGCACTGATACACCCTGATGCCATGACAGATGCTGAATTAGACATGACGCTGATGCCAATTGGGTTGTTTTTATTGTCTTCAGTCCAGAGAACACAGTAGCTGTTCTGATAAAGAACACTTGAAATGTCCTTCTGTGCCATCGTCCATTGAGCCCAAACAATTTTAGTTGCACATTAGGATAGTGGGGATGTATGGTATCAGTTGTACTAAATAAAGATTCCATCTATGGATGCAGCAGTAAATGGAGTTGACTGATAATGGTTCACCATGGTATTTTCAAGCAATGAAATCAGTTAGAGTCGCATGAATGTTTTCAAGACAATGACATCTGAGGAATCAGATATCTCAAACTGATGCATTATACACATCTGAGGAATCAGAGATCTGAAAACCGATGCATTATACAAATCTGAGGTATTAGAGATCTCTAAATGATACATTAAACACATCTGCAGTATCAGATATCTCAAAATTATTCATCATGCATATCTGAGTTATCAGAGATCTCAAACTGACGCATGATACACATCTGTGTTATCAGAGATCTCAAATTGATGCATTATACACATCTGTGGCATCAGAGATCTCAAAATTATGCATCATGCATATCTGAGTTATCAAAGATCTCAAACTGATGCACTATACACATCTCAGGAATCAGAGATTTCAAACTGATGTATCATACACATCTGAGTAATCAAAGTTCTAAAACTGATGCAGTATACACATATGTGGTATCAGAGATCTCAAACTGATGCATTTTAAGTATCTGAGGAATTGAAGACACATCTTTGGTACCAGAGATCTCAAATTGATGAATCATACTCATCTGAGGAATCAGAGATCCCAAACTGCTGCATTATACACATCTGAGGTATCAGAGATTTCAGACTGATGCATTGTACACATCTCAGGTAACAGAGATCTCAAACCGCTGCATTAAACACATCTGAGTAAACAGAGATTTGAAAATAATGCATTTTACACTTCTGAGGTACCAGAGATCTCAAACTGAGGTGTTATGCACATCTGAGGAATCAGAGATTTCAAACTGATGCATTATACACATCTGAGATATCAGAGATCTCAAACTGATGCATTATACACATCGTAAAAATGAGAGATCTCAAACTGATGCATTATACACATCTGTGGTATCATAGGTCTCAAACTGATGTGTTATACACGTCCTAGGAATCAGAGATCTCAAACTGATGCATTATACACATCTGTGGTATCACAGATCTCAAACTGATGCATTATACACATCTGTGGTATCACAGATCTCAAACTGATGCATTATAAACATCTGTGGTATCACAGATCTCAAACTGATGCATTATACACATCTGTGGTATCACAGATCTCAAACTGATGCATTATACACATCTGTGGTATCACAGATCTCAAACTGATGCATTATACACATCTGTGGTATCACAGATCTCAAACTGATGCATTATAAACATCTGTGGTATCACAGATCTCAAACTGATGATTTATACACATCTGTGGTATCACAGATCTCAAACTGATGCATTATACACATCTGTGGTATCACAGATCTCAAACTGATGCATTATACACATCTGTGGTATCACAGATCTCAAACTGATGCATTATAAACATCTGTGGTATCACAGATCTCAAACTGATGCATTATACACATCTGTGGTATCACAGATCTCAAACTGATGCATTATACACATCTGTGGTATCACAGATCTCAAACTGATGCATTATACACATCTGTGGTATCACAGATCTCAAACTGATGCATTATACACATCTGTGGTATCACAGATCTCAAACTGATGCATTATAAACATCTGTGGTATCACAGATCTCAAACTGATGCATTATACACATCTGTGGTATCACAGATCTCAAACTGATGCATTATAAACATCTGTGGTATCACAGATCTCAAACTGATGATTTATACACATCTGTGGTATCACAGATCTCAAACTGATGCATTATACACATCTGTGGTATCACAGATCTCAAACTGATGCATTATACACATCTGTGGTATCACAGATCTCAAACTGATGCATTATAAACATCTGTGGTATCACAGATCTCAAACTGATGCATTATACACATCTGTGGTATCACAGATCTCAAACTGATGCATTATACACATCTGTGGTATCACAGATCTCAAACTGATGCATTATACACATCTGTGGTATCACAGATCTCAAACTGATGCATTATAAACATCTGTGGTATCACAGATCTCAAACTGATGCATTATACACATCTGTGGTATCACAGATCTCAAACTGATGATTTATACACATCTGTGGTTTTCCTCTCCCAGGCTCTGCTCCTGTGGACCTTCTTTATCGGCTCTTCTTGTTCTGGTGGACAATAAATTTTCAATTGATTTCACAATGTAATACTAATAATGTGTTGTCATAGTGTTTTCAATATAGTAAAAGATGAATGGGCTTAAGTGAGTTTGAAAAATGTTGAAATTGGCTGCACAATCATAACTTAGATGATTTTTTTAAATCATTTATCAAGACATTAATACAACCAAAATGTTGATTTAATTAATGTCTTGATAGATAACAAAAATTTCTTGCTTCAGAGCTAGGAGTGTGCAGCCAATTTCAATATTTTCCATGCTTGTTTTCAATAGCTGGAGGACAAGACAAAATGACAACAAAATGTTCCTCAAAGCAAAAACATCTCTCACCAATTATTATTTTTCCACTGTGCAGCACATTAATTCAATATGGAAGAAAGAAAACGCAAAGTTCAGAAAGCACTTTCTTGGCAAAGTTCAGATTTCAGTCCAATGGAACAAAGCCAAAGACCAGCTCTTGGGACGAGTTCGTTGCCACGGGTCACAGAAACAACAGGCTGGTCTAAACAAATCCTGAAGCGAGAACAATTCTCTCGAACACAATTTTCTTTACCTCCAACTTTGGTTTTAGCCAACATTAACTGAAGCTTGAGTGGGAGGTCACTCTCAACAATGATTGAGAAGTGTTCATTAGTTATGAAAGTTTGCATTTCAGCGCTGGAGAAGCGGTTTTTGAATCAAATCTGATTGGCTGGTGGGCGGAGGGGGGCATTTGCTGGAAGTTCTCACAGCTCTCACTCTCACTTGCTCTAGCGCTCCAGTTGAATGGTCAGCTGGGGATTAAACGTTTTGGAAATGTCTGGCCAACACAGATTCCTGGCCTGGCATGCTGCGCTCAAGCTAAGCATCTGTCATGGTGACCTGGCGTTTGACCGGGCTGAACAAGCAGTTTTCAGGCAGGCAGTGCTGTTTGGGTCCGGGATGCTGAAAAGACCTCCAGCTCCAGCGTCTTTCCGACTCAAACCGAACTGTTTCACACTTCAAGATACAGGTATGGGAGAGCGGGGAGAGCACAAGGGGACTGACGCGGTAACAGGACAATCCATCAATCAGAAAAGAAGGAAAACACATGCAAGACATTACTGATAAAGCATGAAAATGAATTAACACAGAAATGGGATGTGACATTTGCAAGGGTAATACAGCCATACACTTCAGAATTAATTCTGCTGCTTTCTTCATCAGTCATGTTATTATATTGTGCCAGTCTGAAGAACAGCCCTACCTGCCTAAGCCTTACAGCAGGGCTTCCCAAACTCGGTCCTGGGGCCTCCCTGTGTATGCTGGTTTTTGTTCCAACCATAGATGTCGTCATATTTTAATAAGCTGTTAATTTGTCCTAATTAGGTGCATTTTGTGTTTAAAGAAGTTATTTGTGTCCAAAGCCAAATTTTAATAGAAATATCCATGTATGCAATGAAGAATAAAAGACCCTTGAATATACAATTCTTTTTGCTTTGTTTCAAGCAATTTTAGATACTAACATTTTTAAATAGATCAACTAGGCACTGAGAAAATCAGTAACCCCCAAATCAGGTTGCTGAACACAGGTGATTAGAATTCTTTCAAAATAATTTGCTTGCACTCAATAACAAAAACATAACATAAAACAGGTTTGACCCTCTCATTTTCTTGTTTAGTGAATTTTAAGTACCTATGTGCCCATTTTCACCTATTAGGAGCCCGTTGAATTTTTTCCTTTGATCGGGTAAATTTTTCCCTCTTTTTATGCAGATGTTACTCATATATCGCAATGTGGATGTGGAATTTATTCCTCACTGTATGTATGCATATCTGTCAACATATTGTATGTCAAGAGATGATAAATTTCAGCTCTAAATTTAAATGCACCTAATTAAGACAAATTGACAGGCTGTTAAAATCCAATGATTGCAATCAAGGGTGGAATATTGGAAAATCAACATACACAGGGAGGTCCCAGGACTGAGTTTGGGAGCCACTGCCTTACACAACCTCCACCATCTCTCAGTGATGAGAAAGGTGTGTTTGATCATTTGCAGTCTCCATCAGTGCTTGAATTGGTTCTATTTTGATTGTTGTGTTTTTTGTATTTGTATTTTTTTATTTTTCATGTGCATTGTTTATATTAGCAGTTCCTTGTATTAGATTTGTCTTTCTCTCTCTCATTGCTCTGCCTTTCCCTCATTGTTTAATTGTTTGTTTGTCCCCCATTTGCTGCCACACCTCCCTGCGCTCTCGTCTGCTCCTACACACCTGCATCCCATTTCATCTGCTCTCCTGTTTCTCCCTTTATATGCCCCTCTGAGTTTGTATAGATTTTGTGAGTGAGTGAGTTGGCCAGAATTTCCATGGCAGTGTGTTTTCGATCTTCTGAGCTGTCTGGCTACAGGTCTGGTTTGCCTTCTGGTGTTTAATTTTTGTTTTATCCATGGAGTATGAATTACTTACTTGTGTTTGATTATTGATCATAGGACTGTTTTGTGACGAAGACCCTGTATTTATGCTTCTGTCCTGAAAGGCCGGTGCTCATTAACCGACCTATACTACCGTGCATCTCAAGGCCACTGAACAGGATTCCCATCTGTGCATGAGCTCTGTCTCTGCCTCCCTGCCCGTTTTCATGTTGGTCAATGAATGAATTATTTCATCAGTCCGTGCAATTCTTATTCCATCTGAAGTGTGTGCGTGTGTATTGGGGGGCATTTTATGCCAGCGAACTACATTAAAACGCGTGAACAGCGCCTATGAGATGACATCAAACCTCTGTCGTGCGCGTGTAAATTCCATCCACCATCAATGGACAGACCAGCGTCATGTACGCGTCGCGCAGACGCTACACACGTGTTGTTGCCCATATGCCTACGGGACGGGTGATTTACGCCTCAAATACGTGACATGAAGACCACGCGTGACTAAGTACAATTCTACATGAGCGTACAGGCACACGCTGTGCAGTGTTTGTGGAAATCATATAGCGAGGGGTCATTCGTGCCGTGCCACGCACGAACGCGACACCTGTGTGCACACTCGTCTCAATGTACAAACAATTTACTTTATGATGACGAATTTTGAGTTTAACAGCTGCTTCGCTTCATAATTCAAGGAGTCCATGTTTTACCAAGAGAGATCGATGACACAGTTTAGGCTGTTTCAGTTACACGTGCACATGTTAAGGCGTCTGAAGCGCTCGCTTTAGTACAACAGTGACACACGTCAACGCCTATAACGGGATGTTGACGTGTATCAGGGACTGTACCATATCTGAGGCGCGAAACTGAAGAAGAGGCTGTGTGCACACAGCCGAATGGATTGCGGCAAAGGCGAGGCGTGCAAGCATCATAAGCCATTGTCAATAACTTTGTCCCTGATTTTATTTTATCTTTTTAAATAAAATAAAGTTGTCTGACATTGAACCATATTCTTTGCTGCTCTCGTCCGGGATGACATTGTTTTGCTCTCGATCGAATTCTTGGGCCAGCTGGCATTAATTGGAGGCTTCGCCAAGATTCTATTTAAGCCCTAGTTCCGCCTCAATTCCATAGCTAGAGTGTCAATGCTATATTTCGCACATTAGCCGGTAAGGTCTCTAGTAAGAGAGCTCTTGGGGTTTAGCTGCATATTTGGGGAAGAGTTCTAGTTAGTAAGGGAATCTTTCTGTGTTCCTCTTTCTGTTTGTCCTGTCGAGCTCGGTTTGCTTCCTTGCCTCGGCCTACATTTTCTTTGGAAGCGCGACTCTCGCCCTCCTGTTTTGTTTGTTTGTCTTTCTCCCTTTTGCGTGTCCCCCTTTTATTTCTGTCCACTGCGTTTGGCGTCTCAAACTCACCATCCATCATCCAGTACACTCCAGCCAACATGGAGACAACAGCGGTGGCCAAAATTAAAAGGGCTGTTGCCAGCCAGCAAGATATGCTGGCTGGTTTCACTAAAGGGCTTTCAGGCTTGGGTATTCAGCAGTCGGAGTTAGTTGAGAGACTTCGCCTTCAAGAGAACTCACTTCAGAATCAGGAGGGCGTTCTTTTAAGCTTGATCGAGAGTGTTAGGTCTCTGTCTACACAAGTTTCTAAAAAAGTTGCAGAAGCACCATCCATACATCTTCCCCGAGAACCTGAGTTACAACTGCTCCAAAGATATAGTGGCAAAGATTTCATTGCCCAGTGTGAAATACTTTTTAAGGCTCAGCCGTCAAGATTTGTTAATGAGGACTCTTGGGTTACATTTATATTATCCCTGTTGGCTGGCACAGCACTCACTTGGGTCGGTCCACTAATCAGATGTAATTTACCGTCGAAATCTGTTGAGGCTCTTGTTTGGGAGATGGTGTCTGTATTCGATCAAGATATTAGTGGTCAGAACGCAGCTACACATTTGATGCACCTTAAACAGGGCAAAGAGAGTGCAGCTGAGTTCTCTATCGCATTTCACACTCTGGCTACAGAGACAGGCTGGCCGGAGGCTCCTCTTATGACTGTATTCAGTCATGCTCTTACTGAGGAGATAAAGGACGCGTTTGCTGCATTAGAACCCTGTTTGACTTTAGACTCCTTGGTTCATACGGCTGAGCGAATTGCCAACCGCAAACGCAATAGGGAGAAGCTAAACAGATTGCTGCTTGCTGTCAATGGGGCTGAAGTTGCTAGTGACGAATGTGAGGCTCCTATTCCTCTGAAAATTCTACTCCGGTTGAGCCAATGCAAGTTAAAGGTTCGTTAGACTGTCGGACTAATAAACCTACTCGCAGAAAAATAATCTGCTTTAATTGTAACTAGGCTTATGCCGTCGGAGGCGATGGCATGGGGTATATCCCCGAACATCCCCAATCCTCCAATTCCCCAATCCTTGAATAGACCCAATACAATATAAAGCCCCTCAGGTCATGACCTTTTATTTGAACTTAATTTCAGGTCAATCGGACAAATGGTTCTGAAGATATGGCCAAAATGGTAATTTTCCATCACAAAGCGCCACCTGGTGGCAAAATATGGAACCATACAGGTATGATGTCATCATGTGACACGTTGTGAGGTCATGACCTTGCAGTTGCACATAGTTTAATGTCAATTGGACAAATAGTTCCAAAGGTATAATGTCATCGTGGGACACAACAAATATTTCCAGAGATATGATTAAAAACAGTGATTTTTTTCCATTTTTGGCCCCTGGTGGCCAATCTAGAAATTTTAATCGTCCAAAATCGAATCAGTTCTCCCTTTTTATGATACTTTCTTATATGCAAAACTTGAAATTTCTAATTGAAATATTACTGAAGTTCTCACGTTAACTATGGCGGCGGCGGCGGCGGTCAGACCAAAAACATAATATCCCCGGAACGCCATTCGGCGTTCGGAGATAGAACAAGTCGGGTCATATCCGTCCATGTTGTCCGAAGCTTCAGGGAAACGCAAAACTCCTCTAGCGATTCAGGGGGCACTAGAGGGGCAGACCCAATTTCCCTTCCAAACACTAATCCCTGTTGAACTGACTGTGGGGAGCTAGAGAGTTACCATTGAAGCATTCGTGAATTCCGGTATAGTGAATTGTTTCATGGATATTAAGTGGGCTAGGAAGCACTCCGTTCCCACCATTACGCTTTCACAGTCACGCTCTGTCAGAACTTTGGACGGTCGCCTGCTTGGAACAGGAGTTATAACTGAAGTTTCTGAACCACTAAATATGCTCATTTCCTTTGGTGGCCACTCTGAAGAGGTCCGGTTTTTTATCAGTTCCCCTGCTTTTCCCATTGTTTTAGGGCATTCATGATTACAGGAACATAAACCTTGCGACAGTTGGGGGGAACAGAACAATCTTATCGTCCGCTGGGGAACCAATTGCAACTCTCATTGTAGAGATAATGAAACTTTTTTTTCCAGACATCAAGTTATGGGGGAGGCTGATGCCTGGAGCATGAAGAGGTTATCTCACCCAACCCTCCTAGACTAGAGAAGGGGGCAGAGGAGGGGTTGTAATTGGCCTGCGCCTCAGAGTGTTAAGGAGGTTCAACGCTTCCTGGGCTTTGCTAATTTTTATACGAGGTTTATCTGTAACTTTAGCGCAGATCCTGCCCCCATTATTGTGCTCACCAAGAAGAATACCTCTGCAGCATTTTTTGGTCTCCAGCAGCTGATGCTGATGCTTTCAGGAATTAAAGAAACTTTTTTGCTCAGAGTCTATTCTGGTTTTGCCCGACCCCTCCCTCCCATTTGTTGTGGAGGTAGATGCTTCGGAGGTGGGCGTGGGTGCTATTTTGTCCCAGCGCCCTTGTTGGGATAATAAGCTTCACCCATGTGCATATTTCTCCCGGTCTTTGTCCGCCGCGGAATGCAATTACAGCATTGATGACCGGGAGTTATTGGCTGTCAAGCAGGCGCTCGAGGAGTGGCGCCACTGGTTGGAGGGAGCTGACCACCCTTTTGTGGTATGGACCGACCATAAAAACCTCCAGTATATTCAGCAAACCAAGTGACATAATACCCGGCAGGCACGGTGGTCATTATTTTTTAACCGTTTTGATTTTACTCTGACCTATCGCCCGGGCTCTAAAAATATTAAGCCTGACGCCCCGTCACGGATTTACGACCACTCTGACCGTGATCCTACCCCAGAGCCAGTTATCCTGGCTACTCAGGTTGTTGCACCCATTCAGTGGGAGATTGAGGCAGTGGTTCAGGAGGCAGGAGGCTTTAAAGACTGACTCTGGTCCTGGGGGGGGGTTAGGCCACAGGTTCCGCCTTCAGTTAGGCCACAGGTCCTCCAGTGGGGACATTCTTCCCACTTGGCTGGGCACCCAGGGGCCCATCGGACCAAGCAGTTCCTGACCTAACATTTTTGGTGGCCTGATATGATGAAAGACATTCGGGAATTTGTTGCAGCTTGTGGCACACGCTCCTGGAATAAGACTTCCCACCTCCCTATCTCTGGTCTGCTGCAACCTTTGCCCATTCCCAGGCGCCCTTGGATGCATATTGCGTTAGACTTCGTTACGGGGCTGCCTGTATCTGACAGCAACACAGTCATCTTGGTAGTGGTTGACCGTTTTTCTAAGGTGGCTCATTTTGTCGCGCTACCCAAGCTACCTTCGGCGCGGGAGACGGCCCTTCTTGTGGTTTGCCAAGTGTTCTGGTTGCATGGGCTTCCGCAGGATGTGGTCTCTGACCAAGGCCCTCAGTTGATGGCCAGATTCTGGTGGGCATTTTGTAAGCAGTTGGGGGCCACTGTGTGTCTCTCCTTTGGGTTTCACCTAGAGACCAACGGGCAGATGGAACGTACTAATCAGTCTTTAGAAAACACTCGTCAATGGTTGGTGGATGATTATCCCTGCCCTTGTGTTTTTAGCTTGGGCCGAGTATTCCTATAACTCACTGGGTCACCAACCCCCTCTGTATCCTGAGACTGAGAACATAGCTGTCGGTTGGTTTGGACCAGGGTCAGTTTTCTCGGTTGCGCTCGGGGCTCAAACAAAAATCCATCGCTGATCTTATCGGGTCGAGCAGAGAGTTTGGCTGTCTACCTGGGACCTCCCCTTGAAGGTAGAATCCTGAAAACTGGCGCCCCGCTATATTAGCCCGTTCAAGTGCGAAAGATCACTCTGGTCACGGTCCAGTTAAAGCTTCCAAGATCTTTACGCATCCATCCATCATTCCACGTCTCTCGGATTAAGCCGCTTTGCACTAGCGTCCTGGGACCTGCCGACACACCCCCGCCGCCGCCACAAATGGTTAAGGGGGGGCCGGTTTATACCGTGCGCCGCATTCTGGTCGAGAGGCATGTTGGTTGTGGGGCCCAGTTTCTTGTCGACTGGGAAGGATATGGCCCCGAGGAGTGCTGCTGGGTCCCTTCTCGGGATATTCTGGATCCCATACTCATTTGTGATTTTCGTGCACGGGGTTCCCTAGGGACTTCTGGAGCTGTCCCTTAGTAAGGGAAAGTTTCTGTGGGTTCCTCTTTCTTTTTGTCCTGTCGAGCTCGCTTTGCTTCCTTCCTTCTGTTGGAAATACGATTCTCGCTCTCCTATTTTGTTTATTTTCTCTCTCCCTTCTGCGTGTCCTCCTTTATTTCTGGCCACAGCGTTTGGCGTCTCAAACTCACCACCCATCACAGCTAAGGCTAAGATTTTGTTGTAGCCTAAACAATAAGACCATATAACGGTGGGATCCTGCTAGAGCGGCGAAAAGCATTCATTTCCAGCGATGCAACCGAAAATCAACTGTCGCCTGTTCCAGTGATAAGTCAATTGGAGAGCGAGGTGTCTGAGTGCTTTCCTGGCTCTAGTGGGATTGAGCAGCATAGGTCATATGTCAGGTTATCATTGGCTCATGGCAGTGGTGCAGCTAGAAATGGGAACTGGGGTGGCACAGACACGTTCCTTTCTGACAATTAAGATAGTCCTGGCTAGTTCTCAATTATTTTTCTTTATTGACGCGTTTTCCAATTATCGTGATTGGCAACTGAAGACACGGTTTCTCTCCATACTCGATCAAACATCAATGAAATCATGGAGTAAATTCAGTAGAACTGAGAATTGGGGTGGACAAAACATCCGTTTTAAACAATTATTAGTCCTGACCTGTTCTCAGTCATTTTCATGATTAACAAAAGGTTCACTCCAAGAGCCCTCCACACTTAACAGGTGCTGTTTGTTCTCCCCGATTAGGTAGGACGACAATCATTCATCTGGACGGGTTTGCTTAATTTAAATCAACGTCAAATAGCTTGAGCCTCATGCTTTTTATTGCCTATTTCACTGCCAAATGCCACTTTTTTCACTCAATACCGAGAGTAATTTTGAATAACATTGATAACGCTGGATTAAATGTCAGGTGGACTCTGAGGTTAAGACAATGTCTACCCTTAATGTGGTGGCCACGATGTGATGACAGCTGCGGCTGTCTCTCAGGTTCACCAACATTTTTCAGCCAGTCGCTGACACCAGGATTCTGGTAGATGTTTTCTCAGGGCAGGTTGTTGGCTGCACCCCAGCTTCAGTGAAAGTGATGATCTGTTCAGAGGTGGCTGGTCCCGTTCCTTTCAACCTTTTGCTGGTGGCTTCTGCACTGGCACCACTGCATCTCCTTCCCTCAGTGTAATTAATGGTAATTATACTAAATCCTGAGACTGCTTTGTGTGAGCTGGTTTTTGATTCGACTGCAATTGCAGCCCTACTATTTAAACAAGTTGTTACTTGTCTCGAGTGGGTGCATTTCATATTTAGAGCAGTTATTCACCTTCTTAAACCACACTATGGTACATTCAGGCGTGCTATCAAGAATGAAAGACTCTTGAATATGTTATATATTTGCCTCTATGTTGCATGTAATTTCAAGTAAGGTAATTACAGGTAAGTTGTGGATAGGATAAGCCACAAACGAATTGCCCACTTTTGGAACAATATTGTCTGAATCTGAATGGCATTTTTTGACCAATCAAAACCTTAAAATACCATAGATGGCAAACTCATGTTGAGAGCAACTGTCCTGCAGTATTGGAACAGCGGCTTAAGATGTGTTCCAAAGAATATTATCCACCTTCCCAATCTACATTTGTACCTGCAATATTAGACAATAACTTAACGTAACCTAAGTAAACACGAAATGTAGTTTTTAGTGGGCAAAAACCACTGCTGTCAAAAAGAACACTTTTCACTGGGGCTTGCTGTGATACTAGATTAAACAAAACACTGGCAAAAATTGAAAAATTTTTTCATGCTTTTGATAAACTGCTGTAAAATTGGAATGGTTAAAAACATCAACATCCTTTTTTATATATTTTGAGGACATACTTGTACTACAGATTGATGTCATATCATCTAAACCTGCAGTTGCCCACTGACAAAAAAGCTCCAAATTTTGAATCATATTGTTTTTTTATTTTTTTCTGACATTCTTCACACATATGTAGATGAAAATCACTTTAATTGGATGTCAGTAGAAATGGACCTCTTGGTTATAATGGTTTTCGGTTTTAAAAAAGTTTACAACCATGTTCTAGGCATTTATACTTTTTAAGAGAGTGCGCTCTTTGCTACAGAAGTCAAAACAGGTAGAATTTCAGCCATTTCTCTCTTGGTTGTAAGTTTTAACCTTTATTGTACTTGTGAGTTTATCAGACTAGAGAGCTGAACACCCTGTCAGGTCATGGCTTGTCCTTCCTTGAATCGCAATCAGTAGGTATTAACCACTGCGAATCTGGGAGGACCACACAAGCCTAGCTGCTTCAAAAAACGCCCTGACTCAATGATCTGGTCGTAACAACTAGGCCCAAAACAAAATTACTGAACTCCCATTCCTCCCACATCCAACATTAGAAACAACTATTCACTCACCATCTAAGAACTGTTTGCAAGCCTTAATATGACTGGCATCCAAGACAATCAAGATTATTAACTCCATCTGCCAATGGCCATAATGTCCAGGTTCATTTTTGTGGTGTGTTGAGGCAGCTCATCCATTTAAGCGAATTACGTGCTGCATAATTTCACTCAGCAAATTAGGCCTTCATACTCCCTTTTTTATTTTAATCGGCGGTTATTTGAATTATGTTTTTATTGTCAATAAGTGTTTGCAGGAAACATCTACAGTATATTGTTGCTAGTGAATATTGCATCAGCGAGTATTTTTGGATAGTATTTAATCAAAATTGAAAAATTAGGCCCACAATCTAGATTGCTTTCAAGTTGGCTAGCTCACATCGATTTGAGCAAAGTGTTATCTCATGAACAAAATGTGGTGGACAAAATTCCAGAAACTTTGGATAATTCTTTTAGTTATGAGAATTTTCACATTAAAGCTGGTGGTCCGCCTCAGCCTCAAGTTCAGTTGAATCAAAGATGAGACACTGTTAATCGGGCTGTCAGTCAAACATGGTAGGAGTGGCCTGTGGGGGATTTCTCCTTCTGCGTTGTGTATTTTAAGTATTGTAAGCAATAAGTAATAACACACTCAGTCAAAGGCAGTTGATATTAGTTTATACGTGCACGGGAAGCCACACTATACAGACAAAAGTCCTAGGTGGAGACCCCGAGAAACGGGGGTGACCACAGATCTTATTCAGAAAAGGAGGGGAGGAGTTACAGTGAACAAAGAGAAAGGGCCGGAAGGTTACAGTAAGCAAATCCTTATATAAACAGCGACACCTACAGTTCAGGAGGTACACACTATGAAATAAGAATTTCCACCACAGGCCCATGTTAGTGATGGGGAATGGCGTCAGAAATCACTTGGTCTTCTTGATCACATGCTCGCTGTGGAGAGGCTGTGGAGTTACTACTGTGCTCTTTGTAGTAGTAGATAAAAGGCTTCCCTCTAAGACTCGATGGACTGTTCAGTGATTGAACCAGAGGTAATGATTAGCCTGAAATCTTATTCCGCTTTCATTAACATTACTGTGTCAATATTGTAATTTTATTTATTTTTTTCTCCAGGTTTTTACTTGCTAGCTACATTGCTTGGTTGCGAGGTATCTAGTTCACTTGAAATTCAGGAACATGTCTGCTCAAGATAACCCTGCTGAAAAAAAAAATGATAATAACACAACCATTATGACAAATTATAACATTTTCCACAAAATGCCATTATAAACCATAAACTATTACCTTTAAAACCATGATAATGATTTCTACCATGGAGTGTTTAGGGACACAATCCTTTAGGATTTGATGATGAGTATTAGTTTCTATGACAGATTCCTTGCAACCTGTACCCTTCCCATTAAAACTATTCCAATTCCCATTAAAACCATGAAAGCCAACAGGATTTCCGTGTTGATGTTTTTTTCAGCAAGGAATGTAGTGGACAAAATCTTGTAAGTTTTCAGTGACTCTTTAAGTTAGCTAATGTTTGAAAAGTTCTAAATTCAAACAGGCTGTTTATCTCTTTCTGAACAAAGTAGCAGACCCAAGTTTCTCTGAACAGACCACTGATAAGCAGAACACCTCTGATCTACCTACCTGTTCTACAACCTCTTATTTGTTGAATAATAATAATACTGTACTTACTTTATGTTGCCTTTCAACTGAGGAAGCTCTTCATGAAATTAATGAAAATAAGTCTACAATGGATGTCTTGTTAGATCCATATCTTTTGAAACTCTCCGCCTCACTCATTGCCAAACTTCTGACTCATATATTTAATATGTCTATTATGACAAGCAACATACCAAAAGTATGGAAAACTGCCAATGTTCTCCCTTTATTAAAAGGGAAATATTTACCGTCCAATATCCAGGTTGTCTTGCTGGCTGAGATTCTGGGGTCCCTAATTAATTCTCAATTACAATATTTTTTAACTGAAAATTGAATTTTGAATACTCACCAATGGAAAAATCAAAACTAAGACAATACATAAATGAATAAGCAACCAAAACACAACACATATTTCTAAAAGAATGATCAGACATGGCAAGGAATTAAAAACACACATGGCAGTCAGAACAATAGCAGGGCAAGGCAAGACAGAACCAGAATCACAACACCCCCTTGATTTTTATATTTGTTCCCTGCAGGGGAGCCAAATCGAGCCTGTCCCCCATTGTAAATACTTGGGCATTTGGCTGGATGACAAGCTGACTTTTTATATGCATATTGAAAATTTAACCAAAAAGATAAGGAGATAAAATATAAAAAGATAAAATAGGCTTCTTAAACAGAAATAGGGCTTGTTTCAATTTTGAAAGTAAAAAGAAGATTGTGCACTCAGTAATTCTCCCCATGCTTGATTATGGTGATGTGATTTATAGAAATACATCTACTTCTGTTTTAAAACCTTTACATTCTACTTATCATTCTGCTATTAGATTTAACCCAGGTCTTGACTTCTGCACCCACCTTTGTGTCTTATGTAACTCAGTAAGGTGGGGTCATTGAAAGCTAGATGAGACTACCACTGGTTTTTATTTGTTTATAAATGAGTTTTAAAGAAAACCCCTCTTTATCTAGCTAGTCTACTTGCACGACAAGTGGGTTGCCACTTGGGGACTCATTGAGTCTGAATGGTCCTCGTGGAAGAACAGAGCTCGGTAAGACAGCTTTTTAATATAATGTCCCACACACCTGGAATCAGTTGCATGCTGAACTGAAACTTAACGAATTTTAAAACTTTGATCAAATCATTTTATCAAGAGAATTGTTGTTGTTTTAATTAATGTTTTCCCTTTAATAATGGCATAGTACATGTATAATAATAACTATTATTATTATTTTATTTATTTTGGTACAACAAATGTCCTTGTAAACTGTGTTATTTTAATTGTTTGTAATGCAGGGCGCTGCTGAAAAGGAGACATGGTCTCAATCAGGCCCCCTGCTTAAATAAATCTAATGAAAATAAAAAAATCAAGCAAGAGTGGCGAAACTGAAATGTTCTGAAATTGCTTTTCTGCTGGCCGTGTCTCCTGTTTTCAGTGTGGCTGAACGTGGAGGAATTGTATGTATTGAAGTTGCTTTAATTATAAAGCACATTACGTGAATACCAGTATGTAATGAATTTCAAATTCCTAATCTTGTCTGATTTTTGTTCTTCAAGTCACTTTCAGCAGCCTGAAGAGCCTTGGTGATGCCTACGCCATTGCATGGTCATTAGATTATTCTAGAATGTTGCATTTCACAAACCAATCCAACCACTTCTGATTGATATGTCTTATCTTTGTTCCAGTGGTGGGAATGCGGGTCTCAAGTCTAAATTTGAGCTGTCACTTCATGTGAGACCAGAGTTCTCAAACCAGATCTTCGGGAACCCTGTGGATGCTGTTATGTTTTTCCAACTGCCATTGCAATCCTAAAAATTTAACAAGCAGTTAATTTATCTTTATTACACTTCTGATGTTTTAAGGCAATATTTACCCTCCCAGCAACATGGCCAGAAACAGCTATTCTCGCTGGAGAGAATTATAGTTCCATGGCTGCATTGTTTTGTGATGAAAATGTTGACATAAAAGTGGTAACATTTGGTAGATACTAAAGAATTCATTGGCAAGACCATTGATAATGAGCCAAATCTGAAATATGTGAATAAGTTTGGGGGAAAGTATTGCCAAAAAAAAAAAGAACAGAGCTAGAGCTAGAGCTAGAAACCAGCACACAAAGAGCCGCCCACCCCCCAGATCGAGTTTTTAACTCGCTTGTGCAACTGGTGGGTTTGTCTACTGTTGACTGTAGGCTTATCTGCTGAACATACCTCCATCTGTTTCAAAGGCCCAAAGTATCTCCAAAAAACCTGATATCAGGACACCTTTTCTGCCACGTGATGCAAGATCACAGGCTCTGTGCAGTCTGTGCAGTTATGGAGACAGTGAGTCTGTACAGTAAGCGCTGCAAGCACAGTCCTGTAATACGGATGTGGACACCCGTGAATTCGAGCTGAGAGCTCTCCCATGTGTCAGGTTCTTGAATGAGATATGCTAAAGTGCAGAGCCCAAAGGCAAAATGTGTGTCACTGCGCAAGCGCTTAAGGACAGCAGAGTTTTTTAGAAGCTGCACAGTCACAAGAAGCTCTAAGAAAGTCTTGTTTTATCATTACCTCCGCTATGGCGGTCATGTTTTCACCTCTGTTTGTCTGTCTGTCTGTCTTTTGACGGGAAAACTCAGAAAGCTATGAACGGTTTAACACAAAATTTGGCAGCATGATAGGTGGTAGTCTAAGGAAGGGCTGATTTCATTTTGGAAGTGACCTAGAACATTCTGTGGCCGAAAAAACAGAAATATAGCTTGGCGGTGGTCTGCGCTCCAACGAATGCCCTCAAGTTATTTGGGTTACTGCTGGACTCCTTTTTTCGGGCAAAGGCACCACATAGTAAGGACAGTGTTTTTCTTTTGTTTCCCCATGTGGTGTCATGGGCGTATCACCCTCTTATGATTCCAATTTCCTCATGAAAATAATAACCAGCCTAATTTCCTGTCAGCGCTTTGATAGAGCCATATGTTGCTTCATTCACAAATTGTAAAAATGTCCCAAAATGACCACAATTTTTGTCAAATCTCATCCAAATTTTCTGTAGCTTTTTCAGGAACAGTAGCACTTATACCAGAAGTACTCACTTCTTAAATGAGAAATTATTTTAAGTTACACAGAAACCCCTGGCCTTACTCTCCATTTACGAATGAATTCTTGCTTTTACATGTGAAGCAGTCAACAGTCAGGTTTCATGGTCCGAGGGATTTAGCTCGGCAAACTCAAAGGGCATCTAAAGTCGATTTACATTGTTTTTGTTCATCAGCCAATCAGCGAGCTGCACTGCACAAATGAACTGAAATAGAAGGATTGTTTACGCATGTACACAAAACATTGGTTGATGAATGAAATTGGTCATGTGACAAGGCAAGATGTCAACAAAAGCAAGTGATTTGTTTGTAAACATTGGACGTTCAACGTTCCGTATGAGAATCGACTTTAGATGCCCTTGGCCCATCCAAATAAATCAATACATCAATCCATGTATTTTCTCTTTACTATATCATTTTATTTATTCAATATACAAAACCCAAAACCAGTGAAGTTGGCACGTTATGTAAATCGTAGATAAAAACAGAATACAATGATTTGCAAATCCTTTTCAACCAATATTCAATTGAATACACTTCAAAGACAAGATGTTTAATGTTCAAACTGAAAAACTTTATATTTTTTTTTGCAAATAATCATTAACTTAGAATTTAAAGGCAGCAACACATTGCAAAAAAGTTGGCACAGGGGCCTTTTTACCACTGTGTTACATCGCCTTTCCTTTTAACGACACTTAGTAAACGTTTGGGAACTGAGGAGACCAATTTTTGAAGCTTTTCAGGTGGAACTCTTTCCCATTCTTGCCTGAAGCACAGCTTAAGTTGTTCAACAGTCCGGGGTCTCCGTTGTCGTATTTTACGCTTCATAATGCGCCACACATTTTCAATGGGAGACAGGTCTGGATTACAAGCAGGCCAGTCTAGTACCCGCACTCTTTTACGATGGAGCCATGCTGCTGTAACACGTCCAGAATGTGGCTTGGCATTGTCTCGCTGAAATAAGCAGGGGTGTCCATGAAAAAGACGTTGCTTGGATGGCAACATATGTTGCTCCAAAGCCTGTATGTACCTTTCAGCATTAATGGTGCCTTCACATATGTGTAAGTTGCCCGTGCCTTGGGCACTAATTCAGCCCCATACTATCACAGATGCTGGCTTTTGAACTTTGCGCCTATAACAGTCCAGATGGTTCTTTTCCTCTTTGGTTCGGAGGACACGACGTCCACAGTTTCCAAAAACAATTTGAAATGTGGACTCGTCAGACCACAGAACACTTTTCCACTTTGCATCAGTCCATCTTAGATTAGCTTGGGCCCAGCGAAGCCGGCAGCGTTTCAGGGTGCTGTTGATAAATGGCTTTCGCTTTGCATTGTAGAGTTTTAACTTGCACTTGCGGATGTAGCAAGGAACTGTAGTTACTGACAGTGGTTTTCTGAAGTGTTCCTGAGCCCATGTGGTGATGTCCTTTACACACTGATGTCGATTTTTGATGCAGTACCGCCTGAGGGATCGAAGGTCACAGGCATTCAATGTTGGTTTTCGGCCTTGTCGCTTACGTGCAGTGATTTCTCCAGATTCTCTGAACCTTTTGACGATATCACGGACCGCAGATGATGAAATCCCTAAATTTCTTGCAATAGCTCGTTGAGGAATGTTGTTTTTAAACTGTTCGACAATCAGCTCACGCATTTGTTCACTAAGTGGTGACCCTCGCCCCATCCTCATTTGTGAATGACTGAGCATTTCAGGGAAGCTGCCTTTACACCCAATCATGGCACCCACCTGTTCCCAATTAGCCCGTTCACCTGTGAGATGTTCCAAATAAGTGTTTAATGAGCATTCCTCAACTCTCTGTCTTTTTTGCCACTTGTGCCAGCTTTTTTGAAACAATTTGCAGGCATAAAATTCCAAATGAGCCAATATTTGCAAAAAATTACAAAGTTTACCTGTTCGAACATTAAGTAACTTGTCTCTGCAGTGTATTCAATTGAATATAGGTCGAAGACGATTGGCAAATCATTGCATTCTGTTTTTATTTACGATTTACACAACGTGCCAACTTCACTGGTTTTGGGTTTTGTATTTTTTTTATTTGGATTTTTGTCAATCTGGTCCTGGGGCCCTACTGTTTATGTTGGTTTTTGTTCCAACTGCTAAGGTAAATACAGGCAATTGACAAGATAAGAACTTGGCTTGATTGTCATATCCATGGTTTGATCAGTTAGGAACCTACTGATTGTCTTTGGGTCCTATTTTTCTCTCGTTTCACTGTTGTTTACTGTAGATCAAAATGTGGATGTAGAATTTATATTCTTCATGGTACACATGGATATTTGAGTCTACATATAGCTTTAGAGGGCAAAGAACTGCTCTATATGTAAAATGCACCCAATTAAGACAAAGTTTCAGTTTGGTAAAATCCTGCGAGAGCAATTACTTTGGTTATATTCAATTGAAGCTTTGTTAATAAGTGAGGCAGTGACTACAGGTCATCTGTCATAACTTGTTTGTTTCCCCCTAGCTGACGTGGAGTGCCAGTGCATGCACAAAGACAGTTCACAGTCGATGAAGGGAAGGAATCTGGCCTCTGTTCCTGCTGTGTCTGTGGAGCAGTGAGCCCCAGGGAGTCAGTACTGTTCTGTCTGTTGTGACCTGGGGACCCTCGCTGTGGTGTTACAGCCATCAGCACATCCTTCACCCGGACGGGAGGGATGCCGGTTGAGGGTGGGGTGCAGCTCCACCCGTCCCGGCCCCTGCAGCAGGTCACCGAACTCTACAGGACCGGCGGGCCTCGGAGCGTGGGCAAAAAAAGGAAAGTGACAGCGTCTTGTATATAGCTAACTGCAAAAGCGTTGTCACCGCCTGATAGTTCTAATGTTCCTCTGTAATTAGCTGACAAATTAAGACGATTAGCTGCTTTACTTACTAAATAAATCCATATTTATTCCATGAGTCCAATAAAGCTTTCAACTAACAGCCATTTTGAAGATTCTCCACTTTGCAAACTGCGCATGCATCTGCCAATCAACACACAACCTTTTAGCTGTTTTTGTTGATTTGCACATTTGCGGTTGTGACTGTGGTCAAGAGGAAGGGAGCCAAATTCGAAAACTGAACACAAATGTATTTTTTGTGCACCAATAGATAGACATATTCATTTCAAAATGCAGCTAATCGAAGGATAACAATCTGTAGTTCCTGATGAGCAAGAATTCATTGGAAGGTAAGGACGATTTATATATTTTAAGAGACGTTTTTGGACATCTAAGCTTGATAATCCCGCATGAGTCCTGGGCTGCCGTTGCGTACGACGAGCAGCGCACCTGCGCAAGTCTCCCACCTTTCAGCAGCCAGCGCATTTAGTGATGATGTCTCCTTTAATTCCTGAGATTGCTAATACAAAAAAAAAAAAAAACTCATATGATGCAATCAAGCCCCATTTCCAAAGCACTTTGGTGGCCGAATCGCTCCCAGTCACGCGCAGCTGCGTGTCATGGTTCTGGATGTTTGTGCGAGTGTTTTGGACTTTGCTTTGTGGCTCTCGTCCTGGGGCGATATCGTTTCCTGGGCTATTGGATTCTTTGGCCAGCTGGCTGATTGAGCTGGGTTGGCCCTTCCCCAGAATCTATATAAGCTGAAAGTCTGGCACGCCTCCTTCGCTAGACTGTCTGTGTTTAGCTGTGCACTATAGCTGAAGAAATCTTTGGTAAGGTTTTGATAGACTTCCTATTCTCTCATTTTTGGAGTTTCTTCTCCCTTTTTACCCCTCAGCCCTTAAGGCTGACGGGGTATTGCTATCCTTCGTGCGGTTGGGCAGGCGGGCGGGCGTCTCCAAAAACTTTGACATCGAGCTGAGGGGTATTCCGTGCATTGCACGCCTATTTTTCTTTCTTGCGTTGTCTCCGGTGTTCGGACTTTTAGACGTCCTTTGAGGGCGCGAGTTCTTGCGTTTGGTCTGTGTTGTTCTCTGTGTTTGTACTGTTTACTCGCTGCTCACATTCTCTCTCTTCACTGCTCCTGGCCTCCCACACTACCGGCCATTACAGAACACTCCAGCCAGACATGGAGTCATCAGCAGCGGACACGCTAGAGAGCATTGTCGCTGACCAGCAGTCTGTCCTTACTGCGTATGGCCAGGGTCTTTCTAGCTTAGACAGTCGACAGGCGGTGCTGACAGAGAGAATTCGCCGTCAGGAGCAGGCTATGCAGGCACAGGAAAGTCTTCTAATAAATCTCTCTGAGTGTATTAGAGCAATATCTGCTCAGGTTAGACTAAATATTTCACAAGCACAATCAGTCCACCCTCCACAAGAGCCTACACTCCAGTTACCCCCAAGATATGGAGGCAAGGCAGGAAAATGTAAAGAATTAGAAATATTTTTCAAACCGCAACCCTCACGGTTCTTGAATAAAGAATCACGGGTTTCGTTTATTTTATCACTGTTTACTGGCACAGCCCTCACTTGGGTGGGGCCGCTCATTCGAGCTCGATCGCCGGTAGTAAATTCAGTGGAAACTCTCCTGAGAGAAATGATTAATGTTTTTGATCAGTATATTTGTGGTCAGGATGCAGCTACGTATCTAATGCATTTGAAGCAGGGATCTGATGGCGTCGCTGATTTCTCTATCTCTTTTCGCTCCCTTAGCCACAGAGACAGGGTGGGCAGAAGCACCTCTCATGACAGTGTTTGTTCAGGCTTTGGCTGAGGAGGTGAAGGACGCTCTGGCTACATTAGAGCCTTGTGTTTCTTTGGATTTGTTGGTTCATACTGTGGTGCAAGTTGATAATCGCATCCGCGAACAAAACAAGGAGAAACGTACTGCATTGGCTCTTGATAGCAATGAGGTTAATGTTCCGTGAAACAGGCATGGAGTCCAAACTCCGCTCACTGAAATACCCAGTTCCAGTGAGCCCATACAGGTTGATGGCTCATATGAGAGTCGGGCTCGTAAGCCTGTTCACAGACAAATAATTTGTCATCATTATAGCGAACCGAGACATATCCGTCCAAATTGCCCCGAGCTTAAAGGGAGACGGGAAGCCCCTCTGGCGGTAGGGGGGACACTAGAGGGACAGACCCAATCTCCTGTTCGTACTCTTATTTCAGCAAAGTTGACTGTGGGGAAAAACAGAATATGGGTTAAAGCCTGTTTGGATTCGGGGCTGTTGATTGTTTTATGGATGCGGATCCATTCTCATCCACTCTCACTCACATTCGCACTCGATCAAAGCTTTGGATAGTCAACCGTTGGGGGATGGGCTTATTACCGTGGTCTCTGATTTTTTGACTATGTTTATCCTTTTGGTGGTCATTCAGAGAAAATTTGTTTTTTTCTTAATCGATTCCCCGATTTGTCCTGAGGTTTTAGGTCATTTGTGGTTGCTTAAGCATCGGCTACAGATCTTTTGGGCAGTCAAAACAACCCAATCGTCCAGTGGGGCTCCAACTGTAGGTCTCACCGTAGTGAGAGTCTGGTAAGTCGCCCCGAATTTCAACCCATGGGGCAGGTGTCAGGTTCTGAACAAGATTGGTGTGTAGGAGCTGTGCTGATCATTGGTTTACCTCCCAATGTGTCAGATGATTATGTTGATCTCGCCAAGGATTTTAGCAAACAATGGGCTTTGTCTTTGCCTCTGCATTGTGTTTACAATAGTGAGATCAAACTATTCCCTGACAAGGTGGCAGCGGTTAGGAATTGGCTTGCCCCTCAGAATGTTAAGGAGGTTAAACGATTTTTGGACTTTGCTAATTTTTCTAGGAGGTTTATCTGCAATTTTAGTGCTGTGGCTGCCCCATCATTGCGCTTTCTAAGAGGAATTCCTCCTCGTCATTTATTTGGTCTCCAGCAGCAGAGGCTGCTTTTCAGGAGTTGAAGAAAGGACTTAATTCTGGACCTATTGTCGTTTTGTCTGACCCCTCCTTCTCATTGGTGGTGGAGGTTGACGCTTCGGAGGTCAGGGTGGGTGCCATTTTGTCCCAGTGCCCCCTTCAGGACAATAAGTTGCACCCATGCGCCTAACTCTCCCAGTCATTGTCACCGATTGAACATAATTACAGTATTGGTGACCGGGAGTTGTTAGCTGTTAAATTGACATTAGAAGAGTGGCGCCATTGGTTGGAGGGGGCTGAACATCCATTTGTGGTTTGGATGGATCACAGGAATCTCCAGTGTGTCCAGCAGACTAGGTGACGTGATTCCCGGCAGGCGCGATGGGTATGGTTTTCCAATCGCTTTGACTTTGCATTGGCTTATTGCCCCGGCTCCAAAAGCATCAGGCCTGGCGCCTTGTCACGGATATATGACCGCTCGGGCCGTGATCCCGTTTCTGGGCCGGTCGTTCCAGTGGCTCGGATTGTGGCTCCCATACAGGGGGATACTGAGTCTGTTGTGCAGGAGGCCTTGCGGCAAGACCCTGGTTCTGTGGAGAGCCCTCTGGCTGTTTGTTTGTCCCCATGGCGGTGCATACACAGAGGGCTGCCGGTGATAGGAGGCGCCGATTTGCACTGGCTTATCGGGGTGGCCAGAGGGTTTGGTGTCCTGAGGAGCAATTCTGGGTTCCTTCTTGGGATATCTTGGGTCCCACCCTTATTTCGGAGTTCCGTGCTCGAGGTTTTTTGGGAATGTCTGAGGCCGTCTCTTGGGGGGGGGTCCTGTCATGGTTCTGGGTATTTGTGCGTGTGTTTTATACTTTTCTTTGTGGCTCTCATCCTGGGACGATATTGTTCCCTGGGCTATTGGATTCTTTGGCCAGCTGGCTGATTGAACTGAGGCGGCGCTTCCCCAGAATCTATATAAGCTGAAAGTCTGGCAAGCCTCCTTCGCTAGAGTGTCTGTGTTTAGCTATGCACTATAGGTGAAGAAATCTTTGGTCAGGTTTTGAAAGACTTCCTATTCTCTCATTTTTGGAGTTTCTTCTCCATTTTTCTTTCTCGCGTTGCCTCCGGTGTTCGGACTATTAAACGTCCTTTGGAGGCACGAGTTTGGTCTGTGTTGTTCTCTGTGTTTGTACTGTTTACTTGCTGCTCACATTCTCTCTCTTCACTGCTCCTGGCCTCCTACACTACCGGCCATTACACTGCGGGGGAAAAGTTGCGTTAGCATGCATGGTTATGGATACTTAGCCATACGATACCAAGTGTAAAAGCTGTATTAAACTTTTCACATCCATCCAGTATTTTTTCTTGGCTTGATTTTAGTGTTCATACCCTTTGCAGTTTCTCAAGTATAGCTTAATTGTTGTCAAGCCGCTATGCAAGCTGCACACCAGACGTGTGGCAATCCCAGAAGATGTAAAATATTAAATTTTGTGTCTGTATTGTGAAGCACTTTGGGGACCAACTCTGCTGTATTTAAATGTGCTACACAAATAAAACGACTTGACATATTTCAGCTAAACAGGCATATCAGGTTTTTTTTTGTTTTTGTATTGGTGATCGCTCAGACTGATTTAATGTCTTGTCTTTTTCCTCACACCCAGGTGTAATCTATAATGAGCCCAGCTCCTGCTGTCCAGCAAAGCCTGTCAGTTTATCTTCTAGTTTTGAGAAAAGCTCTTTATTTTGTGTGCTTTATTGGTATTTTAATGATTGAGAAAAAAAAATTACTCTGTGGAGTCTAATTTCTGGGAACAAACTTTCAAGCCTAAATAGCGATTTCTAGGATTGGGACCGCATTCCTGTTAACCGTCTCTTCCAGTCTGTTCATCTATGCCCTTTTAGTGGGAACAACTCCCATGCCTTCATCGGTCTCCAGGATTGGGAGGACATTCCTGCTAAACTCTTCAGCTCTACTGTTAAACTGGCCTGCTTTTTTTTTTTTTTTATATTATTAATTCACCAATAAGTGCATACAAACAAATATGTGACCAGACAAATAAATGGGTAGCGAGTTGATTTACAGAGTAACATACATACAATAATATTACACAAAGACATCAACAAAAGGAATAGGAAAGAAGAGAGAATAAAACAAACAGCAAAAAAAGGGGGGGGAAGAAGGAAAAGAAAGGAGAAAAAAACCCACAAAGGATGAAAAAAGGAGAGAAAACAAATGAATAATAATAATAATAATAATAATAATTATTATTATTGTAATGAAATAGAGAGATAAGAGCCGAAAGAAAAGGGAAAAAGGGAAAAAGGGAAACAAGGCAAAACAGTGTAACAATCAAATGATCCGAAATGAAGCAGAGTTGTATTTTGGCAGTTATTTCACGATGTTTTTGTTCAAGAAGTTTCCTTAAAGATTTATACAGATTAACAGATTCCAATTCCCCAGGTTCTTTCTTTATTTATTTATTTATTTTTTAAATATCCCTTCTCCTCTTCGTGAACAAGCCATTGTATATCTCTGCTGTGGCATTAACTCACCGGCATCGAGATGGCAGTGAGAGTTGTGGAGTAGATGTTGTTGAATTCTTGCAATTGATTCTTGTGGGTTGCTGACTGTTGTTCCATTGATATATGTAGCGTATAGAGATCTAACCATTGTGTTGTTGTGATGTTTTTTCTGTTTTTCCAGTTGAGCAGTATTGTATTTTTTGTTACTGGCCTGCTTTGGCAAGTAGGCTTCACCACCTGGCTTCTGCCCCGATACAGCCACTGGCCGGGGCATGGACACACGCCCCCAACCCTCTCCAGTCATTTACACCTTACCTGGATCGGCCCCTGAGCCTCAGCTCATTCCACTACTGTTACTGTGTTCCTATCGATAAATACCCCTCTGAGGATCGTACCTTGTATCTGCCAGTGGTTTCCTGCGTGGATCATAACAGTGATACATGCAAAAAATGATTTGAAAGATTTGCTCAAAGATGTTTATATTCTTTAGTTTGCATTACATTGAATCAATCACTCCATAACCTGAACATTAGGCGTCTTTTACATGTGGCAGTGATATTTAACTGATGTTGTTCTTTGCAGTTATGTAATGTTGTATTGCCATATGGGTCTGAGACAGAAATACATTCATGCACAATTCTGCAAATTGAATTGCTTCTATTCAATAGGATACTGCATTACAGCCATATCCATGTCACACAGGTTATGAAAGATGCAAATCGCACTCTTGTTGGTCATACTGAGATGAGGTTAGTTCAGACCTGCCGTTTCTCCGAGCAGGAGTGGTATTGCTTGATTTAAATGCCATTGCCGGTCCTGTGTTCATTGTAATGAATCGAATTCAGGTAAGTCATATTAGATCAGTGTTTAACACAAACTATGGGACAAATCTAATATTAGCCAACCTTGCGCAGACGTAACCGTACTGTGAGAGATTTTAAAACAGTTGCTACTAAAGAAAAGATGATGAACGTATGTTTTGGGGCCTTAAAATTCCACACAATATAAAGTGGCCCCTTTCCAATGAATCTTGAATGATGTTCCTACATCAAAAAATAGGGACAAAAAATGCTAAGATGTGGTCAAGTATTGAAAGGTATTGAAAATCAGAAATGAGGTTTTGTTTCCCTTTTTGGAAAAATCTTGGGTTTGCTGACTGCATTGGATACTAGTTCGCAGTGTGTGAAAAATTTTGTGCAAAGTGCAAAAAAAGGAAAAATCCTTGAAAAACCCTTCTGAAGAAAGTTTCAGTGCGGCATATTTGGACAACCAGGCGTGGAAAAGAATAAGGGACTGAGTGCTTGTGTTTCCCATGAACCAAAGCCTGAAAAAGTTGTGCAGTGAAAATTCTTTCTGAGCTTCTGTTCCTGCTATTATCCCTGACATTATCCCCCCTCGGTATCCCCCCAGCCCCCACCTTCCCTGTTGCATCCTTATAGTGTCATTATCGCTCCTCTTTTTTTTTTACCTGTGTGGGAACAGGAGTCGTTTCCAGTAAAGCGCAGCTGGGCTTCATTAACCCCCCTCCACTGCATGTTTCCACTTAGCTGCTCTGATGTCACAATCTACCCCCCCAGCTCAGCGAGCTGCACGAGTAACACGGAATCCATTACAGAGCCAGTAATGGAATAGCCAGAATGCATCTGTCACTATTTGAGAGAGTTTTTTAATTTTATTTTTGAGAAGGCTTGAAATGCTCACTCCTGGCTCAGTTAGAGGTACATTTGGTTTTTGATTTTCGGCTGTTCGCTCTGTTTTACGGGCGTCTTTATCGCGCGCCCCCCCTCCACAAAACAAAAACAAGAAATGAGTGTGTTTGTCCACTGCTGTGACAAAGAAGACTCACAAAACACCACACGTCATCACTTAGTTATTCCAGAGTGCATCTGTGAACATTTTGATTGGTTATTCTTTTTGGCATGGTTATTTATTTCATTCTAGTTCTTTATTTAGTGATTTATTATGTATGTTTTTGCGGCTCCTGTCATTTGATAGAACAGGCTTTCCTGACGGCAGAGTTTCCCTTCAACGACGTCTATGAATTCCTCAGCGAACCACAGCCTTCGGTACTCACCACGCAGGGACACCCGTGAGCAATTAAACCAGGACATCTGTTGTTTTAGACAGTAAGAACTTGAAGAAGCAATTTGAGGGCAATACAAAACAATCCCCCCCCACACACACCCATCTATAACAGTCACACACTCACTCACACACACACCCATCTATAACAGTCACACACTCACTCACACACACCCTTGGTTCAAGCCACGCTTGGGAGAACCAATTGGACAACTTTTTTTCAAATCACAATTCTAGTAAGGTCTTGAAGATTATAATGTTTAGCAGACTGAGACGGCCGCATCTGGCTATCAGGCTATTAGCTGCGTTAGAGCCCTTAGAGTCCTGCAATCTAAGTTACCCTCTTTATTTTCGCCCTCTTTAATTTCTCATCGTCCCTTTAAAAGTGCAGTCGGTACAGGCAGCAGAGTCCTGAAAACAAACACATATTTCAGAGCAGAGTTGCTGGTTTACTTTGAGTATTGAGGGGAAAACTTTGATAAAGCAGATGCTGATGCTACAGGGGTGAATATTTTGCAAAATTTTTGTTTTTTAAGGAGCTGTCTGGCTGCCATGGGTGATGGATTCGCGTGAATAGTCAACACGGCGATGAAATGGCCCGTAAAACAGGAGATTTAGCATCAATTCAAACATTTCCTAGCTGATAAGGGAGGTAATGGCTGAAAGAGCCGCTCATCACTTAAAGAGTGTTTTTAAAGTGTGTCCCTGGCAGCTGACTGAGTTCTGAAAATTTTTCAGGAGCCGTAAAATGGCAAATGACTTTGTAAGTTGGCCAGATGATACGTATTAAAAGGAGATTTACCATCTTAAATTTCTGTGAATTTTATGGATTCTTTAATTTGTTCCAGCAATGGTTCTAGTGAGACAACGAGACAAAGGGAAGTCTTTTGTTTGGAAGGACTTCTGCACTAAAACAGTAAGTCTATGATGATGAGACCAAACTAAAACTTCCTGTTTGTTTTATTTTAAATTAGATCAGGTCTCTCCTCAGTGAGGCTCGTTCCTCTGAAATCGTCGCCCTAAAAAGCTTCAAGGACAAACTGGCATTGTTCATGTCTCCGAAGGACTATACTCATGTTCCTGATGAAAGACGAACCAAGAGGAGCGAACTCACCACCTGGATCCTGAATTCACAACCTGCCTACTGCCCGACTTCATCTAGAATGTTCCATCAACATCCAAACACACATACACACGCACACACACGCGCACACACACACACACACACACACACACACACACACACTCACTCAGACAAAGTATTTCCAGACATGTACTGGCGACTGTCAGGTTCCTGCCTGGCATTGTATGAAACACCTAGGCCATCTTTTCCCTCAGCCAATGAAAGCAGAAGGCTTTAAAATAGGCAAATTTTTTTTTTTTAATTGTTTTAGTGTTTGCCTCAGATAAATTGGCATTGATAAGAACGGGATTCAGACTGTCACCCCCACCCCCACCTCCCCATCCCCATTTCTGGCGAAGAAAAACGGGGCACTTTTATTCACAAACACTTTTATGGGTAGCATAACATTAGACAGTAAATACATCCGAAACAACACAGTTAAATTTCCGCAGTGCTGCCGCCTGTCTGTGTGCATGAATCTCATTACGGACCCTTTAATTTCCCTCAAAAGACGCGTCTGTAAAAACATGGATGAAATAATAAATTTGAAAAATAAAAAGAGGACTGATATCTGTCTGCCGTCTCCCAGAAGATTTCGGTGGTACCGAGCTTCTCGCGCCACTTTTATCCCCCACATCTGTGAGGCTCGTAAAAGAAAAAAAGACCGCGTGCCGTTTACGTCGTTGTGTGACGGGAAAACCTCTCCCCTGCACAACAGTCATATTTCATGTGCTCGTGCGCGAAGTTCCGCGCTGACAATCAAAAAAAAATATATATATATAAATATATATATCCTCTTCCCAGGCAAAAAGTCTCCTCTCCTCCCTACAATCATTTCATTTTAAAGTCTCTCTCAAAGGGAAAAATAAAATAATAATGAAATAAAAAGCCATAACTATAAATGCTGAACACCGGACATGTCTGCAAGGCTTACGGAGGCCAGAGCGGGCGGAACGGAGGCCAGTTTACAGACTTATCACCTTTATGTGGAAGGCCTTCCGTTTTTTAAGCCATTTGAAAACTCTGCTGCCGTGCCTGACTGCGGCATCTGTCAGTCTGTAGCGGCTGACTGACAGACAGACCCCTCCACCAGTAGTGGCTGTTTATTGAGGGATACTGTCTAAAAATGTAAAGACTCATAGCCCTACAATGCAGAACATGTACAGATACATGCCTCTGTACCCAAAAAGCACTCGCATTGTTTCACCATTCTGTGTCACATAGTTTGGATGTCACAAAAGCCTGCATTTTGGGCTGCAAAGCAAATCAGGACTTAATAATTTTTGGTGACTTTGCCCCCTAATTGGCTGAGACAGGTGAACAAAATGGGTGTGGGTTACAGGCACCTTTGATAACAGCGCGAGGCAGCGCCTTAATTTCCCTGTGACCCAAAGGGCGAGAGCGATGAAACCCACAGGGAGGGAAGACTTGTAAATTTGAGATATCACTGCGCTGCCAAATCCAAAAATATTCTATAAAAAAATCACTCATCTGCACGGCACCAGAGCCGTCTCCTTTCGGCAGTTTACTGGCACATCACCCGCACATCACCCCACCTTCTGACACTCCTGAGACACAAACCCGCACGTCACCCCACCTTCTGACACTCCTGAGACACACACCCGCATATCACCCCACCTTCTGACACTCCTGAGACACAAACCCGCACGTCACCCCACCTTCTGACACTCCTGAGACACACACCCGCACATCACCCCACCTTCTGACACTCCTGAGACACACACCCGCACATCACCCCACCTTCTGACACTCCTGAGACACAAACCCGCACGTCACCCCACCTTCTGACACTCCTGAGACACACACCCGCACATCACCCCACCTTCTGACACTCCTGAGACACAAACCCGCACGTCACCCCACCTTCTGACACTCCTGAGACACACACCCGCACATCACCCCACCTTCTGACACTCCTGAGACACACACCCGCACATCACCCCACCTTCTGACACTCCTGAGACACAAACCCGCACGTCACCCCACCTTCTGACACTCCTGAGACACACACCCGCACATCACCCCACCTTCTGACACTCCTGAGACACACACCCGCACATCACCCCATCTTCTGACACTCCTGAGACACACACCCGCACATCACCCCACCTTCTGACACTCCTGAGACACACCCGCACATCACCCCACCTTCTGACACTCCTGAGACACACACCCGCACATCACCCACCTTCTGACACTCCTGAGACACACACCTGCACATCACCCCACCTTCTGACACTCCTGAGACACAAACCCGCACGTCACCCACCTTCTGACACTCCTGAGACACACACCCGCACGTCACCCACCTTCTGACACTCCTGAGACACAAACCCGCACGTCACCCCACCTTCTGACACTCCTGAGACACACACCCGCACATCACCCCACCTTCTGACACTCCTGAGACACACACCCGCACATCACCCCACCTTCTGACACTCCTGAGACACACAGCTGCACATCACAGAGTAACAGAGTAACGGAATACAACGGGGGGAGACCAGGGGGAGAGGACACTGGCGTTGACTGTTCGCCGCTTCTCCATACCTGTTGGCTCCAAACCCCACAAATTCCACTCTCCACAGCCAGGTTATTGCTCCACCTAACTGTGGTTTTCTTTTAATTTTTCCCGGATTGTGTCTCTGGCATCGCACTAACCCCCGGGAATCGGCTGTATGGTGACTAGCAAGCCGGGTTCCGCTTCAGCTGGGACGGCGGCGCTAACACGGTGATAGCTGCCTGACTGACCTAGTGCTAACTGTTATATCGACCTCTCTCCGTCTTGCCAATTTCCCCGGCTTCTGCAAGTCATCTGCTATCGAACGGATGTCTGCAAGTGGGCTGCCATCTCTGTGGAGGCTCTGGACCATCCTGAGCTGTACGGCTGCCATCCATCGTCGCTCGCCGGGATCCTGGCTAATGGCTAACACCGACACTCCAGGCTACTCCACCGTCATCTCTGCGCCGTTTCGGGGCTGCCATCACATCAGCACTCCTTCTGATCAACTCCAACTTCCTCACCGACCCCGCTCATCCACAGAGGATCTGGTCGCTGGTTTGTTTTGTCCAAACACGGTGATCTTGGTAACTGTCACCAATCCATCACATCTCTCTGGTCGGCTGGTCGCACCGTCGCACAACAATGGCGTCATCAGAACGCCGCCACTCCAGTCGCAAAAGACAGGAGCGCGTATGGCAGGATGGACAGAAAACCCGGAGCGGATCACAGCGTCCTGCGCCCCCTTAATGGACTGGACTCCGCAGGCCATTCCACATTGGAATTAATTAACGTTCAGTCACTGACAAACAAAGCTGGACTCATCAACGACCATATCACAGACAAGGGAATTGACATTCTCTGTCTTACAGAGACCTGGCAACAGCCTGAGTTCTACTCTGTCCTCAATGAGGCCTGCCCCCCTGGGTATAGCTACCTCAGTAAGGCCCGGACTACCGGTCGGGGGGTGGCCTCGCTGTTTTTCACCGCAGCACCATTCAAACCTCTCTACAGTCTGTCTCACCCGTCAACACTTTTGAACATCTGGTTTTTAACTGCAAACACATCACATCACATCACATCACCTCTGCAATCATAGCACTCATTTATCGCCCCCCCAAACCACATCCATCATTCCTCTTTGAAATTCATGATTTTCTCATCTCACTTGGCACCTCACATTCAAACATTCTGGTTTTGGGGGACTTCAACATTCACATGGACTCACTCTCCTGCCAACTGGCTGCTGAATTTAAACAGGTTCTGGACTGCCTCAACCTCCACCAATCTGTTGTTGGACCCACCCACATTAAGGGCCACACACTGGACCTGGTCATCACCGATTCCATCCACATCTCAGACCTCCACGTCCAGGACATCGGTATTTCTGACCATTATGCAGTCACCTTCAGGACCCCTCTCCCCTCCCCCCTCACCAAACCACAACGCCTCATGTCCTTCAGAAATTTCAAGAACATTGACTCCACCTCCCTCAGTCAGCATCTCCAGCTCCTCTCTCCTCCTTCAAACTCGTTAATTACTGACCTCATGGACTACTACAACCATAATCTTCACTCTATCCTTGACTTTCATGCTCCACTAAAGACCAGGAAAGTAACCTTCACCCGTTCCGCCCCCTGGTTCACAGAGGAGCTGAGACTGCTGAAAAGGACCGGCCGAGTCCTTGAGCGGGCCTATGTCACGTCTGGGCTGACGGTGCATAAGTTGGCCTACCGGGAACATCGACGGAGATATGCCAAAGGACTCTCCAAGGCCAGGTCAGCATACTACTCCAACATCATTGACAATAACCCTGGTAATTCCAAACAACTCTTCACCACCGTTAAACACCTTCTCAAACCTCAGACTCCACCACACCACAACCAAACAGTCACCCAATGCAACAAATACATGGATTTTTTTACCTCCAAAATACACAATATCCGCACATCTCTCTCCTCCGCAAACAGTTCTATCCCACCAAGTGACATTGCACCCACCACACAACACCTGTCTCAATTCACCCCCACAGTACAGCAGGAGGTCGAAAAAATAATCAGTAAATCCAAACCGTCCACATGTTCCCTCGACCCCTTCCCCTCCCCTCTGCTTAAAGCTCACTGTCATTCCATCAGTCAACTAATAACAAACATAATTAATCTCTCTCTCCAAACCGGCCACGTTCCGGTCAGCCTCAAAACAGCTATCATCAAGCCCCTCCTCAAAAAACCCACTCTTGATCCTGGATCTCTGTCTAACTACAGACCCATTTCCAATCTTCCCTTCATCTCCAAAACTCTTGAAAAAATTGTATCCATCCAACTTCACAGCCATCTTAAGTCAAACAGTCTGTATGAAAAATTCCAATCCGGTTTTCGTCCCTCCCACAGCACCGAGACAGCTCTCATCAGAGTCACTAATGACATCCTGATGACCTCTGACTCCGGCTCCACCTCTCTCCTAATCCTTCTCGACCTCTCTGCTGCATTTGATACTGTTGATCACCACATCCTCCTCCACCGCCTCCAGCACAACATTGGTATTTCTGGCACCGCCCTTCAATGGTTTCACTCTTACCTCATGGGAAGGACCGAGTTCGTAGCCCTGGGGGATGCTAAATCCCGTCCCCACACTGTTGTTTGTGGGGTCCCCCAGGGCTCTGTGCTCGGTGCAACCCTCTTCACTATCTACATGCTCCCTCTTGGTCGTGTCATCAGCAGGCATGGAATACAATTCCATTGCTATGCTGATGACACACAACTCTACCTCAAGGTCACCCCCTCCTCCACTCCCTCCTCCTCTGTCACTCACCTGGACTCCTGCCTGGAGGAGATAAAGGCTTGGATGAGTGAAAACTTCTTACAGCTGAAAAGCTCCAAAACAGAAGCCATTCCTATTGGCACCCCTCACCAGCTCCGTTCTTCTCACATTTCCTCCGTCTCTTTTCTCGGCCACAACTTTTCCCTCTCTCCTTCCGTAACTAATTTGGGAGTCAGGCTTGACCTCCATCTTAGCTTTAACGATCATATCAACCATATTTGCAAGACTTCCTTTTTTCACCTCCGTAATATCGCCAAACTCTGGCCATCTCTCTCTCGTCCTGCAGCGGAGAGGCTCGTCCATGCCTTTGTCTCCTCCAGGCTGGACTACTGTAACGCACTCCTCATCGAGATCCCGGGCAAGAGCCTACAAAGGCTCCAATATGTCCAAAACAGCGCTGCCCGGGTCCTGCTGAGAGTGCGTAAACACGAGCACATCACCCCCATCCTTCGCACTCTGCACTGGCTCCCTGTTCACCTCCGCATCGAATTCAAAATCCTCCTTCACACCCATCACTGTCTGCACGGTGCAGCCCCTACCTACCTCACTGAACTCCTCAACCCATACACCTCAGCCAGAACCCGGTCAGGCCAACTGCACCGTCTGCGCCCGCCCAGGACTCGGCTCAAGACCATGGGCGACAGGGCCTTCGAGGCTGCTGCTCCCCGCCTGTGGAACGCCCTCCCCGACCACCTCAGGGCTCCACTGTCGGTGGATGCTTTTAAAAAAGGACTCAAAACCTTCCTTTTTCAGATAGCCTATCCTGATTGATCTTATCTGTTTTTATCTGCTGACTGTTTTGTTATTGTTTTGCTCTGTTGCCTGTTGTTTTTATTCTGCTATTGTTGCTTTTATTGTCATTGTTGCCTGTGCAGTGCACTTTGAGATTTGCAGCCAAATGTAAAGTGCGTTATAAATAAAATCTATTATTATTATTACCCACCTTCTGACACTCCTGAGACACACACCCGCATGTCACCCACCTTCTGACACTCCTCAGACACAAATCCACACATCAACCACCTTCTGACACTCCTGAGACACACATCTGCATGTCACCCACCTTCTGACACTCCTCAGACATAAATCCACACATCACCCCACCTTCTGACACTCCTGAGACACACACCCACACATCACCCACCGTCTGACACTCCTGAGACACACCTGTGGGGCTCCATGCTTCACATGCTGCCACCGCCAGGGACCTGTCGCCCGCTGGACCCGCCCTGTCTAGTGAAAAATGCTGGCAGAATCATTACTGCAAATGAGGCAATAAAACTCACTGAGAAACGCTGGCGATGATAAACGAACAACACATCCTGCAGTCCCTTGCACTTGCCTGCACACACTCACACACACTCACATTTATGCACACATGCTCACACACATATACACACGCACACATTCACCCACATATGCACACAAAAACACCCACACACATGCTCACATAAGTACACACACACACACACACACACACACAAACCACACACACTCACACACATAGACAAATTCACACACATGTACACTTACCTGCACACACATGCACACACAGCTTAACATGCACGCACGTACGTGCATACTCACACGCACCAGCACACACTCATTCACATGCACACATACATGCATGCGCACACCCTCACTCGCATGTACACATGCTCGCATTCACATACGCGCCTGCACACACACTCATGCATATGCAAACACACACACATGCATTTGCACACATGTGCATGCATATTCTCTAAAATACACATGGGCACATGCACACAAGCTCACATACACTAACACTAACACATGCACACCTGCACACCTGCGCTCACACACACACACAAACACCATTGACTGTAAGAACCAACAGATCCTGGCACGCACACATAACCGCATACACATGTACAGGCACATACACACGACACACACACACACACAAGCATGCACACAGACCCACATGCACATGCACACGCACAGACGTATGCGCAGAGTTAGATGACAAACTCAGCAGACTAGCACATGTACCTGTACATGCACACATGCACACATGCACACGTGCACACCTGCACACATGCACACGTGCTCAAACACTCACACAGATGAATGACAGACTCATGCACATACCTGCGCACACATGCAAATGTGCAAACAAACACACACACACACACACACACACACGCATGTGCGTCCCTGAACACAATATGCCCACACACGATGGCTGAGCCAGCAGGTCCTGGCGTATGCCTGTGCATACCTGCACGTGTGCATGTGCGTGTACACGCTCTCACACAAAGTTGATTGACAGCCTGCTGTCCAGATTTATGACTCCAGATGGATGGGAGGAGAAAGAGAAGAAGAACAGGGGATGTGAAGAGAGGAGGGAGAAGGGGGATGATGGGGGAGTGCGGTACAGAGAGGTTTTTCTCACAAACAACAACTAACTTTGCTTCATGAAGTTTTTTCACTGAGGTAACGAATAATCTGGGTACTGCTTCCACAGAACTAACAATATAAGAAGGCTGAGGGCAGGTACAGTCAAACTAAAGAAAAAAAAAACAGCACATAATGCAGCGGTGTCCTAGCAGGACAAAACACACAACTGCTTTCTCTCAGAACCAAAAAAAAACAGTGGAAATTCATCCTTGTTCTTTACGGAACAAATTTCACAAATGTGTCCTGAATGGCATAATGTTGTTTTGGTACTCAAATACACTCTTAAAAAGCTCAAGAAATTATTATTAAATGTAAGGCTGGGAGTACGATGTGTGCACTTACTGGATGCTTTCCCTTTGACAAGCATTGAGTCTTTAGTGGCTGTTAAAGAGAGTTGGTAAAAGCAGCAGAGAGCACAGACCAGTCTGAAAGTCTCCAAATAGCCGAGAATTTATTTCAAAATACAAGCACCAAATAAACAATCAACGCCTCTGTCTGAGCAGGGCTTTGAAAACATTTTGGAGTGCATTTTCAAATAAACCCGTGATCATGGGAGCTTGTAACGACGCTCGAGGATAAAGACTACTGTTGTTCCCACAAAATAAAAAAAAGATCCAGGAAGAACATCAACAAACACAATTGTCTTTCCAGCGTAATTCTCACATCTGAGATGTTTTTCGAATTGAGTTAAGTGGATAGGAATAAACAATATTTTTAAATCCTAGATTAAATCAGGAGACCTCGGGAAACAATCACACAGCCTTCCACAGGGCAGAGAGAGCGAGCGGGAGAGGACAGACAGGGCGATGGCGAGAGTGAGTGTGAGAGTGTTAAAGGTGAAAATGCTCTTTACTGAATGTCGAAAGAGGCCGTAAATCTCGGTGGACCTGAGGGTAGCGGCGCAGGAATACTTGTGGCTCAGAGAGAGTCTCCCTGCCCAGAGGCTGTGAGCGGTTACAGTTTGAGAGCCGTACAGCTCTCACAACCACCCCCAGCACCCCTCACCCTTTAAAAAATGACCAACATGGCAGCAATACAGGCCAGTGATGTTTGTCAGCAGGTCATCTTGGGCATATTTTCCAAGGCACTATTTCAAAATAGTGTCAAATTCGCCCCCACTCAGGGGGGGAAGGAGACAGAATTTTCGATCTGCGATTAGTGGCGGCCGGCGGCCCGATAGCAGAGCAAATGATGTGTTTGCGTGTGGCCCACCATCTCCATCCATCGTAAACCTGCCAGCAACGTTTCTGCTCGGAGAGCCTTGTGTTCGGATTCAGGTGTTCTTTTACACAGTCGTTTAAACAAGAGTTTTATTGCTCTTTCATTGTTATGTGTGGGCAGAATCACAAAAGGACCAAAACATGTCGAAACTGAGGACTTAGTCAGTGCACTAACGGGAAATCAGAACGGCTGTCATGACACGCAGGGTAAACATTTTGCTCATACAAACTGGCTAATATGCAAATCTATTTCTTACATTTAAAAAAGATTTTAATTGAGCTCACATGGCATAAGAGAGTATTTAATCAAAGATAAAAGGGGTTTGTCATTAGGAAAACACAAAACAGAAGTTTTGAATAACACCGAAATAGCACAAGCGCAAATATGTGTGTGCTTCAAAATACATTTATTTCTGTTCAGAGTCTGTGTTAACCCATTATTCTCAGAAAATCAGCTTTTTTACCACACAAAAGAACATGAATGGAAATCGCAGAACGTGATACCTGGAAAATAATGAACCCAATGCAGGCCAATGCAAGTTATTTTTGCAATTTTGTTGGCAAGCTAATATGTTTTGACAGCTTTTATTAATTGATGAACAAGCAGTGTAAAAGGGAATAAAAACTTTTAGATCTGGCAGATGGATTATAGGATTATGACTGAGATTCACTTCCCGGATTAGGCTGCTTTATTTAGTTAAGTAATGAGACATTCATTATGACCCGGCCCATTCCACGGCCAGTGGTGCGCTAATAGGCCTGTTTGATGCTATTGCTAAAATGGAGTAATGTGGAGGAGGCTTGGCCTATAAAATCCCTTCATCAGTTTCCTTCTGTGTTTTAAGGGGTACTGTAAAAACCAACGCATGCGTGAACTTTAATAGCATGCAGAGATTTGTCAAAGGTTACAAAATCTAAGACTTACCAGGAGAATCTCTGGATATTTGGACAATATGGTTGAAAGGATTTTGAAAGTGTTTTGTTATCTTCAGACGACGCAACTCAGGTAAAGCTATTTTCATTGCTGAAATATTTTGCAGTTTTCACTTATTTCCTTGTAAAACTTGAGGAACGTGTCTCTTTAACAAGTGTGAGCTCACTGGCTCTAAAGGAACAGGGCAAAGCAGTCAGGGAGGCTCACTGACAGGGCAAAATCCTCAGTGTTGCTCTCTTTGCCATTGCGGTACCAAGTCAAAACTGTGCAAAAATAGGAACTCAAAAAAGTTTTTTTTTTTTAAATCACTCTCCATCAAGCATATGAATTCAAATTTAGACATTAGAGTTCAAGAACATATAAGGACTCTTAAACAAAAATAACCACTCAAGTATATGAAACAATCAATCTAAATGACAAAACAGATGAAATATTTAGGAGTGGGAAGATTGTAACATTAATGCTCCAAGGTCAAAGATCCTAAAATTTTATGCATTTCTGGAAAATGCAAGGTGAACAATTTCTAGATTGGAGGAAAAAAATTCTGAATATACTGATAATCACCCCTATAATTGATTACATATATATCATTGATTCATCAAGCCTTTAGCAAGCACTTGCCCACTGATGATTATACAAATTAAAGTGAATAATGCTCAGGAAAACAATCGGCATCTTTTTGATTTCGCTTGAATTTATTGAAAACCAGCATAGTTCTCATCTTGTCACCATTGTTTGGTCGGTCAGTTCATCGTGCAGATTTGAAATGTTATTATGCCGCATAACCTGCAACGCGGCCAATCGCACTGTACTATACTAAACATGCGCTCGAGAACTGCCGATATATGTCCACTGGTGCATATTTTTCCAAAGCTGCGCTGCCTAGCGTGGCCTGGCAGGGCTTTTTCATTTAAAGTTAACATCACCATTTCTGAAATGTAGCTGGTAGCTTCTTTAACTGCCTAGGTAGTTCTCATTCTCCTCTCATTGGTGTAAGCCAAGACGATAGCATGGCACATTAAGTGCACAAAACCCGTCTAAAGTCAGGCAGTTCATTATTATTTTACTTCATAAAATGAGTAGCAAAATATATACTCATCATATACACTCGTCACGAAGCATTGCCTTCAAAGATAGGGAGATGTGAACCAATAGCAAAATTGCATCTGAAGCTACACGATAAAGATTTGAAGTGATTTTAATGGATTTGTTAACCGCCATGACACTGGTTGCTATGTAACAAGAACAGATCTGATTGGCTATCAGAAGCTTGAAAATACGTGTCCTCTTTTTTTGCAACAAGCCTTTCCTCGCGTTGCAATGCCAATATCCTGTGCGGAGCTCTACCGCCTGTCTTCGCCTCGATCCCGTTGAAAATGTATGGGAAGAAGACGCGACGCTCGACCGCGCCTCCGCTTGCGACACGCCAGTCGCCATGTACAGTGAAAAGTGACTGTGGGTAAGGTGTGCTCTCGGGCTGGCTGCAGTCCGCAGTGCTTCACCAAACGCATTGTCTTTCTGTGTGTGTCACTGCCCCCTGTCGGTTCAAAGACGTGCACTCGCTTTTCTCTCTCTATCTCGGGTTACCTCAGTGGATCCGCCCCCTGGAGCCACTGCCAATTCACAAAATGAGGGCAGCCTACTGCACAACTATCCAATGATAATTTGTTGCCTCGCTCTGGACAACACTTATCAATGGAAAGCTGGGACCAGAAATATAATTTTAATTGACCAGAAATTAATGTTAAACAAGAAACTTTTTTTTTATTCACAAAGGGGCTAAATACCCTCTCCAAATCCTAGTAATCAAGACCGTCGTGGATACAGTCTTTCAGATTTTTACGCAGTGAAGAAGGACCCATTTACTCGCAAGCTGCCCATTGTAAATGCCTGAGCTATAATCTACGCTTGGGTTACTTGTTTAGTCGTCCGTATTGTGCCCATACATTCATGAATTAAATTGGCCAGTACAATACTATTTCACAGATTTGAATTCGTGTGTTGTGGATGTGTGTGTGTGTGTGTGTGTGTGTGTGTTTGTGTGTGTGTGTGTAGATGTACGTATGTGTAACAAGATGAATAGTGATCAATAAGCAATATTTACCTGTCCTGTACATGTTATACACTCGTCTGCTCTATCTCAGACAGCTATTAATCAGAAAATGACGTTTAGTGCATTCAGGATCGTCCGCTACGGTAGTTCATTTGCCATTTCAAAACTACCGGATTAGCCAAACGAAATTTGAATTGGGGCACACCCCGGGATATACATCAGTTAAGGGAGCATTATAACAACAGGCAGTCTCACACCGCACATTAGAACGAATCTCCGACTTCCTAAGCAATGAAGTCTTAAGCCGCACATTTACCCGATTGTCGCTGCCAAGGATGTCCATGCTCGCTGCCCACAGAAAGCAGTAATTCAGCGGACCCCGCTGCTTTGGAATTTGTGAATGACTAATGTCATCCTATAGGTGGCAGCACAGCATCTGGTTTTCACTACAAAAGTTTGAAGAAGACAGTGGTTTTACGAATGCCGGATAAAACTGAGGCGAAGTGAAGAACAACAACAAAAACAACAAAAATAATAATAATAACCATGCTGCTGCTGATAAGTAATGCCCTGCAATCACCTTAAATTTCACATCGGTACTACTTGCATCACTGGTGAAAGAGTGCTCTCTGCTAAAAATGTTCTATAAGAATCCTATAGAAACAGTTCTAGGCTATAGAACTTCTATGGGACAGTTCAATAGAATTTCTATGGAACTTTACTACCTCGAGTCCTATAGAAAAAAAGTTCTATACACTCAAAAAAGGGGAAACCCTATTAAATGTTAGATTTACTTAATGATGTTATGTCTTCTGGTTATACAGTACATCTAACATTCCATAGGGTTTCATTTTTTTGAGTATAGAACAATTCTATAGGAAACAGTTCCATAGAAAATCTCATTAGAACAGCTCTATAGAATTTTTTCTGTAGGATTCCTATTGAACATTTTTATCAGGGCTCATTGGCCATTTTTGAGACTGCGGCCCCTGTAAGGTTACAGGATACCTTAAATGGACAGGTTTATTTGTCAACGTCAGACTCCAATTACTTGGCACCAGATAGGATCAACTTTCTACTACCTGTATCTCTTAGCTATTGCTATACAGGTAAGCAAGCGGCAGGGTGAACTGAAAAAAATGACCTGGTATTCGATATGGCGTCTACTCTAATCCTCTTGGCCTGCTCTGACTCCAGGCTCTTCTCAAGCAGAGCAACAAATATTCAGTTGTTTTATTATATTAAAACAATTATAGCATTTACTTTATTTTCATCTAGCTTTGGTCTTTCTGCTTGGTCCTTAAATGCATTAGACTGTTTCCCCGTCAAGATGCAACCAGCAAGCTCATTCCTGGAGAGCACGGCCTCGCACAAGGTGTAGGAGGTTTTCTTTTCATCTGCTCCGCTAACAAACTGCAGATTTGCACCACTCACTGTCACGCCAAATCTGAGATCCAACTGAATATTAAAATGTTAAAGATCCTAGCAAGCTTCTGGAAGATTGATGCAAATAAACTTTCGCGGATATGCCTTTGTGTTTGAAAATATATAATTTCCCAATAGCTAGAATTTCCACAGCTAGAATATATATCATAAGCATACTGAGAAATACTCAGAATCATTTACAGATGTAAGATGTCTTTTCCATTAAGCTTTTGTTCTACTAGAAGGTCCTAAAGACCATTAAAGTCCTATAGAACCGGTTTTTCAACCAGGGTGTTCCATGGGAAGGCCTTATAGAACAGCAATAATATTATAGGACTTTCTTTTCCATAGAGGCGTTCTATAAGTTTCTACAGCAAATTCCTATTTATACCATGGTCTGGGTGAATACTTTTTTCTAATTGGCTGGCATGTATGCGTTAAAACCATGGAACCGCACAGGTAGTTTGGCTACGGTAGTTTCACCATTCGAAATTCATCCACTAGCCAACTTATAAACCTAGCAACGTTAGACCTGGTATTGGGCTCAACAGAAACCTCTGCTCATTTATCTCCAGTAAATTTGGCGGCGTCCTGCGGAGCGGTTAACTATAGGTACTCAAGCGATAATGACCGGAAATATTATAGCAGCGAAGTTATCACGCTTTATTCATTAAACGATTGAAATTGTGTCCGGTTACAAAGGAAGATAAGGTGTCATCTTCATGTGTCAGCAACTGCTGACAGTTCACTCGCTGCGTGCTATGCCAGCAGACTGATTTCAGCTCGCTGACTGCGGAAACCGTCACAAGTTCATTGTAATTGTGGGTAGCAAGTTAGCTACAGTCTGCATAATCGCACATAATGTTGCATTATGAATAATGTCCATTTCAGCTGGAATCCGCTACCAAATCAGCTGGTAAACGGATGTAAGCGTGTGCAAAAAATTCTTTCTCCATGAACGTAAGATGAACTAAGATAGCTGGTTCAATTTAGCTTGGCCTATACAGTAGTATTGGGAATGAGGAGGCGCGGCGTCTGTTAAATGATTGCCAGCTTGTTTTTTTTTTTTTTTTTTTAGTGCAAAACTTTCACCAAAAATTGCTGAATGCTGTGATTTGATATTGCTGGCAAGTGACCATGGTATAACTGGAATAATGAACTTGTAGGTGAATATGGAGTGAGATTTGTTTCTTTATTAGGCCTACATGAGAAAAAATAAATGACCCGAGAGGGAAAAAATGTTTTTGAGAGAAAAGGTTTTCACTCTGATAGCAAAAAAAGCATTTCATGAGAAAAAAAATATATATGTGAGAGAAAAGGTTTTCATACTGATAGCAAACAATTATATTTGAGACTAGAAATCTCATAGAACATAAAAAAGTATAAATTTCAAATTTTAAATATTATTTTTGAGTAAAATTTCTCTCAAAAACCTGTCAAATATATACATTTTTGCTATTAGTGTGAAAACAATTGATGAAAAAGAAGTTTATCAAAATATTTTTCTTCTCTCTCTCAAAACCTAAGTGTTTGCTCTCGATGCCATTTATTTGCTCTAGTGTCAGGATTTTGCTCTCGCTGCGAAAATTATGTCATGGGCGGGGCCACGTTCCTATTGGCCAGTCGGATGATAATCGTCTTGGGAGTCAATTCAACTGAATCATTACACCATTGTCGATTCACCAGCATAGTTTGCGTACTGTTTTACTCACTAGGGAGCTGGTTGGTTATCTACCTAGCAAACTAAAGTTATGTTGATCGGTATAATGTTATAGCTAGCGCACCAATGTATTTGGATACATCGCCAACTGGCTAGCGAGCTAAAACGGCCACACTTCACTTTTAAGTGAGCCGAAGTATTCTCAGAAATAATTATGCCGACAAAATAAGGCTACAGTTTGCGTGCACTGTCATACTCGCTAGCAAGCTAGTTGGCTACCTAGCTAAAATGATATCGAACTGTATATAATAATAATAACTGGTTACAGCCTTTTTGTGTTTGACAAGTGCTTATGGTGTCCTTTTCCCAGGCTGCAATTTTTTTCTGAACCTTTAACTCATTACAATTTCTAGGACCAAGAGGGAAAAAATGTCCCCCAAAAAGAAAACACTCCCATAGTTCACATTGCTCCTGATATCCAGTGTGAATAAAGCTGAGCTACAGATTTTCATCATTGAAGAGATGATAATGATTCCCAGTTACAGTTAGCCTACTGTGAATGCCCTCCCGAAATGAGGAAAGTTGTAATGTTTAAGTAGGGATTCAAAGGAAAAACTGAAATATGGCAATTTCGACATTAATGGAAAGCTTAGAATACAATGTAATGTCATTCCGTCTCATTATCGATTCGAGAAAATGGAAACACAGACGAAACGAAAGTATTGTTGTGAGAGGGCGGATTGCCGTCTCCCTGCGTCTGCTTAGGGGGGAGGGGCATTTGATTGTTGATGACAGTCACCTGTGCAGGACGTGCAGAGAGGATGACGCTGGATGAAAAGTGGAGAGAAAAGCAGCGTGAGCCACATAAGACTGGTCTGGTTTTCCCCTGTGGCGGCGGCGCTGGGACGGGAGGGTGTTGTTCGCAACTTATAGTGTTGCCGGCAGTGAAGACAGTTGAATAGGGGAGTTGTTCCTGAAGCAGGAGGGGAGGCTCGATACCTCCTTTAGGCAGTGAGGGACCGGGGTCTAGATTGTATGGAATGAATTGTACTGACTTCTGTCGATGAATGAATCGCATGGATTATGTTGAGAGATGAATTACTGGGGCCATCTGTATTAAAGTGATTCTTTGGCTCCACTGTCCGCACCCCACGGGGGGGTGTTGTCGCCAGACCGGGCGAGTAGGGAATATTCGAAACATTTTAATGTTATTTGTTTTGTTATGGTGTATTTTGTATTGCGAAATTTTCAAATAGATCTTAATTTGCGGGATACTCTGCCAGGGGTTTTTTCAGGGGTAACGCTGGGGCCATGAGGCCTCCTGTATCCCCTTGATGTTATAGACGTGGTTTTGCTCCGCCTGTAGTCAGGCGGGCTTAATTGTGCGCTGTGCAATTTGATACTGAGTGTCGATACTGTGAGATGGGCGCTGTTTTCCAATGGTGTGCAACGCAGTGATTTGTGAGTGTATGTGGCTGCAGTGGTAATATGTAAGAGTGTGCAGTGTGCATCCTATGGTGTTTTATTGATGTATATTACGGGTTTGCTGTGCTGCGGTTGTAAGAGGGGCCACTTGTGGCCATTGCAAGAACTCTTCAGGAGCTTCTGGTTTGAGTGCCTGCTCTTAATTTAATGGTCAATAAAGTAATTGGGTTTTTATAATGAATTCGTGCATGGGGTGTATTCTCTTGCCTCTGACACCGAACCATTCCGGGTTTCTAAAGGTGGTGGTAGCTTACGCTATGTTTAATTAAAATTATAGTTTATTACAGTATTTTATCCAGCGCGAACACGTCCCTGATGCGAGGAATGACGCCCGTTTTGGATGATGCCACATACGGGTTCTGAAGCTCTGCTCTGTGAATTTGCGTGCGGTGTCGTCTCTCTCTAAGCTTCATATTTTATTATTTAAGGTTCAAATTGAGTCGTACTTTACTTGAGATGGATAAATTATAATGCAGAAACATTCATCTGTCTTTTTTATTATTTAAACTCACATTTCTTTCTATATAGTACATTGAAGAATAACTTGGACATATAGGCTAAACGATCTGACGGAAATCGAATAAATACGGGGAAGGATTGATACCTTAATTTATTATGATATTATTTCGACGATTCCCAGATAGCAAGCACCTCTGCTCCGGATCTGCCCCGGCTCTGTGCCGACTCCAGCTGATCCTGCTCAGAGCCGGGGCAGATCCGGAGCGGAGGTGCTTGCTATCAGGGTTAGACTTGATACGCATGACGACAAAAGAAGAAAGGAAGATTTTTAGAAATAATTCTCTCTCTTAACTCGCGCAGGAATACATAGCTATTGTTCATGCAGCTGCCTTTCGTCAGATCTTTATGTTGCGTACAGCCTACTCTGCAACTATCTAACGTTATTACCTCGGCCAAGGAGGTTATGTTTTTGCCTGGGTTTGTTTGTTTGTGTGTTTGTTTGTCTGTTGGTTTCCAAAATAACTCAAAACGTTAGGGGCAGATTTTGATTAAATTTTCAGGTATTGTACAGATTGGTATAAGGAAGAAATGATTAGATTTTGGAAGTGATCCGGATCTCCGTCTGGATCCAGGAATTTTTTAAAGGATTCTTTAACATTGGGAGATAGGGCCATTTTCGACATTTATGCATATAACTCCACCAAAAATGGTCAGGGCACTTGGGGAAAAAAATACAGGACAAGTTTCGAACATGTTCTACAATATATCAAAGACTGATCCTGAAAATGGAATAATTCCGGATACTATGATACTATTATCCAGAATACGAAAGTAGGGGACCTTCAGAACTTTCATTATAGGAAGAGAACAAATGAAGCTGCAAACATGCGACAAACACCATTATATAGCCAAGATATTGCAGAATTAGGAAGGTGTCACCAAAATTTACTGTATCTTCAAAAGCCAGGGAACTAGATCCAGAAGAAAACCACCATTACGGAAAATTTGATTTTTGTGAATAACTATTGAACTAATATTGATATCATTATGAATTCAGTTGCTAATGGTATGTTTTCTTGGTCAGGGAATCTGAAAAAATAGATGAAATAAATGTAGGACTAATATTTATGTGTAAATCGCAACATGAGGGGAAATGTTGCATCATAAGAAAAAAAAAACAAATGAAGCTAGAAACATGCAACAGACATCTTTAAACAGCCAAGACGCTGTGGAACTAATATTGATATAGCATTATGAATCAAATTGCCATGTTTTTATGGTCTAGGAATCTAAAAATGAAGATGAAATAAATGTAAGACTAATATCTACGGTGGAAGTCGCAATATGGAGGGAAATGTTGTGCTTGGAGGAGGTCTGCGCTCTCCGAGTGCTTTTCTAGTTCATTTGCGAGGTTTCGTTTTAGGCACCATTGAAGAGGAAGGGCCAGAGGTTGAAGAAAGAATATGGGAGGAGGTACAACTTAAAAAAAAAAAACAAACAAACAATTAAAATTGAACTTTAGTGCATGAGAAGAACAGGCGGACGATTCAGGCTGCTTCTGAGGTACGCATTGGGTGGAGATAGGTCTATTTGAGGGGTACGATTGTTTTCTAAATGGCATCGACCTCGTCACTCCATATTTCTATGTCAGTCAATCACTGTTTTGAGAGTCCACTTGATCGTGTTCATTAAATACTATCTTTTTTGGAGCCCTGCGCATTGGCTTATCCAACCATCCTCGGAATGGTAGCATGACTCTAATAAAAACATGATTTTCTCTCTAAACTAGGGAACATGTACGTAAAGCATATAGCCAGCATGGCGACTGGACTTTTTGCAGCACGGAACGAACCAAAATAAGCAACATAACTAATATGCATCCATTAAAGAAATCACCTATATGCGACATTTGCTAAAAAAAATGGCCTGCTGGCCTGAAGGCCTTATGTCCCCCGTAGCACAAGTGACCAGAAACATGTGGCAAAAACTGTTTTGATGGCTGAAAATAATGTGGCGCACTGTACAACTAATAATGTGGAGTACAATGACACTGTAGCTCATTGGTCATTGGTTGTACAGAGAGATGGATGAGGGATGGATCATTGTGATATGAGATAAATATAACCATGGGTTATGAGAGAGATTACAATTTTCATGACTTGTGGATGATGGACGCATCACAAAGGCATAGTTTTGTGCCCATGGCTGAGATCTACCTAACAAACCAATAAGAATGTCATATGAATTTGGTGAGCCTCCATCAAAGCTGTCAAAAGTTATTGCAAGTACAGTGTTCCTCACATCTTTTTGCTCAGTGACCTTGAAAACTAGGTCAAGGTCACTCATCATTCAACTTGAGCAAGGCCTTCACAAGAGGCATATGTGGTGTGAATTTGGTGATCCTCCATCAAAGCCGTCAAAAGTTATTGCGAGTGCAGTGTTCCTCACATCTTTTTGCTCAGTGACCTTGAAAACTAGGTCAAGGTCACTCATCGTTGAACTTGAGCAAGGCCTTCACGAGAGGCATGTGTGGTTTGAATTTGGTGATCCTCCATCAAAGCTGTCAAAAGTTATTGCGAGTACACTGTTCCCGGACGGACGGACGAACAGCATTTCTATGTCCCCCGTCCCGCCGGGGCGACGGGGGACAAAAATGAAGATTTAAACATGGGATTTAAAACGATGAACTACTGGGAGCCCTGGAAGAAATCTATTAAGAGTTCTGACTCGTCAGGCTTTAAAAACGAAATTGAAAACATTTTTCACGGTGTTCACTGTATTATAACTATGGTGCATCTAGGTACTTTCAGAGTACACAACCCGTATGTGACGTCTTGGAAAATGAGACTGTCGGCGGACTGGTTACGGTCGAAGAAGAACAACGTTTGGAAAGCGAATATCAAGTAGTATTAAACTTTTTTCTCTTGTTATATGAATGAATACCTTCAACATATCACGAACTTGGCATAACGGACAAAATGGGCAGCCTACTTATTTTCTTTGAATCCCGACTTTAAATACATTGCCATGCAAGCAATAACATTATAGATTTAGATGTCACTTCATCTTGATAACTAGAAAGACAAATAGCTCGCTCGTGAGTATTTCACTGTAAGCAAACTGAAGCTCGCTATCCAGTTGGCTATGTAGCTAAATACATTGGCACGCCATCTATAACATTATACAGCTCGACATCACTTTTGCTAGCTAGATATCCAACCAGCTCCCTAGCGAGTAAGACAGTACGCAAACTTTGCCGGTGAATCGACAATGGTGTAATGATTCAGTTGAATTCGACTCCCAAGTCGATTCTCACTCGACTAGCCAATAGGAACGTGGCCCACCCATGACATTATTTAAACAGCGAGAACAGAATCCTGACACTTGAGCAATGAAATTGCATCGAGAGCAAACACTTAGGTTTTGAGAGAGAGAGAAGATGCATATTTTGAGACACTTTTTTAAATAAAATGTTTTCACACTGATTGCATATATATATATATATATATATATATATATATATATATATATATATATATTATTTGAGAGTAAAAAAAGGTTTTTGAGAGATTTTTTTCTCAAAAATAATTTTAAAAATTTATATATTTTTAATGTTCCATGAAACTATGAAATTTTCAGTCTCAAATATAATTGTTTGCTATCGGTGTAAAAACCTTGTCTCTCAACTATATATATTTTTTCTCTCATAAAATGCTTTTTTGCTATCAGTGTGAGAACTTTTTTTCTCAAACATTTTTTTTACCTCTCGGATCATTTATTTTCTCTCATGTAATAAAGAAACAAATCTCACTCCATAGGTGAGCATTCCACGGTTTTAAGGCATTTCGCGGAGACCTCCGCGTCGTGCCTTAAAACCGTGGAATGCACACCTCCGCGTTGATTATCCCTTACAGAAAACACAGAAAATCCAATAGAACATGTTGTTCCATTAAAATGTTCTATAGAGTTCCATTGATGTTTTATACAAATTCCATAGAAGTCCTACAAAACTTTTTTTTTGCAGGGCATCCCCAGTTAAACCATGAAACATAACTAATGGTGTTCATTTCGAAAAATGAGATTAGCGTCACTAATGTGCTCCTGGTTACAGACAGGACATTGGGCCGCTCCAGTCAATAGGTCAATATCAACAGACCCACCCATCAGGCCCCCTATCCCCTGTAGGGCCTAAGTCATCCAATGCCTGCCCATAAATGAGGAAGGCTTGAATATAGATTTCATCACAGTGGAATCTGTGCTTTTGACAGACCCTCCTGACAGAGGCATCCTCTCCTCCTACCTGTTCACACCATGCCTAGCAACACCGGTATCATCTCAATCTACTTTGATGTTCGGGTCATCTGCACCTTATCAATCGATGTACCAGGGTAATTTAAAGTGAACTGATGACTGGCCCTTATACTGCCAATAACTCTGAGAACCCACTGGTCCGATTCTAGACAACTAACAGATCAGTGGTGTATCTCCGGCAGGTGAGAGAGACTGGGGCAGGGAGGGGACCCAGATAGCAAGCACCTCCGCTTCGGATCTGCCCCGGCTTTGCGTTGACTCCAGCTGACCCGGCTCAGAGCTGGGGCAGATCCGGAGCAGAGGAGCTTGCTATCTGGGGAGGTTCCTCATTACAGACAGTCAAGTAGAACATGTATCAGTTCTGGGGAATTGTGCTCTCTCATGGTTCTCAGTCTGTATTTGTGCTGATAAATACAAAGATTTCAGTGGATGATTTTGAAGGATAGATCAGATGGGTTTCAGTATATGAAATATTAATTATCATAATGCACTGAATTTATAACATTGAAATATGGCCAGCACCTGAATTAGTTATACACAACTCCTCCTTGTCCTCCCATAAATATTTGTAAAACTGCGAGAAGCTGTTGAGTTTTACGGCACTTTAAATTCATCGTTAAATACACAAAAAAAAAAATCCCTAAAGAAATCCCACACAAGGCTGGAAACTCAGCAAGTTTCCATAACCCATGTGGCTGGTTTGTTTAATGAACTAATGAATAAACTAGTGAATGCACACTGACTGCGCCTTGAAAAAGTATTTATCCTCCTCCTGATTGCCTCTATTTTGGTATGTATGCAATCATGGAGGCATGCGCAGGGGAAGAAGACAGAAAACTTCAAACTCAGGACACCATATTTTTAATAGCCACAGCATCACATCAAATGGAAAATGTCCCAGTTTTGTGCATCATTTTATGTACATTTCCCTGTAATTCGGCTGGACGTATTTGAGATATTCACTAATATTTTGAATAGGCCTGAAGGTCAACAGCTTTGAATACAGCAGCTGCATTTGAAAGACTCATTTATAGGTCTGTAGGTTTTATGAGTCTTAAGGTCCAGCCACAGCATCCCAATGGGGTTTAAGTCATAACTTTGATTAGGCTGCTCCAAAATTTGGATTTTGTTTCTTATAAGTCATTCAGATGTAGCCTCCCAGTCTGCTGTTTTCCTGTCCCTGCTGCAGCCCTTTCACCTCCCCTGCAGCGCTCACCCCCGACCCACAAGGCTAGGAATCTCCTAAACCTTGTTATCTTGAGGAGCAGCTCCTCCTCTGGGCTCATGGTGACTCCACTTCACCAATCTGAGCACCTCCTCATCTCCTGCTCTCTCCCTCTTCCCCTTCATCGTGTCCCCAACCCCCTCCTACCATTACAGTCCAACATAACATCCACTCTCTCTCTCTCTCTCTCTCTCTCTCTCTCTGTTTCCCTGTCCCTTTACAGACTTCTGTGATGCCGGAGTAACAGGTGACCAGTCCCTTTACATCTGTCTCCTGCCCGTCTCCCCTCCCTCTGCTCTCCCCCTTGTTTTCCGGTTTCTCTCCCCTGACTGACTCAGGCATCTCCCAACATCTCCTCTCTAACTGTTCCACTAACTGTGCCCTTGATCCCATCCAGTGACGTGCAGTCAGAGGTTAGTTTGGTGAGGCAGATACCTCCCCTCTGCTTGATTAGCAATCAGACGATTAATTAGTTTAGTAAGACTATTTGGCAGAATGACGGGCAGTTTAAGTTTCCGCGGCGTTATTACTCAGTAGGCTACATCGAACTTGAAATGCTCACGAAACTGCAGTTTTGAGAGTATTCGCTTACAGGAAGCCAGAGACGTGCGGTGAGGTGAGGCAGTGACCCAAACTTTTATCACAGGATTTTGTGAACCTGTTCCCACGTACTGTTCCTGATTGACAATGAAAATAATTAAGACCAAGCCTTACGGAAGCCTGATACTGATAGAGGAGATAATGACTTCATTCACGTATACGCTGCAGTTCGAGACTGCAAGGATGGAAGTTGGAATAATAAATTAGGAAAAATTCTCTCTGTAATTCTGTATATCGTTTAAACGTTTTGTCAATCGGATTAAGAAAGAAGACTGAAAATAAACGCCCGCTTTTTGTTTGGGTGTAAAAGCGTGCATTTGAAGGAGAATACTTTATAGGCTATTGATTAAGCATTGAACTCTGCATAAGTCGAACTGTGAACTATTTTTGATGACATTGCTTCGGCTTTCTGGAAGCAAGTACGTGCTAATCTGTTGTTGAGCATTTCAGCTTTGATGTACTGAGCAATAACGCCGCGGAAACTTAAACTGGCCCGTCATTCAACCGAATAGCCTTACTAAACTAGTTAATCGTATGAATGCTAATCAGGCAAAGGGGTGGTTTCTGCCTCACCAAACTAACCTCCACCGCACGTCACTGATCCCATCCCTTCATCTCTCCTTCAGGCCATTACACCTGATATCCCCCCTTTTACCAGCTCCCTTGTCAACGCTGCTTTAAAATCTGGATGTTTTCCCTCTTCTCTCACGTGTGCCCATGTCAGTCCACTCCTGAAGAAGCCTACTCTTGATCCCTTTCTCCTACAGAACTACCATCCCATCTCCCTCCATCCTTTTCTAGCTAAAATACATGAAAGAGCGGCTTCTAACCAATTGTCATCTTTCCTGTCTCAGAATTACTGTCTAGATCCTGATCAGTCCGCTTTCAGACCTAGCCAATTGACAAAAACCACTTCTCTTCGTTAGTGAGCCACTTCATGCTGCAAGAGCAGCGTCTTTCTCCTCCATCTTGATCCTCCTTGACCCATCTGCTGCCTTTGATACTGTTAACCACCCTATACTCCTGTCGTCCTTGGCAGCAGTAGGCATTTGCAACAAATCCTCGACTTGATCAAGTCCTACCTCTTAGGCTGCTCCTGTAGGGTTGCTTGGAATGGAGTCGTGTCAGCACCTTGCCCCCTTTTTCCAGGAGTTCCCCAGGGTTCAGTACAGGGTCCCCTTCTTTTTCTCTCTATACCCATTTTCTTAGTCCCACAATCTCTGCTCATGGGTTGTCCTATCATTGCCATGACAAAGCCATGCAAATTTTCCATTCGTTCTCTCTATCTGACTCCCAAGTATCTGCCCAGGACTCTGCTTGCTTGAGGGACGTCCAGACCTGGATGGATAACCACCATCTTTACCTCAACCCAGGTAAAACAGGTGATTTTCATCCCTGCTGCATCCTTTCCAGTCCAGAGTTCACCATTTATGTAGGCGGCACCTTGGTTTATCCTCTCTCTCTGTGCGTAATGTTGGAGTAGTGACGGATCATACAGTGGTGAGAGGATCTGCTGTTCATGTCTTAGTACCAGATAGTACAGGCCATATTCAGAGATATTGGAAAGTACAGGCCTCGGCAAGTTAGAATGGTTTTGGCGACACGTGGGGGAGAAATAGAATATCAGTGTGGTGGACATAATGTTTTATCTGATAAGTTTATATTTTAATAATATTTATTGTAGATTTTGTGAGAAGGAATTTGAGGATTTAGGAATTTTTATTCTATTGAAATTTAAAAAAATAAATAAATAAAAATTTCACAGAGCTCAACCGACTTTACCTGTCAGCACAACATAGTGCTGCAGCACAACCGAATTGCGAAATACTGATCCAGAAAATGCCCGTGCAGCACCTGTATTCAGAGCCAGAGCCAACTCCTCACTCCTGTCTCTTACTGCGCATCAGTAGCATCCCTGAATTGTGATGTGCTAATGAAATGTGAAAGAACCTAAGTGTCATATTACCCTGCAGCTTAATAAAGAACATGATAAAAATTTACAATGGATATTTCAATATGGTCATGGGTGATTAAATTTCAACCATGGCAAAATTTGTGAATACCTTTTATGTGGCCCTCAAAAAGGAGTCATATAACCTGCTGCGTTTAATTAAGAATGGCGCATGCCTGAATGATACTTTACAAATTTCATTTCATTGACAAGAGTCTGCAGAGCCATTTTCCAGCCCCAGGATAGTCAGGTAATATCATATAAAATACTCTAAGCTTGCTGAAGCTGGCAGTAATATAGCACAGGTACCTTCACATACAGGCAGCTGCATTCACTTCAAGGCAATCGCTATGAGGTGAGCACACAGAAAACGCAAAAAAAGTGCTCACAGGCCTTGATTGGCTTCAAGCCCTTTTGATTGAGGTCCCAAACTCAAAATCAACACAGAATTGACCAACAAACTGACATATCTTAAAATGAAGAGAATAATGTTCAGCACATGAAAGGGAAATCAAACTTCACTGTCCAGCTGCAAGCAGCACTCCCCAAACAGTCTTACCTTACTCTATTAAAACAGTTTTCTCTACTGACCTGGGAGCTGGGCCTTTATAGGGTCCTTGACTTGGCAACAGGCCACAGTGGAGGAGACTGTAATTTGCTGTGGCCCTGCCTGGATGCTGCGCTCCTCAAAATCTTTCCTGTAACCACAGACTTTCACACTGAACACCGTGGGGTAATTAGTCATTTGCATTTGACTCATCCAAGCTGTAAAAGTGGGCTGCCTTGGTGCAGTGCCCAGGACTTCACTCCAATTCTAGGCATGGACCTCAGAGAGCAGCAGCAGCAGGGGAGGCATGTCTTCCAGGACCGGTGGATACTAGAGTTCATGGAGGAAACCCACACAAATACGGGACAAACATGCAAACTCCACATCAAATGGCCAAAGGCAGGCTTAGATTTGAACCAGGAGTCTCATTATGAGGCAACAACATCAACAACTATAACACTGTGATGATAACACTGCACCGGATTAGACACGTCACCTCCTTGGGGGGGAATTCCACCGAACATCTGTTTGTCACCCCAGGGAGGATGGTGGTTTTGTAGTCGTGCAACTTTGTCTGCTGCCATGGCTGTAGTGGAGCCCGACAGGACTGAAAGTGTGCCCACATCTTGTCCTGGGCAAAAGGCATCAAGCATGGACCTCCCCTTGGCAGACCCTCTTGGCTCATTTTGGAATTATCTTGTTGTAAACAGGCTCTTTAGAGCTAAACCAAGAACAGGGTTGGAAAACTAAATGAAGAAATTACCTTGAATTGGAGTAAATGAGCAGACTTTGAGAGCAGTCAGTCAGTGTTTATTCCACCAGACCTGGGTCAGTTACATAATTTATTTTGGATTAAACTCCTTATCAACATTTACTGAGCTGGTCTGGTATACTGGAACCAATTAAATTCTCCCAAAAAGCGTAAACCCCACCCTCTGGTCCTTTTGATTGGCTCAATTGTATGTGTGTGACTAGATCAATCAAGCCGAAAGAAGTATTTGAATCCACAGGAATTACGCAGTTGACTTAGGTTTGGTCTTCAGGGCTGTGGGATAAGGGCTGGTCTGTATTATAAGGGCTCTCTGCTTCAGGAGGTCCACTTTCAGAGAATTCCAACAAAAATGATGAAAACAGGGCTTAGGCAACATTAAGTAGGCTGCCCTGATAAATGTGATCACTGCTCTTATGCTATTACGCATCCTCCGTTCTCATAAAAACTACAGCGCAAATAATGTTTCACAGAAAACTATTTCACTGGCAGATACTTGGAGGTGGCTAAGCATACTAGCAGATTTCTGGTGAGTTGATGATGAAAATATAACTAAACAAGATTTCAATTATGTTATTTACTCTTCTAATATATCAGGGCAACAAAAACTGTTTTGTGTAAAATACTGTGGGGATGTCCATCCTTCTTGGGAAAGCCTGGTGTAATTGAAGATATCATATATGGAAAATTAAATTTAAAGAGAGATCTATTGGACAAAACAGATGAATTGGTTGGAGGAGGTTACAGTGCCTGGTCAGTTACTAGCCAGTGAAATGGATGGTCTGGGCGATGTAATGTTCTTCAGTATGCTGTTCTCAAGGGCGAGCGATATAGGTAGGTGTCCGAGCTGAACCTTTCTGTGGACCAGGACAAACGAGGCACAAAGGACTGAATACGCAGGGTGGGGGAGGGGCCAGATGCCCCAGGGAAGAAAATATAGATGGGAAAGGTCAGATGATATGATTTTTTTGCCATATATATTATGATATTAACTGCTGTGCATGTTCAAGCCTGAGTGTAGCATGAGAGCCCCGCGGGGTGATACTGCACTGCTGTGGCCATATATCTCGAGATACAAAGAGAAGGCCTACAGATATGACAGTGATTCTAAACCAAGATCCCCACCAACACTGCACAAACAGCTAACCAGAGTATTCAAGTACAGTGGAAGGGCAAGAGCACGCAAAACACCTCCAAAGTCCTGATTTACCCCCCGCGGGCATCTTCCAGGTGATGATTTACAAATAAGGTGAGTTCTAATACAACAGTCAACAACAAAGAATTTGCTTAAACTGTGAAAGATGATTATTCCATTAAACAGCTGCTCCGTAAGGGAAGACTCTGCTTTTAATAGTAATTTCAGGTATTGAAGTATTCAAATTATGTATTCAAATAGCCTCTTTCTTGTGGGTGAAAACATTTTGAGGGAGAATCGGATATTCTATATATTTTAGTTCTGTTGACTAAGTCGATCACTGGATCTGGTCCAACTGAACATGTCATGGTTTGGACGCTGTGTTGTGTGAATGGTTTTCTCTGTCCTGGGACAACATCGGATTCCTTCACCATCTGATTTTTTACTCCAGCTGGCTGATTGGACATGGGCGGCACCCTCCCCTGACTCCATTTAAGCCGGAGGTCCACCATGCCTCCTTTGCTAGAATTTCTGATCTTTGCTAGCACTTCAGCTAGAAGATATTTCCAGTTAGGAATTTAGCGAACTTTTTTTGTGTATATTTTTTGTATACATTTTTAGGGAGTTTTCCTTTTGAGTTCCTCCCTGTTTCCCTTCCCGCAGCGCTGGTTTTGGTGCTTAGGATTCATCATCCCTCGAGTCGTTTATTTTTTTCCCTTGTTTGAACGGCTCCGTGTGGAGCCTTTTCTTTGTTTCTGCCAGGTTTCTCTCGCTTCGCTCAGCTTCCTATTTCTGGTTGCTGAGTTTATATTCTGAGCAGCTCGAGAGTTTCTTTTCTACTTTTGCTCTCTAGATCGCTGCATTTGGTCTCCAAATTTCTACCGCCATTACAGCACACTCTAGCCAAGAATTGAGCTATCTGCGGCGGCATCCCTCGATCAGATTGTCACCAATCAACAGAAAATGCTCACTGGTCATGGCAAGGGGCTTGGAAATTTAAGTAATCAGCAAGCAGAATTGGCAGAAAGAATTCGCTTACAAGAGAATGTAATGCAGAGACAGAAAAATACTTTATCAAGCCTTACAGAGAGTATCAAAGCCTTAACTGTTCAGATCACACATAATGTTGCACAAGCACAATCCACACACCTCCGGGAACTTAAACTACAATTACCACCAAGGTATGGAGGCGAAGCAGGAAAAATATAAAGATTTCATTGCACAATGCAAAATATTTTTCAGATCACAACCTTCGCGATTCTTTAATGAAGAATCACAGGTTTCTTTCATTCTCTCCCTGTTGTCTGGCACGGCGCTCACCTGGGTGGGGCCACTCATTTGCTCCAGATTGCCTGTCGTCAGTTCAGCAGATACTCTCATGAAAGAAATGATTTCAGTTTTTGATCAAGACTTGTGCGGTCAGGAGGCTGCTATTAGTTTAATGCATTTGCGTCAAGGTTCTGAGAGCATCGCAGAATTTTCAACATTATTTCATACCATAGCCACAGAGAAAGGTCTTTATTCGTGCATTTTCTAAACCAGTTTAGGATGCTCTGGCCACATTGGAGCCATGTGTGTCATTAGATTCGTTGGTTAGTATGGCGGTTAGAATTGACGATTGTATCCGTGAAGGTAATAAAGAGAAACGAACGGCACTGGCTCCAATAAGCAAAAGTTTGAATTTTACTCCCAACCTGCACAGAGTCCCAGCTCCGCCCACAGAATTTCCTACCCTTAGTCAGCCTATGCAGGTAGATGGATCATATGACTGCCAGGCTCGCAATCCTGAGCGTAGGCGGATAATTTGTAATCAGTTCAGAAAACCGGGACATATCCGACCACATTGCCGTGAGCGCAAGGGAAACGGTAAGTCTCTCTAGCGGTATGGGGGGCACTAGAGGGACAGACTCAATCTCCCTTTCGCACGTTTATTTCTGTGGACTTGATTGTGGGGAGGCAGAAAATATCTGCAGAGACCTTTCTGGACTTGGGGGCCGTAGATTGTTTTCTGGATGTGGGGTGGGCTAGGAAACATTCCCTACTTATTCCTTACTGAATTTTTGATGACACTCATCCCGTTTGGCGATCACTCTGAAAGAGTTCAGTTTTTTCTTATCAACTTCCTGGTTTTTCCTATTGTGCTGGAACATTCTTGGTAGGTCGAACATTGGTCATGTATTTTTTGGGGCAGTTTAAACAGTCCTATTATCCAATGGAGCTCCAGTTGTTAGGCTCACTGTTGTGGGGCCACCCCAAGGTCAATCTATGGGGGAGGCTGATGCCTGGAGTGATGACGAGGAGGGCGTCTCACTTGACATACCTGATTCGGAAGATGAAGGGGAGAATGGTTTGGAGTGGGATCCTCAAGTTGACTGGCGGCAGCCGGAGGAGGATCTTGTTTCAGAGGATTTTTCTGGCTCTGAGTCAGTTATTGAGGCTTTAGATCCCAAGGAGGGTTGGAGTTTGGGGGCTACTCTGAATTTTTGTTCACCTCCTAACGTTCCTGATGATTATGCTGACCTTGCTGAGGTTTTCAGCAAGCAACAGACCTCGTCCTTGCCTCCTTATGGCGCTTCCAATTGCGAGATTAACCTTTACCCCGGTACTATCCCCCCCGCGGGTTTGTTATACTCATTGTCAGGCCCAGAGCGCAAGGCTATGCAGGAATATATTGAGGAGGCTCTGGGAAGTGGGTTTATTCGGCCTTCTACGTCTCCTGCTGGAGCGGGATTCTTCTTTGTGGGGAAAAAGGATGGAGGGTTGAGGCCCTGTATTGATTACAGGAGTTTTAATAACCTCACAATTAAGAACCGTTACCCCCTTCCTTTTATTAACTCTGCATTTGAACTTCTGCAGGAGGCATTGTTCTTTTACTAAGTTAGACCTCCATAATGCCTACAACTTGGTCCGGATCCGGGAGGGGGACGAGTGGAAAACAGCATTTAATACCCATGACGGGTACTATGAATATTTGGTCATGCCGTTCGGATTGGCCAACGCTCCCTCAATGTTCCAGGCGCTTGTTAACAACGTGCTTCAAGAGATGTTGGAGAAATTCATCTTTATCTACCGTGACGATATTTTGGTCTTTTTCTTCAACTCTCTCTGTGTATAAACAACACGTTCGTCAAGTGCTTGCAGCCCTCCTTGAAGCCAAGCTTTTTGATGAGGCTGAGAAATGCCTTTTTTATTCCAAGACGGTGTCCTTTCTTGGTTTCATTGTGTCAGCAGGGTCGCTCCGTATGGTCCCAGACAAAGGGGCGGCGGTTATGGATTGGCTCACTTCACAGTCGATAAAGGAGGTACAGCAATTTGTAGGCTTTGCAAACTTTTATTGGAGGTGCATTTGCAATTTTAGCGCTGTTGCTGCCCCGATTATTGCACTGACCGAGAAGAATGCCTCCTCTCCGTTCTCTTGGACCCCAGCAGCTGATACTGCATTCCGGGAATGGAAGACACGGTTTAGTTCACAGCCTATCCTTGTTGTGCCGGATCCCTCCCTCCCGTTTGTGCTGGAAGTGGACGCCTCAGAGGTCAGGGTGGGTTCCATTTTGTCCCAGCGCTCTCCTCGGGATAATTAATTGCATCCCTGCACCTACTTCTCCCATTAATTGTCTACGGCTGAGCAGAATTACAGCATTGGTGACCGGGAGTTGTTGGCAGTTAAGTAGGCGTTGGAAGAGTGGTGCCACTGGTTGGAGGGGGCTGAACACTCGTTTGTGGTCTGGATTGATCACAAAAATCTACTATACATCCAGCAGGCTAAGCGGCATAATTTCTGACAGGCGTGGTGGGCAGTATTTTTCAACCACATTAACTTTACATTAACTTATCGCCCCAGTTCTTATTAACCTCAAGCCAAACGCGTTGTCGCATATTTACGACCACTCTGACTGCGATCCTGTTCCTGAGCCTATAATTCTTTCATCTCAGATTGGGATTTTGAGTCTGTGGTACAGGAGGCCTTACGGTCCGATTCTGGTTGAGGTGGGGAGCCGCCTGGCTATTTGTTCGTTCCTGTGGTCACTCTTCCCACTTGGCTGGTCACCCTGGGGTTCACCAGACTGAGCAGTTTTTGGCCCGGCGCTTTTGGTGGTCCTGTATGGATAAGGACATCTGGGAGTTTGTGGCGGCCTGTTGCGTTTGTTCACGGAACAAGGGTTCTCATCTCTCCCCCTCTGGTCAGTGGCTGTCATTGCCCGTCCCAAAGCATCCTTGGAACTATATTGCTTTGGACCTTGTCTCAGGTCCGCCGGCCTCTGACGGCAACACGGTTATTTTGGTTGTTCTCGATCGGTTTTCCAAGACAGCCCCCTTTATCGCCCTACCGAAGCTGCCTTTGGCACTGGAGGCGGCCCTCGTTGTTGTGAACTATGTGTTACGGCTGCATGGCCTGCCACAGGATGTGGTCTCTTACTGTGGGCCGCAGTTTACGGCAAAGCACTGGGGTGCATTTTGTAACCAGCTAGGAGAATTCGTGAGTCTTTTATCTGGATTTCACCCAGAGACTATCGGACAGATGGAAAGAAAAAACCAATCCCTGGAAAATACACTTTGGTGCCTAGCGGCTGATAATCCTACATCATATAGTCGTTTTTTGGTGCGGGCTGAATGCTCCCACAAAAGTTGTCCCCCCACTTCATTAGCCCTTTCAAGATCCTGCAGAAGATCAACCTTGTCACTGTCCGGTTGCAGCTCCCTAGATCCTTGCGTATTTACCCTGCTTTTCATGTTTCCCACCTCAAACCTGCTAACACTAGCGTCTTGGCGCCGACCGACAAACCACCACCGCCACCACAGATGATTGAGGAGGGGTCAGTTTACACCATGCGTCGCATCCTAGCCAGGAGGCGTGTCAGTCGCGGGGTCTAGTTCTTGGTTGATTGGGTGGGATATGGACCTAAGGAGCAGTACAGGGTCCCTTCCCGGAATATTCTGGATCCCACTTTGTTCTCAGAGTTCCATGCACGGGGTTCTAGAGGAACGTCTGGGGCCGTTCCTTAGGTGGGGGGTCCTGTCATGATTTGGAGGCTGTGTTGTGTGAAGGGCTTTCTCTGTGTCTCTCATCTTGGAATGACATCGGATTCCTTCACCATCGGATTTTTTACTCCAGCTGACTGATTAAACATGAGCGGGGCCCTCCCCTGACTCTATTTAAGCCAGAGGTCCGCCACGCCTCCTTTGCTAGAGTGTCTGATCTTTGCTAGCACTTAGGAATTCCAGTTAGGAATTTAGCGAACTCTTTTTGCATATATTTTGGTATACATTTTTAAGGAGTTTTCCTTTTGAGTTCCTCCCTGTTTCCCTTCCTGTCAATGCTGGTTTTGGTGCTTTGGATTCATCATCCCTCGCAAAGTTTATTTTGTTGCCTTGTTTGAACGGCTCAGTGTGGAACCTTTTCTTTGTTTCTGCCAGGTAACTCTTGCTTCGCTCAGCTTCCTATTTCTGGTTGCTGAGTTTATTTTATGGGCAGCTCGAGAGTTTATTTTCTACTTTCCTCTTTTAGTGGGTCCTTATGCTCACTCTTACTGGCCTTTTGCTTGCCAGATCGCGGCATTTGGTCTCCAAATTTATTACAGAACATTACATTACAGAACAAGCATTTCACATGGTGAAGAGGAGACTGATGGCAGAAAGTCTTAGTTACAAGCAAGAACTGAAGATGGCAGCTGTGAAGGTCTGGCAGAGCATCACCAGGGAAGATACCCAGACTTTGTGTCTCTTGCCTCTGGCAGTCATTGCATTAAAAGGACATGGGACCAGATGTTAACCCTTAGAGCACTAAATGCAACTATTGTTATTCAATGATGTAAGACATCAAAGTCAAAGCAGTTGAAAACCTATCATGCGGCGACTTGTTTAAAAGAGCTTCCACATGATAGATTTTCAACAGTACAAGATAATTCAATTTATCTTTTTTTTTTAATAATTTCAGCACCCCAAGGGTTAATAATTACTTTATTCTACATTATGAATTATATGTAATATATGATATATATTTTAGGTGTCCAAAAATGGAGGGGGTATATACAAAAGGTGCTGCTGTGCTCTATAAATGGTTCTCTGTCTGTGTTTGTATTCCAATTATGTAATTTTCTACATTGTATTATTTTCGGTATATTCTTTGTTTTATCATTCTTATTTTAGATATTGTGTTAATTTTCATTTCCATTCCCCTTTTCACTCACACGTGCTGTTGTTTGGCTCCTCACTTCTGCACTCGCCCTCCTGTTTGTTAATTCATGAGTTCTACTTGTTCCCTTGTTTGTAGCCTCGCCCCTTACCACGCCTCCCACCTTATGAAATGCTGTAATCACCTCCTTATTTGCTTTCTCTCCCCTTTATATCGCTTCAGTTTGCCTTAGTTCCTCGCAAGTTTGTTGCCTTTCTGAGACATCATTACAAGCCTTGTGTTCTCTCATGAGTTTTTCTGCCGTTGATTCTGTTTTGTCTCATGGTTTTTGCCTGACGTCCTGTGTTTTGTAATATTCTGGTTTTTTACTTCAGCTGGCCTTTTGGATTGATGTACCCCTCTGATTCTGGCACTGCTACCTTTAGCATCTGACCTGCAAATTGTTCTTAAATTTGATTTGGAAAACCCCTCTTGTGCTGCATGTTTACTGATTGGGTTTTGACACGGATTGTCTGACTATGAATAAGATTTCTAACAAACCTGAGGAACAGAGGAAATGATTCTCTGTCTGCGTCTGAATCCTGAGTTTGATCTCTGGCAGTACAAACTCGCCAGGATGGACTCAGCAGACAGTGGTCAGCTCTGGTCTATGCTGAACTATCAAGGTGCTCTTCTGGGATGATATCAAGGGTAACTCAACTGCATAACCAAGACCCTGGAAAACCCTTATAGCATGAGCACGCTCTCCAGGCAGCTTCAGCAACTTTTCTTGTCAGTTTATAATGGCTTTTCCTACCGAGCAGGTCTGCTTTGCTTATATTATCACCCTGCAGAGCGGATATGCAAGAGTGTGTGGAACAGCCTTGTGGGACATTGGATTTCCTGTTTGCAGCACACTAATCTTGTTCTTGGATGAGATGACAAAGTTTTTCCACCAGTCCACTCATGGTGATGAAGCAGCTCAGGAACTTCTTCAAATGAGCCGCGGCATTTGCTTTGTTTTGGACTATACCTTTGGTTTCTGCACAATCCAGCTGGAATCTCCAAGCTAAACACAATGCCTTCCTCAACTGACCCTTTAAGTGATATCAAAAATGAGCCATTAGCCAGAGTCCAGGAGGAAAATTTTGACAAAGTTATTGACCTGGCAATACGAGTTGCCAATCACCTGGCTTGCTGATGCAGAGAGTAGATTTGCACCCTGTGAAGACATCCTTCCTGTCCAAGCATGATCTTCCTATTGTCACTCTGATGCACCTTTCTGCTCCTCCTGTTGGTCCACCTGTGAATATTGTCACTGTTCCTCAACTAAGATATAATTCAACTGCACCCGCCTGACACTATGGCTAAATGCCAGAAAAAAAATGACATCACCTACTTGTCTTTACTGTGCCAAACCTAGCCACGACATTACTGAGTGCACAGTAAGAGCCATTGCTTATCAGTAAAGAGGGAATAACTGGTGAGCAGAATTCAGCAATGCAATTCCCATAACCCCTTTTCACCACTAACAGTCCAGATCCTCAACAATAATGAACATCTCGCCATCAGCGCCCTCATCAACTTTGAAGCAGATGGGAACTTCATCAATGTGCTGCTAGCAAACCAATCACAGCTTGGTGATGTGATTTTGTACCCATACATAAATATGCTTGTGAGTTTTCTGTAAGTATTTTTAACATTTTTGTATGACTTTGGACCCTAGGAAGACTAGCTGGTGCCATTGGTATTAGCTAATGGGGATCCTTTTAATAAACAATAAACACCTTCTTCTTTAATCTTTAGAGAAATTCATCCTGGCCCATGCCATCACCAGATCTCCACTTGACAGCATTACACCATTACACCAGAATCAAGAGTGGAGCCCTTTCTCTGCAAACCACTGTTTGATAGAAGCTACGAAATCAACACCACTGAGATTTCCCCATGACAACTTCTGACCTGATCAGTGTGCTTCAGATCTACAGGGATTAAGGAGGCTTTCTCCAAGGGTTAGGGTACCTTCTCATTCCTCCTCATTACCCCTACATTTTTACTAAAGATCTCCTTCCATACATAACCTCTCTCTGGGGCCACCTGCTCTCCTTTGGCCTGATGCAAGAAGCAATATACAAAAAAATATTTGCTTATTTTTACTTGTATCCACAATTTTCTTTTATTTTCTGAGTACCCGCTGATTTCTGGGATTCACCAATATTTTCTTATTTTTGCTCTTACAAAAGATAAAATTTTATGAGTAGTCAAGAGCATTCTTACCAAGATAAGAGAAAAGCATTCTATTTACACAATCCACAAATTGTTTGTCCAATGCATGGAAACATATGTTTTACATTTCAGGAACATAAAAACTGTACAAAAAGAATAAAATTTCGATTGTTATTTGTTGCAGAGAAATTTAAATTATGTGATTATTTAATTTGACATTAAAAATGCTTTTGGACGAGCTGCCGAATAGCTCACTCGGTAAAGGAACTGCGTTGCAGTGCAGAGGTGACTATCACGTTGCTGGTTTGAGCCGCGGTCGTACCCACCGGCAGGGGTCGGCAGCTTTTTCAGAGTAGCGCACAATTGGCCATCGCGCTACAGGGTTCCAAATTGGGAAGGGACTGCCGGATTTGGGGATATAATTATAGCTTTGTTCGTTGCTCCAGCGCCTCCTGTTGGCCAGACGGGCGCTCGTCAGGAAGACTCTGGGTTTGTTCATGTCCGGGTATCCTCCGCCCTCGTTCTGAACTTACGAGGATTCAACCAATGAGTATATAAGAATCAGTGGCTGACAGGCACGTGCTTCGGAGGAGAGCCGTGAACTGTCCTCACTATTCTGAGTTGGCAGCAAGGGGTCGCATACGAGCAAGCTTTGTACATAGTTCACTAATTGGGCATTCCAGATTCGGGTGGGATTGGAGATGCCAAATTTATTTAAAAAAAAAAAAGAAAAAAAATGCTTTTGGTCAATTGATCCCCTGTTAAGATCATGTTTACTTTGTTTAAGTTGATATAACAGTATTTCATTTTAGCTGCCGCTGAAGATCTTCTTCTTATTACCTATCTTGTTTGCATCACCCCAGTTGTTGTGCCAGAGTCAGCTATTTGCACACGGCACAACATCTGCCCTTAAGTGGTGTTTAGAGGGCGTTACCTTTGCTAATTACTATCAATCGGCTATGCACCTCCAATTTATGATCAAGGATGATTCTTCATTTAGCAGTCCCGGGTAAGGGCAGATTTTGAAGGTTAGAACATTTGATGCATCTGAAGTTGACCTCTTATTTTTTTCTCTAAACAAAAAAATATGAGAAAACATAAAATAATTTTAGCAAATGATGCTGCATGAGGCCCCTGGTCCCATCCTGAGGCAGAACCTATAAAGAGGTACATCCAAAAATCCTTGGCAGCTGGAATCATTCATCCCTCTTCCTCTCCTGCTGGTGCTAGGTTCATCTTCATGGGAGAGACGTTGCCGTTTACTTGGTCTTATCAGTGTATTTGGTTTGCTTATTGGTTTATATCCGTAACAACCGAATGTGTTCTGTCACTTACCGTTGGCTCCCCTCGGAGCTCTGCACTTTTGTACTGATCTTTTGCATGTCACTCTGGATAAGAGCGTCTGCTAAGAACCTGTAATGTAATATAATGTAATGTAATGAGAGAAGAATAGGGTCTTAACCCAAGAATTAACTACTGTAAACTAAAAAACATCACTGTTAAGGATTGACATTCATTGCCTCTAAAATTCTTCACTTTTGAGTCAATCCAGGGTGGCACTGTCTTCGCCAAGCAGAATATCTGCATTGCCTATCACCTCATTCATATCAGCATGGGCGACAAACAGATGACATCTTTCAAAACTCCCACAAGCACTATGAATACATAGTTATGCCATTTTGGCTTTCCAACTCTCCAGGAGTCTTCCAGATTATAGTGAACAATGTGCTATGCAACATGCTTGATAAATCTTTTAAAACTATATCCTGATCGTCTTGTCTTATCATTTAAGACATACACAACATGTTTGCCAAGTACTGCAACACATTCTGAAGAATTAACTGTACATTAAGGAATAGGAATAGGAGTTTCACAAGATGTCATTGAGTTTTCTGGGGTTCATCTTATTGGAAAGGGGTATTATTATGAATCAGGCAATGATGAAAGCAGTTACTGAGTGCCCATTCCTAAGCCCCACGGGGACAGCCATAGGTTTCTGGGATTTTCCAGTTTTTACTAAAGATTTATCCCGAACTACAGTTCCATTACTGCACCCCTTACCACCCTTACTGAGGCTTAGGTCATTTTCTAATTACTCAAAACCAGGTTCACCAGCACTCCTGTGCTCATTTGTCTCATCAGACCCAATCCCAGCTGATCACACATGCATTTATTTGCTCCTCACTTCTGCACTTGCCCTCCTCTTTCTGTTTGTTAATTACTTCTATTAGTTCCCTTCTTAGTAGCCGCGCCTCTTGTACATTTCCCGGCTCACACACACCTGTAATCACCTCCATGTTTTTTTTTGTCTCCCTCTTATGTAGCCCTTTTGTTCTTTGCAAGATTGTTGCGCCTTTGAGACATCATTACAAGCCTTTTACTTTCTAGAGTTTTTTTATTTTGGTTCTTTTTTGTTCAGCCGTTTTTGAGACTGCCTGACCCCCTGTGTATTATATTGCCTTTTGGATTTATGACTCTGTGCCCCTTTGATTCTGGCACTCCTGCCATTTGGCTTCTCACCCATGGACTGTGCCCTGACTTCCATTTGGATCACCCCTCTTGTGCTGCAGGTTTACTGATTGGATTTGAACCGTATTGTCTGACCACAAATAAGCTCTCTAATAAACTTGTGGAACCAATTCTCTATTTGCACTTGAGTCCTGCATCTGATACCTGTCAGATTTATCCAGTATCAATGGAAGCTTCCATAAATTAAAGCTGAGCATCTGTACTTTACATCCTTATTACAGAGGAGGAATGTAACTCAATTCATTTACATGAGCTTTGAGGTACTTGTACTTTACCAGATAAAACTTTAAATTTCCACGCAGCTCAGTGACAAATGTTGTATTTTTTCTCCATGAAATTTGTCCTGCAGCTTTAGTGATGGGTTACTGTTCAAACCCTTCCTTTCCATGGAAACAATGGACGTCCATGTTTTAAATTATTTACTCTGTAAGCATAATAAAGTGTGTTAAAAAAAGAAACATTGAATTAGCTTGAAAATGTATTGCCACAAAGCTTGAAATGGTTGCTTTTCTGAGCCAGTGAAAAGTTGACTTTTTTGAGATATGTGGTTCACACAGGACTGCAATGCTACAAACATACAGAATGACTTTATAGAGTGAGATGCACTACTGTAGATTGAATTACCCCACTGCACATAAAGTCATTAAAATTTGCTTGACCTTAAACAACTACAGCAGTAAAATGCAACATGCATCAGTAATTTTAATAAAAAATCATATAAAATAGTAGAACTGTACCAGGGATCATTTTTCTGCGGAATGAGTTCTTTTACTTTTGATAGTTTCTTGGCTCCTCTCGGTACTCCAGAGGCCACATTGTATCAGTTTCAGACAACTGAAGGTGTTAATTCAGAGCAATCAGAGAATAAATCCTGACAGCTATCAATAAAGTTTCAAATTCCTGCAGAGACAATGGCTTTATACAAGTTTCTTGGGAGACAAAATCCATTCTATTGATATTACGAACATGTTCCTGAAAAGACAACCTTAGATGAATAGGTTCACGAATAATTTAAAAAAACTGCTTTGACTGGGCCAGAGAACATAATTAAATTTAAAGAAAAGCAAAAGAAAGAGAAAAAAGAAAGAAGGCACCACTCAGAGATTTTGGGGAAAGTAATATTTTAAATGAAAGAGGAGAGAGTTTCTGTAATCCAGCCCATAGTGTATTTTTAAAAAGCCCTTAGTTTGCAAAGCTGAGCAACTTTGGTGAATTAACTGAAACATCTGCATGGCACCAGTGGTGCTCCTAAGGACCCTTGAAGCCATATTTACCCAAAAGTACCACGTTTGGCCATGTGGCCACTATCCGAGGAGAGAGAGAGAAAGAAATCATCATGAATTAAACGCAGGTCCTGGCTCCAGGTTGCCTAAACCCAGATTGAAACCTTTCAATTGCAGAAAACATGAAATTGCTTTGTCTAACATTCCCAAGATTTCAATTTCTCACAAATTATATGTAGAATTTATTTTCATTTCAAAGTGCACATCACTTCATCCTACTACTTTGTCACAGTTTACAGTCATCAGAAATGACTCTGTAAATTCATGAATTCTGGGCGCTGAAGCTGAAAAACCAAGTTTTTGGATTTTACCAAGTTTGTGGCTTGTGAAGTTTATAACCAGCCCTTTAAGGAAGAAAGGTATCAGAGCTCTGGCACTGCGGTCGAATGAGCGAGAAACTGCAGATAAGGCAGCACCACCTCTCTTTCAGTGGGAAGAAAGAGAGAATGACAGTGGAGAGGATCTATTAAAAGTATTAGATTTTCATCAGCTTTCAGTCCTTTTTCAGTCAGACACAATAAATAAGCAATGAAAATGAGATAAAATGAAAAAGGGTGTGGGAATAGAGTGAAAGATGATGGTACAGGTAATTTATACCAGCAGTATAATTATCAAGCCCTCTTCCCTAACAATATCCCTCTCTCAATCCCCATCTCCCATTCCATCTGAATTTCACTCCCTTTATTTTTTTTTGACTCATTTTCTCTCAGTAATTCTATTTTTCTATCCCCATGTTCCCTGTCTCTCCCTTTGCCTCAATCACTCTCTCCACCTCTCCCACTCTCTCATCTGTTCATCTGAGCCCTTCCCCTCTCCCCTCCCCCAAACGCCCTCTCTCTCCCTCTATCCCCCTCCCTCACTCTCTTGACCCCCTCTCTCTACCCTTCTCTCATTCTATCTCTACCCCCTCTCTCTACCCCATCTCTCTCCCTCTATCATCTCTCTCTCCCTCTCTCACTTCTTCTTTGCAGCAGCAGTTGATTAAGATTCTGTGGGGATGTGACTGCAGCACTTTGCAAATGGAAGACTGGACATAATATCCCTAAAATGCTGTTTTTTTATCACCTATTTCCCCTCCATCAGCCTCGGCGAGGAGGATTGATGGCTGATGGCTGGCCTGACAGCTCAACGTTTTTACAGCCAGATTTACAGGCTATCTGCTCTGGGCTTTACAGCTCAAACTCTGTAAAAATGCTTATTTCTCAGATAAGGAGAAAGAAGGAAAGTGTGTGTGTTTGTGCGAGAGGGTAGAATGTGGCTAAATGTGTCTGCACTGAAGGAGGAGGGTAGAGCAGCTGGTTAAATGTGTCTGCGCAGAAGCAGGAGGGTAGAGCGGCTGGTTAAATGTGTCTGCGCTGAAGGACGGGGGTAAAGCAGCTGGTTAAATGCATCTGCACTGAAGGACAGGGGTAAAGCAGCTGGTTAAATGCATCTGCGCTGAAGGAGGAAGGTAGAGCAACTGGTTAAATGCATCTGCGCTGAAGGAGGAGGGTAGAGCGGCTGGTTAAATGCGTCTGCGCTGAAGGAGGAGGGTAGAGCGGCTGGTTAAATGCATCTGCGCTGAAGGAGGAGGGTAGAGCGGTTGGTTAAATGCATCTGCGCTGAAGGAGGAGGGTAGAGCGGCTGGTTAAATGCATCTGCGCTGAAGGAGGAGGGTAGAGCGGCTGGTTAAATGTGTCTGCACTGAAGGAGGAGGGTAGAGCGGCTGGTAAAATGCGTCTGCGCTGAAGCAGGAGGGTAGAGCGGCTGGTTAAATGCATCTGCGCTGAAGCAGGAGGGTAGAGCGGCTGGTTAAATGCATCTGCGCTGAAGGAGGAGGGTAGAGCGGCTGGTTAAATGCATCTGCGCTGAAGGAGGAGGGTAGAGTGGCTGGTTAAATGCATCTGCGCTGAAGGAGGAGGGTAGAGCGGCTGGTTAAATGCGTCTGCGCTGAAGGAGGAGGGTAGAGCGGCTGGTTAAATGCGTCTGCGCTGAAGGAGGAGGGTAGAGCGGCTGGTTAAATGTGTCTGCGCTGAAGGAGGAGGGTAGAGCGGCTGGTTAAATGCATCTGCGCTGAAGGAGGAGGGTAGAGCGGCTGGTTTAATGTGTCTGCACTGAAGGAGGAGGGTAGAGCGGCTGGTAAAATGCGTCTGCGCTGAAGCAGGAGGGTAGAGCGGCTGGTTAAATGCGTCTGCACTGAAGCAGGAGGGTAGAGCAGCTGGTTAAATGCATCTGCGCTGAAGGAGGAGGGTAGAGCGGCTGGTTAAATGCATCTGCGCTGAAGGAGGAGGGTAGAGCGGCTGGTTAAATGCATCTGCGCTGAAGGAGGAGGGTAGAGCGGCTGGTTAAATGCATCTGCGCTGAAGGAGGAGGGTAGAGCGGCTGGTTAAATGCTTCTGCGCTGAAGGAGGAGGGTAGAGCGGCTGGTTAAATGTGTCTGTGCTGAAGGAGGTTGAGCTTTTGTCTCTTTGCCATGCAGCGTAAATTCACCAGTGTGTTACACACAGAACTCGCACTGCCTGTCCTGCCATGATACCTCCCTGCTACTTCTACAACAGCTGCTGACCACCGATCATGCATTGGCCCTTTCCAGACTCATCCACTGAGCTTCCTGAGAATTTTTACAGCTGCGAGTAATCTCTGCTTATACTCTAAGCAGGCCAGTACAATAAAGCACCAAAAGCCCATTCATGATCATTATGTGGAAAATTAGTTGAATAAACCAACTTAAGTCATATGCCTAGAAGTACCTTACATTATACCCAAGTACTGTCTAATATAAATCTGTTTTTCATCCCCAGTCACTGACCGCTTTTTTTGGTTTATTTCCATGTCAGTACAATAGCTCTAATGAAATCGATGAGGCATTCCAGCTCAGAGCAGTGATTTGATTTTTGGCCTGAATAACATTACTTATGGCTGAATGCGTGATCTCAGCGGTTATGAGGATAGTGTGATTAATGGTGCTGGAGTGGTGGTCTGTGCTTCTGCGAAACAGCTGCTTTCCAGGGATTTTCATTAACAGCAGTCTGAAGAGTTAAAAGAGAAATGTGTACTAAACAAAAACGCTCAATATATAGCAGTTCTGCTGAAAATACCCTGTTCCTGAAATCACGATCAGGTCAGAACAAGAAGCCAACTTCCTGCGAACATGAAGTTTATGAATGCTGAAATAGCAGTTTTTAGCTGAACCTCTGTACATATAGGATATAAAATCTGAAATTGAGTGGGTACAGTTCCAGACATCCATGCCAGGCTGCTTCTGCCAGCTAAGAACAGGAAGATATGGCTACAGTCGGCATGCGATCACCAAAACTTAACAATTCTAAGCAGACAAATGACCCCAGTTTGACAAATCTCAGTTTTAGTTGCTCAGAATTTGATGTAAACAGCATAAATCCATGAATCACCTTGCCTTGTCTTAACAGTGCATGCCGATCTGGTCATGTGATGATGTCGAGAGTGTTTTTTTGGCATACAAAGAGCCCCTAAACACCAAGTAAGCCTGACTTGAATATGGCATTATACCAAAGCATTGCTGCTGACCATGTCTCTATGTCCACTCTAATTTTAGTAGAATGCAGGACAATCCATTTCAGACTTCCATCCATTATCTAACATCCTTATTTCGGAGTTGGTCCACAAAGGGGTGGGGGAAGGCATTGGGTGTTGGTGTTGGGGGTGGTTTGAAGCCTCTCCTCATCCAACGGGAGAAGGCACATCCAGGCCAGTCCATTAATCCATCACAGGGATTACTGCACATGCGCATACGCTCAGACCCATGAACAATGTAGAGGCTCCAAATAGCCAGCAATGCACGTCTTCAGACTGAGGGAAGAAACTAAAGCAGCGAGGAAACTTTTCAAATCATAGAGTGGATGGGCCCTAGCCGCCGCTCCGTCGCAATCACAGAGAGAGAATTCAACCCCACTCAGAGAGACCCCAGGCTGGATTCAATCTGAAGACCATGCTGTGCAGCTACTGTGCAACAGTAAGCAAGCCACCTAATCATGTCGTGGCGCACATATTCTTCTGAGCTGGCTCTGTAGACATGGCAGTGGTGTAAAGTTTACGTTCATAGTCACAGACCCGGATCTCACATGAAAGAGCAAGCTGCTTTTTGCCTTTTATTAACAATGTAAAGTTCCACTGGTAATGTGTGATGTTTTTCAAGGACTGTGGGAGAAATGTCTGAAACAACAGGTTCAGAAGAGGGAGAATGGTAAGAAATAAAGCCCCTACAGTTTTTTTTTGGGGGAGGGAATGAGGGATTGCTCAAATGCCTAAACCAAGAGTTTTTCCCGACATCATCTCTCTAGATAAAGTCAAAATCCCAACTCCCCTGGGGGCTCAATGCAGCAGTTCTTCGGTTGCTGGTCAAACAGCCTGCCAGTTGGTTGACCTACCACCCCAGGGTAAGGTCATGCTTATTTTTGTTGTTATACTTGGACATTTTGGTAATTTTTGTTTGCGCACTTTTTTCAGTTAGCTTATGAACCAGGAATCTTCAAAGTCAATGGAGAATTGATCCAGGAGGTGGACAACTTTGCTTATCTGAGAACAGTGATAGCCAAAAAGGGATCCAGCACACCTGAAATACAGAGAGGGCTAATGATAGCAAGTTAGGCAGTGCAGAAAATGGCCAGCATCTGGAGTGTTGGTGGGACACTCAAGCTAAGGCTGCTCTGAGCGTTCGTCTTCCCAACAGCAGCATGTAGTTGAACGTCATGGATGATGATGTAAGCAGATAGGAGGAGGGTAGATGCATTTGAGGTGTGGTGCTACCGTAGGATGCTCAGGGTACAATGGACTAAGAGATGACCAACACATGGGATCTGGAAATGATTGGCGGTGAAATGACACTTCAGCAGAACATCCAGATGCAAAAACTTTGGTTCTTTAGCCATGTGAAGCAGCGCAAGGGTTTTGAAAAGACAGTAATCAAAGGAAAGGTAAACTGCAAAAGGAAGAGAGTAAGTCCTCCCATGTCATGGCTAAAGGACATCACAGTTTGGACGGGGCTGAGTCTGGCAGAAGCAGCAGTCCAAGCAGGAAATGACAAAGCAAGGCAGCAAAGAACTTTGATGACCACAGCATTGCAGATTGCGACATCTGACTAAGAGAGAGAAAGAGAGAGAACAAGTGAGGGCATTAGCAAGCTCAAAAGGCATCACAAGGTATTCGCAAAACCCCTGAGGAGGTAAATGTTGTCCTCCACTCGACTCATTCTCGCATGCACACCAGGTGGTATGTGTTGCTCAATTCCAGTTCGGGAAAAAAAATGGCTGTCTAGGAGATTGGAGAATGTCAAGTCCTTCAAGAGTAAAGGAAAACAATTCTTAATGGTAAATGCATTTAGTCCCTCATAGTCAATGCAGGGACATAGAGACCCATCTGTCTTAGTCATGAAGGAAAAAAACAGCTCCAGCTGGCGACAAAGAAGCCCAAATTATTTCAGAAACCAGGGACTGATTTATGCATTCCTAGTTTGGGACTACAACCGAATGTTGGAGATAGTATTCTGAGCAGGAAGTTAATGGCACAATCATAGGATCTTTGTGGAGGAAGTGACGTCACTCAGGCTTTGCTGAAGGGCATGCAGAGGTCATAATTGCTGGGGAAGAGAGTTAGGAAGACACCAGGGTTGTGACAGGGGTCATATTTTCTTATTCTTTAATTTCAACTTTCAAATGTGTAGCAGTAAAAAGCTAGAATCACTATAACTTTGATAACACAGATATTCCATTGTTCCACTTACATGTGGCAATAAGCTCTTTACTCTTGAGAGGTGCTGGGGGAGGGGTCCGTCCCATGCAGTAGTTAAAAACAGAGAGGACAGACTGGTGCTGCAGGTTTGACCATCAACCTTCTTTTCTGCGGCCGTGTTTTACACAATGGACATTTCTGCCCAGATATGATTTTAATCTTTTTTTTTATTTACTCAGACATGATTTATTGTAATAACTGTCTGAAGCAAGCTTGCATGAACTGCCACTGCCAAATATTTCCCCAGGAGTTTTTATGTTTTTAGTGTTTATGTTTGAATATGTTAGTGTGTGTGAGTGATATGGAGAGAAAAAAGAGAGAAAGATGGAATTTATACTTCTCCCCCAGAGAATCTTAACTCCAGTGAAGATTCCACTTTCCAGCAACAGCCAAAGTTCTGCCATTTTCAGGCCCAAGGAAATGTGCTGATCTGTGGGGATCTAAATGCCATGACCAGGGAGGGACTTGGCTTTATCAGTTATTAAAATGACAATCACTTCATTTTCCAGGACCATGTTCATTTCTCAATTTATTGTCACATTAATAATTATGAGAAATCAACGAGCAAAAATGTGAAAATTCCTGCAAGCACTGCCAGGGACTCACAGTAAAATAGTCAGTGTTAAATCAACTGTCCCCACATTTCGACAGTCTCCACTAGACTCGTGTACTCTCTGAGTGTTGAAATACCACTGAAAATATTACTGTGCTGATTCTGACCAAACTCACTGGTGGACAAGTCTAGTAAGGTCCAGTCTTTAAGACAAGATACAATTACAACTCAGTTCTTCAAAATAGTACCACTGACAAAATTTTACAAAGTATAAAATAATTCAGCTAAAAGATAGATAGATAGATAGATAGATAGATAGATAGATAGATAGATAGATAAAAGGGCAGATCTGTGTGCTCAGATGGATAGAGGGGCAGATCTGTATCCTCAGATGGATAGAGGGCAGATCTGTATGCTCAGATGGATCGAAGGGCAGATCTGTGTGTCCAGATGGATAGAGGGGCAGATCTGTGTGCTCAGATGGATAGAGGGGCAGATCTGTATGCTCAGATGGATAGAGGGGCAGATCTGTGTGCTCAGATGGATAGAGGGGCAGATCTGAGTGCTCAGATGGATAGAGGGGCAGATCTGAATGCTCAGATGGATAGAGGGGCAGATCTGTGTGCTCAGATGGATAGAGGGGCAAATCTGTAAGCTAAGATAGAAAGAGGGGCAGATCTGTGTGCTCAGATGGATGGAGGGGCAGGTCTGTATGCTCAGATGTATAGAGGGGCAGATCTGTGTGCTCAGATAGATCGAGGGGCAGATCTGTGTGCTCAAATGGATAGAAGGGCAGATCTGTATCCTCAGATGGATAGAGGGGAAGATCTGTGTGCTCAGATGGATAGAGGGGCAGGTCTGTGTGTTCAGATGGATAGAGGGGCAGATCTGTGTGCTCAGATGGATAGAGGGGCAGGTCTGTGTGTTCAGATGGATAGAGGGGCAGATCTGTGTGCTCAGATGGATAGAGGGGCAGGTCTGTGTGTTCAGATGGATAGAGGGGCAGGTCTGTATGCTCAGATGGAGAGAGGGGCAGATCTGTGTGCTCAGATGGATGGGGGGCAGATCTATGTGCTCAAATGGATAGAAGGGCAGATCTGTATCCTCAGATGGATAGAGGGGAAGATCTGTGTGCTCAGATGGATAGAGGGGCAGGTCTGTGTGTTCAGATGGATAGAGGGGCAGATCTGTGTGCTCAGATGGATAGAGGGGCAGATCTGTGTGCTCAGATGGATAGAGGGGCAGGTCTGTGTGTTCAGATGGATAGAGGGGCAGATCTGTGTGCTCAGATAGATAAAAGGGTAGATCTGTGTGTTCAGATGGATGGAAGGGCAGATCTGTATGCTCAGATGGATAGAGGGGCAGATCTGTGTGCTCAGATGGATAGAGGGGCAGATCTTTGTGCTAAGATGGATAGAGAGGAAGACCTGTACGCTCAGATGGATAGAGGGGCAGATCTGTGTGCTCAGATGGATAGAGGGGCACATATGTATGCTAAGATAGAAAGAGGGGCAGATCTGTGTGCTCAGATGGATGGAGGGGCAGGTCTGTATGCTCAGATGTATAGAGGGGCAGATCTGTGTGCTCAGATGGATGGGGGGCAGATCTATGTGCTCAAATGGATAAAAGGGCAGATCTGTATCCTCCGATGGATAGAAGGGCAGATCTGTATCCTCAAATGAATAGAGGGGCAGGTCTGTGTGTTCAGATGGATAGAGGGGCAGATCTGTATGCTCAGATGGATAGAGGGGCAGATCCGTGTGCTCAGATGGATGGAGGGGCAGATCTGTGTGTTCAGATGGATGGAGGGGCAGATCTGTGTGCTCAGATGGATAGAGGGGCAGATCTGTGTGCTCAGATGGATAGAGGGGCAGATCTGTGTGCTAAGATGGATAGAGAGGAAGATCTGTATGCTCAAATGAATAGAAGGGCAGATCTATGTGCTCAAATGAATAGAAGGGCAGATCTGTATCATCAGATGGATAGAGGGGAAGATCTGTGTGCTCAGATGGATAGAGGGGCAGGTCTGTGTGTTCAGATGGATAGAGGGGCAGATCTGTGTGCTCAGATGGATAGAGGGGCAGGTCTGTGTGTTCAGATGGATAGAGGGGCAGATCTGTGTGCTCAGATGGATAAAAGGGCAGATCTGTGTGTTCAGATGGATGGAAGGGCAGATCTGTATGCTCAGATGGATAGAGGGGCAGATCTGTGTGCTCAGATGGATAGAGGGGCAGATCTTTGTGCTAAGATGGATAGAGAGGAAGACCTGTACGCTCAGATGGATAGAGGGGCAGATCTGTGTGCTCAGATGGAAAGAGGGGCACATATGTATGCTAAGATAGAAAGAGGGGCAGATCTGTGTGCTCAGATGGATGGAGGGGCAGGTCTGTATGCTCAATTGTATAGAGGGGCAGATCTGTGTGCTCAGATGGATCGAGGGGCAGATCTGTGTGCTCAGATGGATGGGGGGCAGATCTATGTGCTCAAATGGATAAAAGGGCAGATCTGTATCCTCCGATGGATAGAAGGGCAGATCTGTATCCTCAGATGAATAGAGGGGCAGGTCTGTGTGTTCAGATGGATAGAGGGGCAGATCTGTAAGCTCAGATGGATAGAGGGGCAGATTCGTGTGCTCAAATGGATGGAGGGGCAGATCTGTGTGTTCAGATGGATGGAGGGGCAGATCTGTGTGCTCAGATGGATAGAGGGGCAGATCTGTGTGCTCAGATGGATAGAGGGGCAGGTCTGTGTGTTCAGATGGATAGAGGGGCAGATCTGTGTGCTCAGATGGATAGAGGGGCAGGTCTGTGTGTTCAGATGGATAGAGGGGCAGATCTGTGTGCTCAGATGGATAAAAGGGCAGATCTGTGTGTTCAGATGGATGGAAGGGCAGATCTGTGTGCTCAGATGGATAGAGGGGCAGATCTGTGTGCTCAGATGGATAGAGGGGCAGATCTGTGTGCTAAGATGGATAGAGAGGAAGACCTGTACGCTCAGATGAATAGAAGGGCAGATCTATGTGCTCAAATGAATAGAAGGGCAGATCTGTATCATCAGATGGATAGAGGGGAAGATCTGTGTGCTCAGATGGATAAAGGGGCAGGTCTGTGTGTTCAGATGGATAGAGGGGCAGATCTGTGTGCTCAGATGGATAGAGGGGCAGGTCTGTGTGTTCAGATGGATAGAGGGGCAGATCTGTGTGCTCAAATGGATAAAAGGGCAGATCTGTATCCTCCGATGGATAGAAAGGCAGATCTGTATCCTCAGATGAATAGAGCGTCAGGTCTGTGTGTTCAGATGGATAGAGGGGCGGATCTGTATGCTCAGATGGATAGAGGGGCAGATCCGTGTGCTCAAATGGATGGAGGGGCAGATCTGTGTGCTCAGATGGATAGAAGGGGCAGATCTGTGCGTTCAGATGGATAGAGGGGCAGATCTGTGTGCTCAGATGGATAGAAGGGCAGATCTGTGTGTTCAGATGGATAGAAGGGCAGATCTGTGTGTTCAGATGGATAGAGGGGCAGATTTGTGTGTTCAGGTGGATAGAGGGGCAGATCTGTGTGCTCAGATAGATAGAAGGGCAGATCTGTGTGTTCAGATGGATAAAGGGGCAGGTCTGTATGCTCAGATGTATAGAGGGGCAGGTCTGTGTGTTCAGATGGATAGAGGGGCGGATCTGTATGCTCAGATGGATAGAGGGGCAGATCCGTGTGCTCAAATGGATGGAGGGGCAGATCTGTGTGTTCAGATGGATAGAGGGGCAGATCCGTGTGCTCAAATGGATGGAGGGGCAGATCTGTATGCTCAGATGGATAGAAGGGCAGATCTGTGTGCTCAGATGGATAGAAGGGCAGATCTGTGTGCTCAGATGGATAGAGTGGCAGATCTGTAGGCTCAGATGGATAGAGGGGCAGATTTGTGTGCTCAGATGGATCGAAGGGCAGATCTGTGTGCTCAGATGGATAGAAGGGCAGATCTGCGTGCTCAGATGGATAGAAGGGGCAGATCTGTGTGCTCAGATGGATAGAGGGGTAGTTCTGTATGCTCAGATGGATCGAGGGGCAAATCTGTATGCTCAGATGGATAGAGGGGCAGATCTGTGTGTTCAGATGGATAGAAGGGGCAGATCTGTGTGCTCAGATGGATAGAGGGGCAGATCTGTGTGCTTAGATGGAAAGAGGGGCAGATCTGTGTGCTCAGATGGATAGAGGGGCAGATCTGTGTGCTCAGATGGGTAGAGGGGCAGATCTGTGTGCTCAGATGGAAAGAGGGGCAGATCTGTGTGCTCAGATGGATGGAGGGGCAGATCTGTGTGTTCAGATCGATAGAAGGGGTAGATCTGTGTGCTCAGATGGATAGAGGGGCAGACCTGTGTGCTCAGATGGAAAGAGGGGCAGATCCGTGAGCTCAGATGGGTAAAGGGGCAGATATGTGTGCTCAGATGGGTAAAGGGGCAGATCTGTATGCTCAGATGGATAGAAGGGCAGATCTGTGTTTCCAGATGGATAGGAGGGTCAGATCTGTGTGTTCAGATGGATAGAGGGGCAGATCTGTGTGGTCAGATGGATAGAGGGGCAGATCTGTATGCTCAGATGGATAGAAGGGCAGATCTGTGTGTTCAGATGGATAGAAGGGGCAGGTCTGTGTGCTCAGATGGATAGAGGGGCAGATCTGTGAGCTCAGATGGGTAGAGGGGCAGATCTGTGTGCTCAGATAGATAGAAGGTCAGATCTGTGTGCTCAGATGGATAGAAGGGGCAGATCTGTGCGTTCAGATGGATAGAGGGGCAGATCTGTGTGCTCAGATGGATAGAAGGGCAGATCTGTATGTTCAGATGGATAGAAGGGCAGATCTGTGTGTTCAGATGGATAGAGGGGCAGATCTGTGTGTTCAGATGGATAGAGGGGCAGATTTGTGTGTTCAGGTGGATAGAGGGGCAGATCTGTGAGCTCAGATGGATAGAAGGGCAGATCTGTGTATTCAGATGGATAGAAGGGCAGATCTGTGTGCTCAGATAGATAGAAGGGCAGATCTGTATTCTCAGATGGATAGTGGGGCAGATCTGTGTGTTCAGATGGGTAGAGGGGCAGATCTGTGTGCTCAGATGGATAGAAGGGCAGATCTGTGTGTTCAGATGGATAGAAGGGCAGATCTGTGTGCTCAGATAGATAGAGGGGCAGATCTGTGTGTTCAGATGAATAAAGGGGCAGATCTGTGTGCTCAGATGGATAGAAGGGCAGATCTGTATGCTCAGATGGATAGAGGGGCAGATCTGTGTGTTCAAATGGATAGAGGGGCAGATCTGTGTGCTCAGATGGATAGAGGGGCAGATCTTTGTGCACAGATGGATAGAAGGGCAGATCTCTGTGCTCAGATGGATAGAAGGGGCAGGTCTGTGTGCTCAGATGGACAGAGGGGCAGATCTGTGACCTCAGATGGGTAGAGGGGCAGATCCGTATGCTCTGATGGATAGAAGGGCAGATCTGTGTGTTCAGATTGATAGAAGGGGCAGATCTGTGTGTTCAGATGGATAGAGGGGCAGATCTGTATGCTCGGATGGATAGAAGGGCAGATCTGTGTGCTCAGATGGATAGAAGGGGCAGATCTGTGCGTTCAGATGGATAGAGGGGCAGATCTGTGTGCTCAGATGGATAGAAGGGCAGATCTGTGTGTTCAGATGGATAGAAGGGCAGATCTGTGTGTTCAGATGGATAGAGGGGCAGATTTGTGTGTTCAGGTGGATAGAGGGGCAGATCTGTGTGTTCAGATGGATAAAGGGGCAGATCTGTGTGCTCAGATGGATAGAGGGGCAGATCTGTATGCTCAGATGGATAGAGGGGCAGATCTGTGTGTTCAGATGGATAGAGGGGCAGATCTGTGTGCTCAGATGGATAGAGGGGCAGATCTGTGTGCTCAGATGGATAGAGGGGCAGATCTGTTTGCTCAGATGGATAGAGGGGCAGATCTGTATGCTCAGATGGGTAGAGGGGCAGATCTGATGGATAGAGGGGCAGATCTGTGCGCTCAGATGGATAGAGGGGCAGATCTGTGTGCTCAGATGGATAGAGGGGTAGATCTGTAGGCTCAGATAGATAGAAGGGCAGATCTGTATGCTCAGATGGATAGAAGGGCAGATCTGTGTGCTCAGATGGATAGATGGGCAGATCTGTGTGCTCAGATGGATAGAGGAGCAGATCTGTGTGCTCAGATGGATAGAGGGATAGATCTGTAGGCTCAGATAGATAGAAGGGCAGATCTTTGTGTTCAGATGGATGGAAGGGGCAGATCTGTGTGCTCAGATGGATAGAGGGGCAGATCTATGTGCTCAGATGGATTGAGGGGCAGATCTGTGAGCTCAGATGGATAGAAGGGCAGATCTTTGTGTTCAGATGGATAGAGGGGTAGATCTGTGTGCTCAGATGGATAGAGGGGTAGATTTGTAGGCTCAGATAGATAGAAGGGCAGATCTTTGTGTTCAGATGGATAGAGGGGTAGATCTGTTTCTCAAAAAACAGAAATTGCACTCACGCTTCTTCCAGCGGCTCGCTGTGTAATGTACAACAAAATCTTGTCTTTAAATGCATGCAATCTGTCCCTCCAGTGCATTTTTACTGTATGTTTCGCATGCACTGGACACGATATATGCTAAGCAAATCACGCCAAAAGCACTGAGATGAACGTGGAAACGTGAGGGGGAGAGAGGCTGGTACCACAGTGTGTCATTTCATTCTGCAACAAGTGTTCAGCTGCTGCAGACATGTGACAGAGGGCAGCTGCACAGGATAGAGAGGAGGGAACTGCAGCGAGAGGAGAGAGAGAGAGAGAGAGAGGGGGAGTGAGAGAGAGAGAGAGACAGAGGGAAAGGGGGGAGAGGAAGGGGTAGAACGAGAGGAAAGCAGGTGATGGGGTGGGCAGAGAAACGGGAGAGAGGGATGGAGGGAGAGACAGAAAGTGATGTATGGAGATGTAGGAGGAGGCCCCAGTGACACTCAGAACTCTGATCATTGATTGAAATCAGAGATGGCGGCAGTGGGACAAAATAGCCAAAAAAAAAAAATGGGTTCCATTTACCCAGAATTCAGTGCAGCCCCATTAAACAGGAACGCAGGTCAAACCTGGAGTAGATTTGTCCAAAAAGAGCACACTTTGAAAAAAAAAAGACAGTACACGCCACCAGACCGTTCTTCGTGGAACGCCGCCATCAAGTGTCAGTTGCCTGGGTTTGGTGACGTTATTGAGAACTGCATGTTTGTCAGGGCCCTGTCACATTGCTGCGGGTGGCATCTTATGAGTTGCACACTGACTTTTCCCTCATACGCAGCTGTACATTCAAACTTGCGATTTTTTTATTTCGATTACTTTGACTTGTGTGTGACGCGCATCTAGCTCACAAAATAACGTATTCACTGCATCCATTGCGCATGAGGGACGTAACGCTAGTTTTCTTGCTGTGAATAGCTGCGTAGGCGGCACGTAGGATCGCAGGGCGAACGGTGCTAATTCGTGCAATACGTCGGCAGTCGCTATGAGTTCGTTCAGCATGCGTTGTATCTGCGCTGCAAGTACACTTCCCCACCGGCACACGACCGACCTTCAACGTAAAAATATGGTTGCAATTATGTCAGTTGTCTTTTTGTCATTGAGACGCTATTGAAACAACGTTTAACTCTGATGGTCGTGTGCCGGCTGGGATTACAACTGACCTTCAACATAAAAATATGGTTGCAATTATGTCAGTTGTCGCTTCAATGTTGAAATACTATTGAAACAACATTTAACTCTGATGGTTGCAAAAAGGTTAACAAAATGACCTCAAATCAACACTTGAAATTTGAAAAGATTTGTTTCAACGTTGAAACAACATTGAAACAACGTTCAGTAAGAGTACCATACACAACCTCCAACAAAATTGAAAAGAAATGACAACTTATTTAGTTTACCTTAATGTTTAGATAACACATGAAATATTCGGGTGTGGAAAAACGTCGAGGGCACTTCCAGTTAAGAGAATTTACACTTCTAGAGCGTCAATCCATGTGGCAAGCTTATAAAGGTGGCGGCCATGACACTGTTGACCTTACCTTAACCCAACTCATAGGGAATGCTATCCCCATCCCTGTGCCGAACCCTAACCTTAACCCAACTCATTGGGAATGCTATCCCTATCGCTATACATAACCCTAATCTTAACCCAACTCATAAGGAATGCTATCCCCATCCCTGTGCCGAACCCTAACCTTAACCCAACTCATTGGGAATGCTATCCCTATTGCTATACATAACCCTAATCTTAACCCAACTCATAAGGAATGCTATCCCCATCCCTGTGTCTAACTCTAACCTTAACCCAACTCAGCCACAAACAATGTTTTGTTCTGCTCAAATTTTTCTATCCAGTGTCAACAGATCAGTCGACTCACCAGCATGAAACATCAAAATGGATATTCACATGACATCTCCTCATTGACAACAATAAATAAAGAAAAATAAATGAATACATTATTTCTTATATTTATATTATATATATATATATATATATATATATATAGTCATGCCCAAAATTATTCATACCCCTACCAATTTTGTTTTTTTCAAGATATTTTTGACAAATCAAATTTATTCTTGCACAAATGAGTCGACATAAGGCTGTAAGAAGTACAGTAAACAATTTTTAAAGAAATACAATACTTTTTTGTATTTTATTTGACAGACTTACAAAAAAATTCAAAGTCCAGAATTATTCATACCCTTTTCTCAGTAATTGATGGCAAAGCCTTTCTTCATGATTACAGCCTCCAAACACCTCCTGTGGTTGATCACAAGGTTTCTACAGGTTTCCACAGGGATTTTCACCCACTCCTCTCTGACAAACTTCTCCAGGTCCTTAAAGTTTAAGGTTTCCATGACATGACCTTGGTCTTCAGTTCCCTCCACAGATTTTGATCAGACTGAGAGGTCGGTGCTCTGGCTTGGCCACTCCAAAATGTTCACTTTGTTGTCCACAAACCATTTCTTGACGGATTTGGCCGTGCGTTTAGGATCATTATCCTGTTGGAAGATTCGTTCCTCCCCAAGACCAAGTTTTTCGGCGGATTGCTTAATGTTTTCATTGAGGATCTGGATATCCTGGTCCTGTTTCATAATGCCATTCACTTTAACAAGGTTTCCGGACCCATTCGCTGGAAAGCAACCCCAGAAAATGATACTACTGCCACCTTTTTTGACCGTTGGGACCGTGTTTCTCAGGTTGAATGCTTCATTTGGGACAAGTCATCCACAGAAACATGACAACTAAATGGGGTGTTGTTGTTCGAAGGGGAAACACATCCACTCCCCTCCTGAGCACAAGATACTTCTGCTCGTGCCGTATGGGTTATACTTCCTCAGCTCTTCGGGGAAATCGGGGAGGGATTCATAGGTGAATGATATATCAAATTAAAGCTTATGTTACTCCCTAGCACCAGAATACACTCAAATCCTTCATCTGTGTTCCCTATTAAACACATCCAGAGTCTCGTTGGCGAGCCTAGGCGAACCCCCAACAGACTCTCAGGTAAAAATGAAAAGGCACCACGTGCTATGATGGCCAGGGTCTGTGTGAGCTGGTCAGCACTGAGGGCAGCTCGCCCTCAATATCCAAAGAAAATCTCAGTTTGACTTGGCCACCACCTGTCACTCAGCCTGTCCCACCAGGGCAGATCGAAGACGGAATCACAGGATGGACTCAATGAGCCCGATCCATCCATTCGCTCACTTCTCACCACTGTCCGACCTTCATACACCGACCGCGAAACTGATTGGTCACCTGCGTCATTAAGGGAATCCGATCTGTAAACTGAGGGCAGAAAAAACTAGGCTTATGCCGTCGGTGGCAATGGCTTGGGGTATATCCCCGAATGCCCCAATCCTCCAATTCTCCAATCCTTGAATGGCCCTTGAATAGACTTTCATTTGAACTTAATTTCAGGTCAATCGGACAAATGGTTCTGAAGATATGGCCAAAATGGTAATTTTCCATCACAAAGCGCCACCTGGTGGCAAAATATTCAACCATACAGGTATGATGTCATCATGTGACACATTTTGAGGTCATGACCTTGCAGTTGCACATAGTTTCATGTCAATTGGACAAATGGTTCCAAAGATATGGTAAAAATGGTGAACTTTATGTGACAAAGCTCCACCTTGTATCAAAATTTTGAACCAAACAGGTATAATATCATCGTTGGACACATTCTCAGGTCATGACCTTTCATTTGCACTTGATTTGAGGTCAATTGGACATATATTTCCAGAGATATGATAAAAACAGTAATTTTTCCATTTTTGGCCCCTGGTGGGCAATCTAGAAATTGTAAATTGTCCATCGAATCAGTTTTTCCTCTTTATGATACTTACTTATATGCAAAACATGAAATTTCTAATTGAAATATTACTGAAGTTATCGTGTTAATGCGTAGAGTGGCGCAGTGGCGGACCCGGACCAAAAACATAATATCCTCGGAACGCCATTCGGTGTTCGGGGATATAATGATTGAGGTTTCTTGACAATATTTCCAGTAGGGAAGAGTTAGGCCAATATTGGCAGAAGTATTTTTCGGTTGTGTTTGACGTACAAACCATTTCCCTGTGAATCCCTCTCCCCCATCTGCCGCGCCTGTACCCGTCCACAGCCGACATCACTTTCAACTGACATTCAAGGGAGACCCAAATTTTGCTCATTTACATTTCTTCAGTCCTTATCTTCACCTTCCTCTCTTTCCATTTTTCTTCCCCCTGAAAAGCAAGAAACAGCAAAGAAAAGGAAGGAAGCGAATGGAGAGAGGCTGTGTAACATTAGCGATTAGCAGGAGCCCAGGCTGTGTAATATTATTCATGAGCAGAGGCCCTGTATGTTCCTGCATCCGGTACAGTGTGTCCCACATATGGCATGGGGGAGATTCCCCCGCCTCAGGCCACAGTCATGCGTTTCCTGAATCTTTCCATCCCAGCTTTTCCATGCGAAGCCCCCGGAATGAGACTCTAGGAATTTACTGGAAATAATCTGACAGGAAAAATGTGAGGTCCCAGCATAATTAATGCCAAACACCTTCCTTCATGCCATAAATCCAGGTAGTAATGTCTTCCAGAAACTGGGCAATGGCTCATTTAAAATGGCCCTCAGGTGTAAAAAAAGTGTGATATCACTTCCATCCCTCACACACACAAGGAGAAGGTTCCAGCTTGTGCTTCAGTACACGTGTTTGTGTGTGTTTGTGCGTGTATGAGCATATGTGTACGTGTGCTTATGTATGTGTGTGATCATGTCCACGTGTACGTTTGCGTGTTTATGAGCATATGTGTACGTGTATTTATGTCTGTGCGTCATCATATGCATGAGAGTGTTGTGTGTATAACTGTGTTGTAGGTGCACATGTCTATGCATATGACAGCATCCAGGTGTGTTTGTGTGTGTGTACGTGTATGACTATATGATATATGACAATATGTGCATATGCATATGTGTAATCATTTCCGCATGACTGTTTCTGCGTGTGAGTGTTTTTGATACGTACATACTATGAATGTGTGGTTTTGTGTGTGTGTGTGTGTGTGTGTGTGTGTGTATGCACACGTGTGCCTGTGTCCATGTGTGAGAAAGTGAACAGTCTTTGTCAGCAAGAATGTTTCTTTACCTGTGTGTGATCCAGCCTGTCTGTGCATGTTCAGGCATGTTTATGTGAGACTACTGTAGATATGTGTGTCGGTGTATACAGTATGTGTGTGTGTGTGTGTGTGTGTGTGTGGGCGTGTGTGTGTGTTAGTGTCTGAGGGTATGTGTGTGATTGGGTTTGTGTGCATGTGACATGCTCAGCTCAGATCACACTGAGCTGCACAGCTCTGCACAGCCTGAAGGTGAGAAAGTCTCGCAGCACAAAGCTTGTTCTCCGCACATGACTGCACCCTCTCGTCCCATTTGATGTGCCTAAGTAATTGCACCAATTATTCACTCGGAATTTATATTGTTCTCAGTGCAGCTTTTAGCACTCAAGAGCTCGACTCTACTGGCTGTTTTACCCCAGCCCCCCATCCCCATGGCGGTAACAGGCCAGGTTAATAAAGAATCTGATTCCTTAGTGTCACTTCTTGGCTGACTGAAACTAAAACACAATCTCCAGTTTCCAAAACAAAGGCTGGGACCGAGGAAGGAACCCGGCGGCGCGGCTCATGCCCCGCTGGGGCTTTCTGGATGAGAGACATCAAAGAAACAATAGTGCCAGTATTACGACTGGGCGACGGTTTCACTTAACGCCCGGCTTAATGTCAGCACCGGTAAAGGAAAGACAGACCAGAAAGTAGCAGTAGAAAATGGCCGACCTCTAACATTGCGATGTATGAAACTATTTTTGAATCGAGACAAAAAGATCGGCATTTGTAACACGTGAAGAGCAAGGCTCAGTCGCAGAATGGAAAGAAGTAGTAGTAGTATTTTGAAGTACTACTTTAGAAGTAGTATTTTGTCTCTGGTCATGCTGACAGTGATCTAATGGCTGAGTGGTGTTGGGGGGGTTATAGGTTATACGACACATCCACGTTGAAATGGGGTCATTGTCTATATTCAGAAAAATGAGCAATCAGACCACCGTCCTCGAGTTATCTCTTTATCTGTCGAACATAAATCACTCTCCGATTAGACCCCTTAACGAGCCGCCTCGGTCCTGACCTCCTCGCATGCCGTCCCGTTTTCTGACCCGTGCTTTGGTTCCGCTCACAACTTCCCTCATTAGCGTGAACATTAATGCAGCGGGAGAGAGAATGACACAGGGCAGGAAAATGTAATGTGGAATTCGGAAGAGCGTTTTTAAGGGCCGTTTGATCGGAATCATTATTTTTCCGCAGTTCTCTGAGGACTCGTAACCGCCGGGCCGTGAGGAGAGGAGCGCTGCAGCAGGGCTTCATTTAAAGCCAGAAAGATCACATAACCAACCGAGCGCTCCTGCTCCACAAAAATATATAACGCAGAGACTGGAGGAGGGCTGATGACTAAGAGAGAGAGAGAGAGGGGGGGGGGCAGAGGTGTAGAAGGTAAAGGACTCTCAATTGAATTGAGATGCAAATACTTGGTCTTTTCTTGAATGATCTCAGCATGATCACATCCTTCATTCAGTGTAAAATTGTAGTGACCTCATCAGATTTAAAGGATAAATCTGAAATGGATTCATCCAGACAAATGAAACCATGTAGATATAATAAAAGGCAGAAAGTTTTTTTCTGGGCTATAAGAGTAAATGGAGGAAGATGGAGGATGGGAGGGGTGAAGGAAGAAAGAAAGAAATGATGCAGCAGAGGGAGGATGGGAGAGATAGAAGTTGAGGATGTAACAGGAGAGAAGGCGTGATTAAGAGGAAAGAACAAAGGAAAAGAGGAAAATGAACAGAGATCGACTCATGTGAGACATGGATGGAAGGACAGATGGATGGACGGAAGGACGGACGTATAAGAAAACATAACAGGATGCAGTTAAATGCAGCAGCACAATCTCACACACACACACTCATGCACACACACACACACACACACACACACACACACACCCTCATGCACACACACACACACACACACACACACTCATGCACACATACACTCACACACACACACTCACACGCACACACACTCATGCACACATACACTCACACTTACACACACACACACACACACACACACACACACACGCGCACGCACATCCACACACACTCATGCACACATACACATACCCACACACACACACACACACACTCATGCACACATACACTGTCACACACACGCACACTCCCAAACACACACACACACACACACTCATGCACACATACTCTCACACTTACACACACTCACACAGGCACACACACACACACACACTCACACAAACACTGCTCATGTGTACACTTGTGAGGACATTGTATTGACTAACACTCCTTCAATACGGCCTTATCCCAAACCCTAGAACCGCAACCAAATTACACGTAACCCTGACCCTAACCCTAACCTAACTGCATCTTTGCCCAATCAGCTGCAGTGCTCTGTAATCCTCTGGGAAGACCACCCACACTGTCCACAGAACACCTGCGGTTTCTCAAGAGCTGATTCTCACAAGAACAGCAATAAACACAGACACAGACACACACACACATATATACGCATTTTTTAATTATTCTATTGGGACTCAAATTTTTTAAATATTGCTCCCTCTGAGAGACTGGTCAAAAGTGCACGTATAGTTTAGCGAATGTTCTCGCAGGAACCCACCTGCACTCTCACCTCTCACAGCGCTTCAAATGAAGCCATTTTCTGATGGAGTTTTATCATTGATGTGGCTTCCTAACATCTGTCCAATTAGGTTGTAAATGTAACCCACCAGTCTGGTGTCTTTGCCGTTCTGATGCCTTCGCCAGCAGTGTCTGCAGATTTGGTTCAATCACACAGTGCCAAGCAGATGGACAGAAATATCTACATTTATAGACTTTTCCAGAGAGCATATCTTCACAATTATGCCTTCAAAAGGTCTTATTTTAACATAGCAGCCAACTGCAAATCATGTAAACAAATAAATACTGTATTTTATGGTATGAAACTATTGGTACATTTTACTGAACTGGGGTTCGATGCATTCCTTAACAGATGGATTCATAAAAGGGCGTTTCGCCATTTCCATGCAAAATACGCATTTCCCTTTCGCCTACAAAAAGCTATTTACGCGTGTAGTGTAGTACATGCAGTAGGCCTACAGCTGTACAATTCCTGACGCGCCTGTATCCACGTCCAAGCTACCAACCCTATCGTTTGGCCGTTAATTCACATTCATTTGTCTTGTGGGGTGTTTTGGCTGCAATAGAATATATGTTACAACCGAGACCGGTTTCCCGTCAGAGAGAAACGACAGGTCCTGACGTAAAACCACACACTTTACCCTGATAAGATGAGGTTTCGGTTTTAATGCCACCGGCAGCCAACGACGCACCGGGCCTGGCAGTAAAAGCGAATACTCTGCCTGCTTGTAAATGCTGCGCGCGCACCAAGCGACGCGGGGGAGGGGCGTGTTTTTCAAGAGAGAAGAGAAGGAATCTTGTTCTCCCGAGAATAAACTACTACCGCCCGAGAGACAGGATCAATTCCTGCTTTTCAAAATTCCGAATCCGTTCCAAGTCTCCTTTAAAAAGTCATCCCCGATTCCAATTCCAACCGCAATAAAGCAAGTCTTGTATAAAAAAGACGCCCTGTAGCTTCGGGCATCTGTAGTTCAGATGCGTGGTGGACCATGATGCTTTGAAATACAGCATGATCCACCCAGGAGTGCTGTTAAAATCGGACGTCCAGCCACGGTCCCCAAGCTGATGGAGCTGAATGCGTGCGTCTCTGTGCCGTGTGTACAACGGGAAACAGGGCAAGGGCGCAAAAAAGGTGCGAGTTAAAAAAAAAATAATAATAATCATGCCGTAAATCAAAGGAAGACGAACTATATTCATTCTTAATCATAGAGCAATGTCCCCAAATAACTTGGATTTTTTATTCGGTTATGAGGACATAACCATGTTTGTTGCAATACGAGGAAAGGACGAGTGGCATAAGCTGCACGCCTAAACCTAAAAAGTCTACTGTCGACCACCAAATGAACATTTAAAATTATTGTAAGTGACTGGCTATAGATGTCCAGTAGTGTAGTTACACATTTCTGCGCTGTTGAAATGCACGAACATGTCTATAATGTGTGACTGTAAATTAGTCCTAAATGAATACATATCTCGCCATTTTCTAGCGCATCAAAACAGGTCTACATCTCAGCTGGCTCACGAGAGACGATCGCCGCGAGCCTGGGGCGGGACCGCGCTGGCGGGCTCCGCAGGCCTGGTCTCGGGCACGGACTTCGATCAGATGGACGATCAAACGCTAATCATTCCCTCACGGCCCATCTCGCGTAAAGCTGTCATTAATTTCGCGGAATTACATCAAATGTGAGACATTCGTTATGCCGGCCGCAGCCCGGAGACAGTTATACGACAGGGATAGCAGCGCTAAACAGATGGGACAGTTTGGTCTTGCATACTAAACATTCTGTATCCACCACGCGCGGGTACGTCTCAGCGCTGACTCTCTCTTCTTCTTCTCGCTACATCTCCGAATGTTTTATATTTTTCTTTTACATTTTTTACGTAATGAACATTTTCATTTTCTACAGGCCGCTACTTGCTGGTCGCCTTTTCCCCATTTCTCTGTGCTATTCTCACCTTCTCTTGGTCTTGATTTTTCTAACCCTGCCACGAGCTGTTCGCTGTTCTCTTATTAATTATTCTATTCCGTTGTTGATTTTAATCGTTCCTCCAGCCTAATGAGGGTAATCTGCGTGTTACGTTAGCTGATGGGTCTGTGCTGATATGATGGTTCTAATAGGGCATCACCCTCATCCTGCTCCTGCCCTCTGCTCCTTCCCTCTACTCCTTCCCTCTGCTCCTTCCCTCGACTCCTTCCCTCTGCTCCTTCCCTCGATTCCTTCCCTCTGCTCCTTCCCTCGACTCCTTCCCTCTACTCCTTCCCTCTGCTCCTTCCCTCGACTCCTTCCCTCTGCTCTTTCCCTCTACTCCTTCCCTCTTCCCCTTCCCTCTTCTCCTTCCCTCTGCTCCTTCCCTTATCTCCTTCCCTCTACTCCTTCTCTCTACTCCTTCCCTCTTCTCCTTCCCTCTACTCCTTCCCTCTGCTCCTTCCCTTATCTCCTTCCCTCTTCTCCTTCCCTCTGCTCCTTCCCTCTTCTCCTCCCCTCTGCTCCTTCCCTCTTCTCCTCCCCTCTGCTCCTTCCCTCTGCCCCTTCCCTCTTCTCCTTCCCTCTTTTCCTTCCCTCTTCTCATTCTCTCTACTCCTTCCCTCTTCTCCTTCCCTCTGCTCTTTCCCTCTACTCCTTCCCTCTTCTCCTTCCCTCTGCTCTTTCCCTCTACTCCTTCCCTCTTCCCTTTCCCTCTTCTCCTGCCCTCTGCTCCTTCCCTCTACTCCTTCTCTCTACTCCTTCCCTCTGCTCTTTCTCTCTACTCCTTCCCTCTTCCCCTTCCCTCTTCTCCTTCCCTCTGCTCCTTCTCTTATCTCCTTCCCTCTTCTCCTTCCCTCTGCTCCTTCCCTTATCTCCTTCCCTCTACTCCTTCTCTCTACTCCTTCCCTCTTCTCCTTCCCTCTGCTCCTTCCCTTATCTCCTTCCGTCTGCCCCTTCCCTCTTCTCCTTCTCTCTACTTCTTCCCTCTTCTCCTTCCCTCTACTCCTTCCCTCTTCTCCTTCCCTCTGCTCTTTCCCTCTTCTCCTTCCCTCTTCCCCTTCCCTCTTCTCCTTCCCTCTGCTCCTTCCCTTATCTCATTCCCTCTACTCCTTCTCTCTTCTCCTTCCCTCTACTCCTTCCCTTATCTCCTTCCCTCTTCCCCTTCCCTCTTCTCCTTCCCTCTGCCCCTTCCCTCTTCTCCTTCCCTCTACTCCTTCCCTTATCTCCTTCCCTCTTCCCCTTCCCTCTTCTCCTTCCCTCTACTCCTTCCCTTATCTCCTTCCCCCTACTCCTTCCCTCTTCTCCTTCCCTCTGCTCTTTCCCTCTACTCTTTCCCTCTTCCCCTTCCCTCTTCTCCTTCCCTCTACTCCTTCCCTTATCTCCTTCCCTCTACTCCTTCCCTCTTCTCCTTCCCTCTGCCCCTTCCCTCTTCTCTTTCCCTCTTCCCCTTCCCTTATCTCCTTCCCTCTACTCCTTCCCTCTGCTCTTTCCCTCTACTCTTTCCCTCTCCCCCTTCCCTCTTCTCCTTCCCTCTGCTCCTTCCCTTATCTCCTTCCCTCTACTCCTTCCCTCTTCTCCTTCCCTCTGCCCCTTCCCTCTTTTCCTTCCCTCTTCTCCTTCCCTCTACTCCTTCCCTCTTCTCCTTCCCTCTACTCCTTCCCTCTTCTCCTTCCCTCTGCTTTTTCCCTCTACTCCTTCCTTCTTCCCCTTCCCTCTTCTCCTTCCCTCTGTTCTTTCCCTTATCTCCTTCCCTCTACTCCTTCCCTTATCTCCTTCCCTCTTCCCCTTCCCTCTTCTCCTTCCCTCTGCTCTTTCCCTCTACTCCTTCCTTCTTCCCCTTCCCTCTTCTCCTTCCCTCTACTCCTTCCCTCTTCTCCTTCCCTCTACTCCTTCCCTTATCTCCTTCCCTCTACTCCTTCCCTCTTCTCCTTCCCTCTACTCCTTCCCTCTGCTCCTTCCCTCGACTCCTTCCCTCTACTCCTTCCCTCTTTTCCTTCCCTCTTCTCCTTCCCTCTGCTCTTCCCCCCTGCTCCTTCTTTTTTGACTGTAATAAAAACATCACGTGTTGCTCAGACCCTGAGCCATAAGTTCTGCTCCTTTATTGAAATCTGTGGAATTTTCTGCCCATTTTAAATTCCTGTGGAAATCAAAAAGGTTTCTAATTATCCCAAATATGTGCAACAGAATCACAGGAGAATGTCTATTAAATGCTGCACCAAACTTTGTTGTTTTTATTCAACATAATCCTGCAGCCGTATTGAAACAGTGTCCCAGGTTTGATTGTTTCTCTCAGTCTAGCTTCAGCGAACCACCACAACATACGCAGAATATGTTTGTGCATTTGTGTGATCGTCCTTCAGTGTGGAAAACAAACTCCTACATACCTTTACATGAGAGGAATGCTTTCGCTGGCTTTACTCAAAGGGAAATTCAACTGAAAATCACAGTATAAGGGGTTAAATGTTCATACTGCTGACCTGTGAACCTCACTGACTGAGATGTTTCTTATCAGTGAAACTTCAGGTCACCACATTCAGGCAGATAAACCAGATGCAGTTTGAGTGAGTTTCATGTCCACTTCACGATGGGTCGGGGGTCGGGGGTCGGGAGTCGGGCTGCAGCCACACCATTTCTGTTTTTCAAAAATTTTCGCAATAATGATAAAAATTTGTTGAGTGGAGCAGGAGCAAAGGTTTAATCCAACATCAATGCTCCATCAACCCGGAAAAAAATGCAGTGTCCCGGAACTGAAACCTAATTCAAATGAGCAAATGTTATGGTGACATCAGCCTGTGTCTGAGTCCCACGGCCCTCCAGGCAGAACTGGTACAAAACACATCCTCTGTCAGAACCCAAAATTCAGAGGAATTACGGCTCACAGCCTCCAGGCTCATGTGGTCGCAGGTGAGGGTTTATCATGGCGTGCAGAGCTGAGGGTGTGAGCGCTGGGACCCTAACGGGGCCCTTTTCATTCAACTTTAGAACCAACTTTTACTCCTGGAGTTTTGAACAGGATCGGCCCTCTCAGCTGGGAGCCTTTTTTCCTGCCAGTGCTGCAGCGCGATGAGCAAAAAAGGGAAAAAGGATTAAAAGGAAATTAAAAATTAGGTGAAGGAACAGAGAGTGTGGAGATCAACTAACACCCCCCACACACACACACGCACACAGCTGCACACACACCCCCCCCCCCACACACCCACACACGCACACACACTCCCCCCCCACACACACACACGCACACAGCCACACACACACACACCCCCCCCACACACACACACACACACACTCAACCAGACACACACACACACAGCCGCACACACACCCCCCTCACACAGCCACACACACACACACACCCCCCCTCCACACACACACACACACACACACAGCCGCACACACACCCCCCCCACACAGCCACACACACACACACACCCCCCCTCCACACACACACACACACACAGCTGCACACACACCCCCCCTCCACACAGCCACGCACACACACACACCCCCCCTCCACACACACACACACACAACCGCGCACACACCCTCCCCCCACACACACACAGCCACACACACCCTCCCCACACACACACACCTCTCCTCGCACACGCACAGCTGCACACACACTCGCCCTGCTCAACTCCGGACAGCTCACTGGGTCTTCTGTTGTCACACTGCGCCCTTATAAGGAACACTGCACTCTGCATGAGTTTGGTTTGGTGTTTGGTTAGCGAGCTGAGCTCCCCTCCCCAGTTGTTTTGCTCTGGTGCCGGGGAATGTTGGCAGCAGTGCTCCGGGGGTGTTTGTCCTGGAACAATGACAGTGGCTGATATCCAGCATGACTTCAAGGGTCACAGAGTCCTCCTGTGTGACTGACAGTGTACCAGCGCCCAGGGCCTTGCCAAACACCCAAACAAAGCCCGGTTGTGCAGCTCTTGGATCAGGCTCTGGCATGGGCCCTGGGGCCTCCGGCCCCTGAGCGAACAGGCAGCCAGTCAGCCTTCACCACTGCAGTAAGCCATCAAGGTCAAAACTTAGGTTTCCATGACAACTGAAGTCATGAGGCTGAAAGGGGTGGGCTTGCTGGAGTTGGGGGGTGGGGTGGGGGGCTGTGCCTCTGGAGGGAGGTTTTTATGACCACTGTCTCCTGGTCCTGTTGGTTCCTTGCCTATTAATGGGGGTTGTTCTCTACCCATCACTGGCTCTGCATTTGGTCCCCAGCGCACACAGTGTGGAGACTGACGCAGGCAGGCAGCCCGGGGGTCGCTGCCAGCCTTAAACCAGTGACACAGTTAATCTGCCTGGACGATTCCTCCCCAACTGACCCCAGGAAACAGGCCAAGGGCTGATAGTACTGTTTTCACTCTGATGGAGAGAGAAGCTGGATCAGATCCTTTCGCTTTTCACGCCAGGGTTTTATAACGGACAGACCCAGCTGACCAGCAAAACACTTCCCGCACAACAGGAAACAAACATAAATTTTACACCTTGTGTTGATTCAATCAAGCTGCAAAGTGCCGTGTCCATGATTTTTTTTCCGCCTGGTTTTTTACATTGGGCACCGTTCAGTTATTTCAGTGACCGTCAGGTCTGTAATGATGTGCACAGAAACAGCAGCTCAGATGTAAGCGCTTCTGTCTGGAGGTGGAAACTGAAGGCTGTCGCTCCCTCGCTCACATCGATCTCAGGTGAAACTGAGGCCACTGCGGGGGGCCCTGGGAGAGAGAGACAGGACTGCGGAGCAGTAACACACCCCCACCCCCACCCTCAACCCCACCATCAATCACTTCCCACTGCCGCCGCCCCTCCCCCACTGCTGGCCAGATCTCCTCCTCTTGAGAAACATCTCAGCGGCCTATATTGGGGCAGTCCCCTTCACTGCCTGTGTAAAATGATCTTGCCACAGCAGGCGGCTCATTTGCAATGGCCTTGAGCCCCAGCAGATCAAGGAAGGTCCTGAACCAAGAGGCCGTAACTCAGGGTGTCTTCTCCACGCGCCTGGGCTTACAACACAAGCACTGGGTATTCGGAGATATTGATTAACCCCCCCCCCCCACCCCCCTCTTTGGGATATCAGAGCACTTGAAGACCTCTGCGGATGTGCACTCATCAACGATTGTGATGTTCCCACAGGCCAACACCAGTCCTGCCCATGAAATACAGCAGAAGACTTCTGTTCGTCTCGTACTCCTCCACCATGTGAAAAATCCAGAGATCACAGACGTCACACTTTGCACTTTGAAAATGTATAGTTTGTGTTCTGATTTGAACCTACTCTCATGCCAATAATAGCAGCTGCAAGCTTGCAAGCTCATAGAACAGAAGGCATGTCCTTGATTTTAAAATTTTTGTTTAGTTGACCTCTAGGTGCTAACTTGAGACTGTATAAAACCTACAGACCTACAGCCACTGACTCTCCTTGAGCTTGGTGAAAAGCATTTAGGTACAAGAAAGTGCAGTTTTTGGGCACTGGTATGTTCTACTGTTTGGAACCAGAGTGTTTGGAGAACAGCCACCAATCTGAGTCCCACTGGTTGTGTTGTTGTGCAGTGATGTGACCACCTCCTGGATGGTCCACAAAACATTTCTCAGTTGTTAAAATAGCACGTAAGTTTGACAAATCAGCACACAAGTACACAAGTAAAACTCAGAAAAAGCAGGGACAATGAGGAAAATGCAGGTAAAAACATACATTTCCATTGACTTTGAGTTGTATTCCATTGCAGATCATATGAAGACAAGATATGTAATGTTTTGTCTGATCACCGTCAATTGATTTGTAAATATGCATCCATTTTTGCCACTTTGGCCTGCAAAGCATTCCGAAAAACTAAGGATGGTGGCAATTTAGAATGAGTAATGAGGTAAAAAAAAAAACATGATGACGTGAAGATGTGATTCGAAACAGCTGGTGTTTGCAGGAAAGTCCATTCGGCAAACCTCAACCGATTCGTTCCTTATCAAACCTTGGATGTGTGACTGCGGAAGCCATTCGCCGGAACTTTGTTTCTGGATAAACATGCGGCGTCCAGAGGCAGCAGCGCTGGGTTCGACGTCAAATTGGTGATGATATCAAGTTACCTCTTGCATCAAGACACAAAGTAACCTCGCCACACATAGATTTTGCGAAAGTCAGTCTTGCCTCCATTTTTAGGCGAGATGTAGTGTGCGGATTTAGACAACTGTGTAAATCAGTCTTCTGAAGAAGGAAGGGTCAGGCAGAGCAATATATCAACTTTCTGTCACACCTCCGAGGTTTGATGAAGAGCAGTATTATCTGCTGAGATGTTCCGCGTTCAGGAAATCCCGCGTCATGATTCCACTTCTGTTCTTCAGGACCAAAGATGGGCGCAGGATACCCAATGTGCTCTAACAAATACATGAGAAAATAACTGAAAGGTTTAAAAACATCATTCCTCAAAGAAAGATATTAGGATGGGATTAGGATATTTCACCCTATGGTGCACAATATAATCAAAAGATTTAAGGAATCTGAAACAATTTCTGTGTCAAAAGGGCAAGCTGAATATTAGCGATCTCTGATCACTCAGATCTGAGAAACTCTATGGTTATCAGCCCAGGCTACTCTGCTGCCATGTGAGGAGCTGCATGGTGCAATTATGTATTTCTATGCAACACAGGAGTCAAGACTCCATTATGTCCTGTGCCAATCCTTAAATGAGATTCATGTGAACTGGAAATTTCTACAGGTAAAATTCTGCAAACAGCATCAAAAGCTGGTCTGATAGACCCCTGAGGTAAAATCTTCTGATTTAGTCATGCCAAGGTATTGCTCTGCCTCTGAGCTCAGGGTAACCCCTCCTGATTGGACCACAACTTCATTTCATTTTCCCTCCCTCCTCCCTGCTTTTCCTCCAGTCCTCCATCCACCCCCACTGTTCCTGTCCCCCGCAGCACTCGCTCCCTCTCTCTCCTCTGTGGCCTCCAGAGTCACTGCTCCCCTCCAATCTCTGGAATCCCCCTCCAAACTCCGTCCTGACTCGCCTCTTCTGACACGTCTCTACTGACACGCCTCTTCTGACACGTCTCTACTGACACGCCTCTACTGACACTGCCTGTACTGACACGTCTCTACTGACACGCCTCTACTGACACGCCTCTACTGACACACCTCTTCTGACACATCTCTACTGACACGTCTCTACTGACACGCCTCTACTGACATGTCTCTACTGACACGCCTCTTCTGACACGCCTCTTCTGACACGTCTCTACTGACACGCCTCTACTGACACGTCTCTACTGACACGCCTCTACTGACACACCTCTTCTGACACATCTCTACTGACACGCCTCTACTGACACGCCTCTTCTGACACGTCTCTACTGACACGCCTCTACTGACACACCTCTTCTGACACATCTCTACTGACACGTCTCTACTGACACGCCTCTACTGACACGCCTCTTCTGACACATCTCTACTGACACGCCTCTACTGACACGCCTCTTCTGACACGTCTCTACTGACAAGCCTCTACTGACACGCCTCTTCTGACACGTCTCTACTGACACGCCTCTTCTGACACGTCTCTACTGACACGCCTCTACTGACACTGCCAGTACTGACACGTCTCTACTGACACGCCTCTACTGACACGCCTCTTCTGACACGTCTCTACTGACACGCCTCTACTGACACACCTCTTCTGACACATCTCTACTGACACGTCTCTACTGACACGCCTCTACTGACACGTCTCTACTGACACGCCTCTACTGACATGTCTCTACTGACACGCCTCTTCTGACACGCCTCTTCTGACACGTCTCTACTGACACGCCTCTACTGACACGTCTCTTCTGACACATCTCTACTGACACGCCTCTTCTGACACGTCTCTACTGACACGCCTCTACTGACACGCCTCTTCTGACACGTCTCTACTGACACGCCTCTACTGACACACCTCTTCTGACACATCTCTACTGACACGTCTCTACTGACACGCCTCTATTGACACACCTCTTCTGACACATCTCTACTGACACGCCTCTACTGACACGCCTCTTCTGACACGTCTCTACTGACAAGCCTCTACTGACATGTCTCTACTGACACGCCTCTACTGACACGCCTCTTCTGACATGCCTCTACTGACACGTCTCTACTGACACGCCTCTACTGACACGTCTCTTCTGACACGTCTCTACTGACATGCCTCTTCTGACACGTCTCTACTGACACGCCTCTACTGACACTGCCTGTACTGACACGTCTCTATTGACACGTCTCTACTGACACGCCTCTACTGACACGTCTCTACTGACACGCCTCTTCTGACACGTCTCTACTGACACGCCTCTACTGACACGTCTCTACTGACACGCCTCTTCTGACACGTCTCTACTGACACGCCTCTACTGACACACCTCTTCTGACACATCTCTACTGACACGTCTCTACTGACACGCCTCTACTGACACGTCTTTACTGACACGCCTCTACTGACATGTCTCTACTGACACGCCTCTTCTGACACGCCTCTTCTGACACGCCTCTACTGACACGTCTCTACTGACACGCCTCTTCTGACACGTCTCTACTGACACGCCTCTACTGACATGTCTCTACTGACACGCCTCTACTGACACGCCTCTTCTGACATGCCTCTACTGACACGTCTCTACTGACACGCCTCTACTGACACGCCTCTTCTGACACGTCTCTACTGACACGCCTCTACTGACACTGCCTGTACTGACACGTCTCTATTGACACGTCTCTACTGACACGCCTCTACTGACACGTCTCTACTGACACGCCTCTTCTGACACGTCTCTACTGACACGCCTCTACTGACACACCTCTTCTGACACATCTCTACTGACACGTCTCTACTGACACGCCTCTACTGACACGTCTTTACTGACACGCCTCTACTGACATGTCTCTACTGACACGCCTCTTCTGACACGCCTCTACTGACACGTCTCTACTGACACGCCTTTACTGACACGCCTCTTCTGACACATCTCTACTGACACGCCTCTACTGACACGCCTCTTCTGACACGTCTCTACTGACACACCTCTTCTGACACGTCTCTACTGACACGTCTCTACTGACACGCCTCTACTGACACACCTCTTCTGACACATCTCTACTGACACGCCTCTTCTGACACGTCTCTACTGACAAGCCTCTACTGACATGTCTCTACTGACACGTCTCTACTGACACGCCTCTACTGACACTGCCTCTACTGACACGCCTCTACTGACACGTCTCTTCTGACACGTCTCTACTGACATGCCTCTTCTGACACGTCTCTACTGACACGCCTCTACTGACACTGCCTCTACTGACACGCCTCTTCTGACACGCCTCTATTGACACGCCTCTACTGACACTGCCTCTACTGACACGCCTCTACTGACACTGCCTCTTCATCTCTCCTCTCCCGTCCGACACTCTCTGCAGGGCCAGTTTACGGGGGGCAGGGAGGAAATGCTGGAGGTTCCAGAACACGGTCTGGTCTCTCCTGACTGTCTTTCCACTTCTGTCACCTCTGCTAAAACCAGCTCCTCCTAACACTCATTTGCTTTTCTCCATTTTCTCTTCTCTCCTCATCCCTCCTCCTCCCCTTCTTCAGACCGCCCTCACTGCTGATGACTTTGCCGCTTTCTGAAGAAATCTGAAACTCCTTCACATGCACCTCCACACTCGCTGTTTCTCCCGATTCTCCCTCACAGACTCCGATGTCTCTCAGCTCCTGCTCTCCCAACACCCACCTGTGCCCTCCACCCAAGCCCTTCCCCCCTCCTCCCGGCAATCGCTCCTGACCTGCTCTCTTCTACCGCCTCACTGGTGAACTCCTCGCCATCCTCTGGGCGTTTCCCTTCCTCTTTCAAGTGTGTCTTTGTCACATCTCTTTTTAAACGGCCCACTGTCAAACCCTCATACACAACTACCATCAAGTCTCTCGTCTCCTTTCCTTGTGAAAAAAATGGAAAGAGCTGCCTCTAACCTACTCTCAGCTTTCTTACCCAAAACAGCACAGCGGACTCCTACCAGTCCAGATTCGAGCCGAGCCATTTAGAAGAGCCCACTCTTCTCTCTATAAGCGAGTTGCTTCGCGCCACAGGGGCAGCGTCCCATTCTTTTGTCTTGATCCTCTCTGCTGCCCATGGGAGAGTCACTCACCCCATCTAACTGTCCAGCTTGGCAGCTATGGACATGTGTGGCACAGCCATGTGGGAGTTCCGTAAGGCTGGGTCCTTCTCTTCTCCATCTACACATGCTCTCTTAGTCCTGTAATCTTTGCTCGCGATATTTCCTACCACTGTTATGCGAACAACACTCAACTCTTCCTTTGCTTTTCATCTTTCGACACGCAGGTCTCTGCCCACATTCCTGCTTGCCTGAAGGACATCAAGACATGGATGGTAAACCACCATCTTAAGCTAAACCCTGGTAAGATGGTGATGGTCGTCCTCCCTGCTCCTACCTCTCCCATCCATGACTTCATGATCTCTGTCAGGGACACCTCTATGTGCTAATCACCCTGTGCAAGGAATCTCAGAGTGGATAACCGATTGTCCCTCTCTGAAATTATTGCAATGGTGTGCCAAGCAGGCAGATTCTTCCTGAACAACATCCAGAGAATCCACCCCTTTCTTACCTGCTACCCAACCAACTTTCTGGTCCAAGCTTTGGTAGTGTCGTGTCTGGACAACTGCAGCTCTCTTTTGACTGGTCTCCCAGCATCTGCCATAAGACCTCCGCAGCTCATCAACAATGCTGCAGCACGTCTGATTTTCAATTTACCCAAACGATCCCATGTCATTCCCTTCTTAATGACCTCCATCTGCTGAAATAGCTGGCTAGCTAGTCCACTAGCCTAGCTAGCGAGGCAGTTAAGTCAATAAAACAGAGAATAGCCATTATATGGCTACTTAGCTAGCATTGATCCGCAAGCATTTCACTAATTGGCATTTAACTACACGCACCCAATATGAAGTTAGCCAACTACCACAGTCGGTAAACTAGCTCGCTGGCTAAGTTAGCCTGCTAACAGTTAGTTTGCTTGCTCAGCTAGCCTTATTCGAGAATATAAATCACAAGAAAAGGTAAATAGAGATTATTTTGGTACTTAACTAGAGTCAAATGTGCAAGTAGACATGAATTAGCTATGCAGCTAGGTCAGCTGTGTGTTGACAAGGCAAATTACCTTGTTTGCTAGCTACTGAGTTTTGAAGCAAACAAATATTGATAGCAAAGATACTTTGCTATTTAAGTAAAGTGGCGCTAGTTGTAAAACATGATATCTAGCAAGGTAAGCATAATCAATCGAATGTAGAGTGGCAAACTAATTAGCATTTTCTCACCAGGATAAGCAAACGAATAGCCATGACAAGGTGCTGGAAATCTCCAACACATTTTGAACTCTTTCTGCCCTAGAATCAGGAGGATAACGGGACCTGTAGTTTTTAGACAACAAGGAGGATTAGCAAGGTGGCGAAAAATTAAAATGATTTGAATTATAGCTTACTGCAATCAAGAAAAACGGCATTTGTTACTCATATGCCGCAAAATCTCAAAATCGATGGAGGCTTGAAAACAACAGGTGTTTCAAAAATGAATGTTTAAAAAAGTTTACAAGTAAAATGAGCAGGAAGTTTTACTTTCAACACTAGCGTGACGTCATCACTTCTCTACTCCATATGAGTGTATGCGAAATTTCTTTAAGAGACGTGCTATAACGATTTCATGGCTACAAGAAACCCTCTCCATGACACACTGTTTGGCCAGTAGGGTGCAAAATCATTATTGGCTCTTCCGGTGATGTGTGACCAGCTAGGCGACAAATAGTCAATGACTGTTCAGTAATGCTGTGTAAAATTGGTTGTCTACATATTCACTAGCTCTCCTGTAGTACTGTGTGTCCTGTAAGGCATTAAATAAAAAGAGGGAGCAATAAAAACAATTTCTTTTTCTCATTTTTAAATCAAACAGCTGCACATGGTTGCATAGGTTTAAAACAGGCTTTTAGGAATGAATGTTCCCATAAGCTGAGCCTTTTTTTTTGTTGAAAACTTTAGGTTACATAAATCCCACATTCACTATCGACCTAGCCTTATATGGATCACTAGTTATAAGACCAATTACTTGACTGAGCAGCAATTGAAAATCCAGAGTGAATTTAATAAAGTTTTACAGCAGCTATGCTTCGGCTCTCACTTTCAGCTGCATCGGTGATGTTGTATTCCTGTTTTTATACCAGAAGCACACTGTAAAGTTTTAGCCCAGCACTCGTTTTCACATACAGGGCCAATTCCCCAAGCTCATCAGCCGAGCATCGTTGTCTCCTAATATTCATATTCATACTCCGGTTAAACATGCATCATCAGGTTCTGAGACTATTCGAAACTGGTTTTGTTGAATCTGACTCTAAAACAGGGAAGAGATCCAAAATGCTGAAGAATACTGTGTGTCTGCCAATTCCTAAAACTGGACATACCTGTAGCTTTATTCAGTTTGGTGCTTTGCAGGCTAAGTCAATGCATTACACAACCAGTATGTTTGATAGCTAAGTCCTGCTCAGTGGATAAAGATCTGCTTCTGAATCCCCACATCAGGGCTGGTCGGCCCCGTCCGAGCTGCACTCCCAATGCATTCAAGCCCCACCCCTTTCTCTCAAGCAGCAGTGCAGCTCACTCCAGCGTAAGACCAATCAAAGGACGCAAAGCCAGTCATGTCAGTCCCACTGATCTGCAAACCAACTGGATTGGTTGAGAGGACACCGAGGAGGAGCCTGATGCAGCAGTGTGTGGCAAGGACTGTGGGGTCTCTGGTGAGTCTTGCTCTGCAATAACTATTTGTAGATAAGGGAAAAACATTTTCAAAACACAGCATGCTTTTGGTATTGTCAATTTCATTTACCAAGGAAGGCCTCTGGATGTCTTTGGTTGGGGGTCCTTCAATAAGAAAATCTCTGCTCTGAAACAGCAGCCTTCAACAAGCCGTGTACCACTCCTAATCCGCCCCCCCCCCCCCCCCCACACACACACACACCTCCTCCCACTTCATCAGAATTCAATTCAATTTGACTTCTATGGTGCTTTTTAACACCAGGACTGTGAAAAGCGATGCTTGCTGGCTGCAGAAGAGAATCACATACACTTCTGACAGGCAAAGCAAATATTTACCCTTACAGCGCTGATATACATTTTTGAAAAATATAAACTTAATTATCTTTTGCTCTTGAAAACCTATCATGTGACGACTTTTTTAAAAGAGCTGGTGTGCGGGTTTTAAACAAGTCGCCACATGATAGATTTTCAACAGCTTTGATTCTGATGTCTTACATCATTGAGCAACAATGGCTGCATTTTGGGCTCTGAGGTTTAAAGTGTTTTAGTAATAAGAGTCTAGCATAGTAATTCGAACAGACTGGCATTGGAGGAGAAAGCAGTAAAATAAAAATAATACAAATGGAGCCAAATAAACTCATAAATAGGATCCTCGAAGTGGCTCACAGCGAAGAAGTTTGCCTGGGGGCGCTGTGGTCAGGAGGCCCAGCCGTGACATTACCCCCTGTGGCCAATGCTCTGCATGGCCGAGGAAACAGCATTCCTGGAGATAATATGGGTTTGGCTGGTTAAAACTGTCGGCCTCACCATTCCCCAGCAGCCACTTTCTGAAATTCTGAAACACACAAGGCTATGGCCCTCCAGGAAGAGGGTTCCCTACCCCTGGCGAATAGGCAGAGTGCAACTGGCAGTGAGCTTTTGCTACAATGTGTGAAGAAGCAAGTGGTTGTCGTGACTTGACTCTGACGAGTCACATCCCATGGTGTCCTCCCGCTGAGCTAATCGCTGAGGGACTAAACAGCTCAGGTGTGTTCATGGTGAGGAAAAAGGGGTAAACCGTCCTCCTCCTCGTGCCAGGAGTTACCAAGAGTTGAACATGCAGTCCAGCTCAAGCACCTGCACCACCATTATTAATGCTATCCAACGCAGTGTGGACACTGACCTTACCGGAGGAAAATTAGGCCTGCAGTTCTGTAGATTTTAGTTTGGGTTCTTTTGCGATCTCCTGGATGACTTGTCAAAGTGCTCTTGGAGGAGTTTTGGAAGACTGGCCACTGCTGGGATGGTTCACCACTATTCCAAGTTTTTTTTGCATTTGTAGACAATGCGACTCAACATGGTTTGTAAGCCCTCCAGAGACTTAGAAATGTAACATTCCAAACTGATAGATGTCAACAACTTTTTTTATCTGTTCTTGAATTTCTTTAGAACGCAGCATAATGTGCTGCTTTTCACCGGCTTCACAATGCCTGCGAGGTTCTGCTTAAGTGATGTTCACATTCAGCAGGGCTGGCAGTAATAATGCCATTTACCATTTCATAATATCTGGGTGTGTCTCAGAAAATTGAACCCAATAATCAATTATGTTTTAATTTATTAATTTAATAACTAAGGGTGCAATGACTTTTTCACACAGGTCCAGGTATGGTTAGACGGCTTTTTTCTTTCAATAAATGAACTTATCATTTAAAAACTACATTTTGAACTTACTAGGGTTGACTTTGTCTGATAATAAAATCAGTTTGATTTGAACATTTAATTGCAACAAATCTGCAAAAATAGAAGAAGTCCGGATGTGGGCAAATACTTTTTCACAGTGCTGAAGCCATTAATGAGAATGTGGTGTCATATTTATACTGCATCATCTCACTCAACAGTATTTACTTTTTGACTTCATAAAGATGTCTTGGATGACCACAAAAGAGAGAAAAAAAGGCACAGAAAACATTTTCTAAAAACCTTGTTTTTTAATTTAATGCCCTTGTTGTGTAGGTTTCAGTATTGCACAGTATATGGTTCCGAGTATATGAGGCCGAGAACACTACAGAGGAAATAAATTATGGCATGGATTTTAAGGAGTTTTTTGTTTTTTTTTTTTTAATCACGCTGTATCCTGAGTTTTATAAGCAAGTCTGAGTATTGTCGTTAATTTTAAACGAGCAGGGACAACACCCGACAAATTTTTAAATGTGTCTTGCAAATATAAGCGCAACAAAATCAAATAAATTTGCCCAGTTTATGCTTCAATAGGTGATTGATAAATGGCATATTATTTGCGGCAGTTTCTTCTTTTCTTTTGCAGGGTGCGTGAGAGGGGGAGGGGGGGGGTCCTCGAAATATTTAGAAGAGTATATACTGCCATCTAACGGTCACAATTAGACACGCCAGGTAATAGTGCGCAGGCCTTCTCAGCTGATGACAGAGAATACACAACATGGACGTGGTGTGCGGTTTTTTTTTCCACACATTGTGTAAATGATAGTAAAATAAGAAGTGCACCTGCCTTCATCCGTCACTGTTTGGCATCCCTGCCACAAGTAACCTGTAGTCAGCAACCTACCAGCACGGATTTGCCACGACTCGTTATAGAACATTTATTCAGTAGACTTGGTCAAAAAAAAATCTACGCCCAAAGTGCACCGAATGTCTGCTGACATAAAAATTATATTGACAACACGCCCTATTTTTAATTTATGGTGGAAAAAAAGAAATCAAATAAAATCTATGAATCTGCAAAAAAAAAAAAAAGCTACTGGTAAACCACCAGCTATGTCCTCGGTTCCATTTTGTAATTATAAACATGAATGTAAGAGATGTATATGCTGTATGCAAGAGAGATGCGAATCAATCTAAGATGTGTTCGTTTTTCGCGCAATCTTGCCGCTTCTTTGAAATTTTATGTTGGGCGGCACGGTGGCATAGTGGTTAGCACTACATAGTGGTTAGCACACAGCAAAAAGATTGTGGGTTCGAATCCGGCCTGGGGCCTTTCTGTGTGGAGTTTGCATGTTCTCCCTGTGTTTGTGTGGGGGTACTCTGGTTTCCCCCACCCACAAAACATGCAATATAGGAACCCTCCCTACTGTATGGCTGTGTGTGAATATTTGGTAGTGGTCGGAGGGGCCGTAGGCACATACTGGCAGCCACGCTTCTGTCAGTCTGCCCCAGGGCAGCTGTGGCTACAAAAACATTGCTACCACCATCAGAGCGTGAATGAATAATGCCTCCATTGTAAAGCGTCTTTGAGTGTCCAGAAAAGTGCTATATAAAATTGATGCATTATTATGTTGGTTGTCAAACCTATGGAGTATTACCGGATCTACAATTTTACAGAACTCAGCCTCAAAGTGAACACTAAAAACCCTTAATCATTACTCATAACCCATAACCCCACCGCCTTCGAAAACAAGAACTACATATGTCTACTAAAGTTAGCATTTGACCCCCACCTAACCGTTTTTCAGAAATCCCATGCATTCTCCCTTTGCGCCATTTATTCCGAGAATATCCCCAGCTGCATGAACCACCATCCTCATTCTGTCTTTGTTTCAATTTCATCTGCTCAAATCACCACAGCAAAGAAGGCCAAAAACCATTGGTCTATACTAATGTATTTACTGCGGGGTCTAAGTTGTTATATCATTGTCTCTGAGTTAAACTGTTTTTTCTTCCTCTTGCTGTAATATTCTATCCTTGGCTTTCCTTGTAGCCTCTGCACATGGCACGTAATTCTGCGTCGGTACCCGCTCCACCTCACTTTCCAATTTCCTTCGTTCACATGGCTTTCAACCATCTCCATGATCCCCAGCAGGGACAACAGACAGCCGGCTTTCAACTGCCGAGTCATGTTTTGAGCTCCCAAATCCACCACAGCTTCCACATATAAACATCTTTTCCTTGCACACTGTGGCAACATGTCATACCACTGGTGCAAGTCGAGTTTAACTCGCAATAAGAAAAAACGTTAACTGCGTTGTCCCAAACGTAAAATCATTCGCTTCCCTGAATGGGCTACGTCACCGCTGCGTCTGGGAATTGTAGTATTTAGTTGGATGTTTAACAGGTAAATCAGTTTGCAACGAACGCCATTTCCCATACTTCAATGCAAAAACACCACGCAGTCATTACTGTGTTTTTGTTATTGTATCTAACCTCGGTAAACGGCTGTCACGTTGAAGACCAGCGAGTTGTTGACACTGCCCGACAATTTCTTTTATTGCCTTTCGAAACAGATGTGAATTAATACAGTTGATTTTGTTAAAAAAATTAACGTTGCTGTCAACACAAGGTATGTGCTTATGTTGAATTTTGCGAGCTGACCGCTTGCGCCTTTCCACTTTCGTCTGAAAAATGTCTTCTGCAACTAGATTTTGTAACTTACGTAGCTCGTCTGCTGATTTGAGTATTTTAATGTTTATTCGGACGGGTGCGGTAGTTAGGAAGCGACAGTGTGTTGGAATATGCCACTTTCATGCAGACCATCACTTTAGGTGCAAAACAATCAAGTTGGCTGGAGGCTACCGTAATTTAGCGGTGCATGCTGGGCCTCGTTGGTTCACTGCCTTCTCCTAGAAGATAAACACTGAACTATCCCACGAGTGCATCAAGCGAGATTACTGGGATTGTGACCAACAACCGAAGATCTGCTGTCCCTTGTGTCAGAATTTGAGGCTGCAGGGCAGTGTGTTTATTTCCAATGGCTAATCGAGTATTTTTTTTTTCGCAAGATTGTTAGGAATTTGACTTTATGCTTATGCAACTTCTACTGCTTCATATGCTATTATTTTTTTTCTTTTTTTTTTTTGCATTATTGCTCTTAGCAGTCCGCTATGAATTCACGCCTTGTCGATATTGATCGTTTTGGATATTATTTATTTTAGCTAATTTGCTATATGATGTCAGATTGGCACACAAATTGATTTGTGCATTTTGTATTAACTGGACCGCTTGAAACCGCTAAATGCTCCCACTTAAGCCTTACATTTCTGTGATGTCGTTTTCGGTCTTTACTAAATGTTAATTTTGCCTCATGATGCATTTGGGTGGTCTAACTTCCGGCAACAGTTCCACAACCAACGTAATATACACCCGTCAGATCACGTGATCACCCTTATCTTTGAAATGTATAAACGTGCCGCCCCTCTGGAGAGTCAAATGTTCAAACACGAGTGTTTTGCTTGGAGCAGTGTAAAAGTAGCTAAAGATATGGCATTAGATCAGCTAAGATATTCACCAACAGTGCCATTATCAGTAACACCTCCCTGGCTGTTTCCTGTAGCTTCAGTTGATTTATCTATGCTTCAAGAGCAGAAGGAGTCTGGGAATATTGCTCAGTTAGTTGAGGATAGGCTAAATACAATGTATCAATCAGCTGTGCCTTTATTTACAGATGGATCTAAGGATCCTGATACAGGGAGAACTGGGTTTGCTTTCAGTGTCCCAACAATGGAAGTCTGTGTCAAAAGAAGAACCTCAGATCATTTGTCTGTTTATACAGTTGAGATGCTGGCAATAGCGTCAGCATTACAGTGGGTAGAAGCGTCACAAATGAGAGAGGTTGTTCTTTGCTCTGATTCATGCTCAACACTAATGTCCTTGCAGTCATCTGTATCAGATAGTAGACAGGATATAATTTATGAAATTTTCGAAACTTTATACCGGATTAATAACATGAAAATTGGGGTGACATTTATGTGGGTCCCGGCTCACAGAGGAATTGTAGGTAATGAATTAGTGGACAGATTAGCTAAAGAGTCACTAAAAATGAATGAGGTCATGGAGATTGCATTGAGCAAGGCGGAAGCAAAAGGTTTAGTTAAGGAGAATATCATGAGAGAATGGCAGCATGAATGGGACACAGATATTACAGGAAGACACTTGTATGCAGTCCAGTCAGTCGTTGGCAAAGTAAGACCAGCCAATAGAAGCACTAAAGAGGAGAGGATTTTAACTAGATTGAGGATAGGACATGCTGGTATAAACAAGACACTGCACTTGATAGGGAAACATCCCTCAGGTCTATGCGAGGAGTGTCAGGAAGTGGAATCAGTGGAGCATGTTATTCTGTGGTGCCCAAAATATTCACACGACCGTGAAGCATTAATGAAAACAGCCAGGACTACGCAGGGGGAGCTGACTCTTAAGACTGTATTAACAGGTGATATAGGAGGCCTTTTCAAGTTTTTAAATGATACTGAATTAATTAGAAGGATTTAGTCAAGATGAGTTGGTGTTTGTATCCATTTATAAAAATTTTTTTTTTTTTTTAATATGTCGGTGCACTGGGGTAGATATATAACTCTGGTTCACACTCCAACACAGTAGGTGGCGGTAATACACCTTAATGTTGGTTGTCATCCGCCAAAAAACGCCAAAAAGAAGAAGAAGAAGAAGAGTCAAATGTTTGTGGGACGCGCGCTCTGCACCGCACCTGTTCTCAGTCTAACACATGCCACGTGAACCCTCGTGCAGAACTGGTTAAAGTGCCACGTGACAGTATATCAGTTGCGTTGTCGCGAGTCCTGTCTTGAGCTGTGGCAGACGGTTCATCACCGGCTTGTCCGATGTATTCACCTTCGCGACTGCGCTGAAATGGATTCGTCATGCGGGGAATCTACACTAAACTGGAGACCCTCACCTCCAGTGCCTCTGTGTCCCAGGAATCTGGTCACGATACAGGTCTTGCCTTCCCGCTCTCAGTTCAAATTCAATTTTTTAAATTTATTTATTTATTTTCCATGGCAATAAAACTTCTCCTTTAGATTCATTTTAATGGAAACTGTAATTACAACAAACCAGAAGGGAGGAACATGAGAGCATTTCCTTACTCTCACGCACGCCAACATGTACAGATGCATGTGGATACCTGTGCTCAGCCTCCCAGTGTATGGTATGATATGGTAATATAAGTTGTTTACCAAAATGTTTTCTGCGGACTATTGTTGGCGTAAGGATTTAAGATATTTATAATCGTGACATCATAACAGGATGAGTCCTTTGTACTTTCACGATGATCAGGTTTTTAAAGTAAATATAATGGGGTTTTTTGGACCTCCTGTTAATGCCTTCCAGTTTTTCTGGATTAAGAGACTGGTGAGTGTGCTGCCCCACTGAGGAATTTCCAGAAGAAGCTATCAGTAGTGTTGGCACCATAGCAACATTCCTACTCACACTTAGTGCTTTCCTGGTGCTCTCCTATGTGGTGATGACAGGATTCTTCCTCAGCGCAGTTTCTCTTCATTAAGAGCTCGGCCTCTGCTTCTTCCAGCTTAAGTGTTTCCCTAATAGGTTTTCCCGCCAATCTAGCTGTCCTCATTAGTTTTGGTTTCATTCTGTTTATTGATTCTCATTATTAAATCTCTTGTCCTCTTCACTTCCCTCCTTATTTCATTCCCTATCCCTGCTGAAGCATTTTCTTCTTTTTGGTCATTTGTATTTGGTGAAATATTCACTAAATCCAAGAGTCTGTTTATTTGAGGAAATCTTCCCAGAGTCTGCAGTCCTCGCAAGTGGCCATTTTCAGCTCCTCCTGCTCCGTGCCTGTCAGGAGCTCCAGTTTGGCGTAACGTTAATCCTTAAGGTTTTCATGGCCTCATTACAGACAATGGCTCCCAGTGCTAGAAATGACAGTTTTCAGCTAATTTTTCTTTCTGACTGTATACTTTGAAATCCGGCGCAATGATATGACAAATTGCGACACTGTGAAATTTCCTTTACTCTAAAAACTTTTTATGAGAGAACTAGCTGTCTGCATCTGCTAATACTTGACTTTCATTCCAAACTTCTGAGAAATTTGCAATAGACCATCAGCTTAGTCCTGCGTCTAGTCACCTACAGTCTAATCACAATTTGCCATTTTTCACGAGCCCACAGAATCTCTGTCAACTTAATATTACTCCCATTGAAATTTCACTGTTTTTAGCATTGACTGTATATGAAGATTGATGACTTAACGGCTCCCCGAAAGTGAGGTTAAAGCATCTTGATCACTGTCTCGTGGCTGTCTGCTGCAGAGGTTATAAGCCCACCCCCTCTGTGTTACTGGATGGGACCTGGGCCTCACTACAAAATTTGAAAGTTTATGTTACACCATGAGTAAGTATGATAATTTGAAGTAATACATTTTCCTGTGGATGGCTGGTCACAGGGTTCTCCCTGGGTTTTGAAAAATATTCTTCACTTTACCTTAGTCTTTATTTTTTCTTAGTCACTCATGGACTATGCATACTCTACAGGCCAGACGTTTGGAAGCAAGGCCAATACAGGTCAAAAATTTGGAAGCAACTTCAAGTATCTATTGACAATGCCTTTTGTAAAATCCAGTATGAAATGTATGGATTTTTAGATGTATTTACTGCATGATTAGACAACCTCCAGACCTCTCTCCAATATAGCTTGTGTGGGATGAATTATATCGATCTATCAATCAGAAAAGTACATCTCATGAATCAGCTGTGTCTCACTGATGAACTTAAGAAAGCTTGGAATGCAATTCCTGGCACACACCTTAAAAACTTACTTGTGGAACGAATGCCTCCTGTATGCCGTGCTGTGGTTAAAGCAAGAGGAGGCTACTTTGAAGGAAGCAAAGTCTAACAAAAAAAAAAGGTAATGCCTGATAAGTTGAGTAAAAATGTATTCAGAATTTATGATATCAACAAAATTTACATCAACATTTCAAAAAAAATCTATAAGGCATTATAAGTGCCGGCAGCTTGTACAAGGAAAAGGTCAAACCTCAGATATCTGTGCAGAAACAGGCCTCTCCATTATACATTTGATTTGTACAATTTGGGCTCCAGTCCAGTCCAGCCTCTAATAATGGGCACCCTGTGCACCATAGAAGCTAAATTAAACCTCTTTTGAGCTTTTAGCATGGAATTTATTCAAAAGAGTGGGATTAGGAATCCCTTCAAACCCTTTATTTCTTGATTTTTCTCTGCACTGTTTTGACAATATAACTATTTTGGGCATCCCATAATTAATAAGGGACACGCCGTTTAAGGGTATCAATTCTGTAACGAACAGGCCAGACAAAAAATGCTAAATTAGACTTGGGGTGAGAAATTTTTCTGCTGTTGGGATCAGGATTAGTGGAATTCCCAAACGTTTGTTTAAAATGTTAAACTTTTGAGATTTCCAACTCTCACTCTAAAATGAACTTTGGGTGAGCTCAGTGTTGTGTGCGCAAACAAACTGTGGGAACCAAAATAAATAGAAATCTCAAATGCTGAGGGTTTCATACATTAAACATTAATATTCCCACCAATTCTAAATCCAACAACTTACACATCTCAGTGCTGCCACCCTCATGCACTCCAGTCTTCTCTCACAGGGAAGAGCTTACAGGCTGCCGGACTGTCCTCAACCACCATGTGATATTAGCCCAAGCTATTTGGCTTCAAGAAAAACCATTTGGATTTTTAAATTTATTCACATCTTATTTCTATATGATTTTCCAAGGGCAATCAGCTAACGCAAGGTAAATCACAATGAAAACTGCGCATCTACTTTCCGCGATGCATACATCCACTTCACCACAACCCACAGCTTCACAAATTTATCCTTTCATAAATCCTACCTTTTATCCTGGTGTTTTCCTGCACCCTGGAGGAACACACCCAACACTTCCGTTGCGTGATTCAGTGACTGTGAGAAAACCAGCTCTTCTTGAAGCCTGAGAAATGTGAATTACGTCAAACTTCAGTGAAATTCCTGGGGTTGTCAGTTTTATGTGGGAAGATCAGCGTGGATGGGTAGAAAGTACAGGCTGTCCTGGATTCGCTGATAACTGCAGACCATTTACATATACTGAGTAACTTTTCCGGGCACTTCATCAGAGCCTATTCCACTGTTGCCTCCCCACTCACATCCCTCACCTCTCCTACCGTCCCTCTGATGGACCCGATGGGCCACCTCTGCCTTCCATCAGCTGAAGGACAAATTGGCCTGTACTGTTGTTCTGGCTGTCTGTCACCCCCATTGTCAGTTCATCGTTGAAGTGGAAGCTTCAGATGTCAGCGCTGGGGTCGTCCTCCCCCAGAAGGAGGTTGATGGTAAGATACACCCCCGTGCCTTTTTTCTCATTGTCTATCCCCTGCCGAGAGGAACTATAGCGTTGGTGATCGTGATCGTGATTGTGGTGATTGGCCATCAGGCTGGCATTTGAAGAAGGGAGGCATTGGGTTGAAGCGGCAAATATCTCCTTCCTGGTTTGATCAGGCCGCTGCAACCTTGACTACCTAAACTCTGTCGAGGCTCAATCCTAGATAGGCCCAGCGGTCGCTTTATTTTTTGCCCAGTTTCAACCTCCCTTACTGTCCAGGGTTAAAGAATGTTAAGCCTGATGCCCTTTCTCGTCTGCACTCGCTCAACTCTAGATGAGGTCCCCAAGTCTGTGATTTCTGACTGGTGTACTGGCCGCCACTAAGTTGGAGGTGGGTCATGTAATGGAAAGAGCCCTGCAGTCCTTTTCCCATCCCCCGGGGCTGTCCGGTGAACCGTCTCATTGTCTCAGAAGGGGAGAGAGCCAGAGTCTTATCCTGGGTCCATGCCCACTCTATAGCTTGCTATCCTGGGGTTTCTCTTACTTTGTCCCTCATTTGTTGACAGTTTTAGTAGCTTACCATCTAGCAGGACACTTGAGAGTATGTCATTGCATGTGACACCTGCGCCTGGGCAGTGTCCAGCAACCAGCCCTCCAGTGGCTTCGTGCTGCCCCTTGAAGTTCCCCATCAGCCTTGAGCATGCATTGCCACGGATTTCATCACTGGGCCACTGGGGTGACATTAGTTCACAATGGTCTTGTTCTTGTAGGCAGCCCATTTTGTACGTCAGGCGAGGCCTGGGCCACAGAGACGGCATAGCTCCTCCTTCCACACGTGGTTTGCCTCCACGGCATCCCCCAGGAGATCGTCTTTCATAGTGGGCCACAATTTTCCAGTTGGTTCTGGAAGGCTTTCTGAATCCTGGGGTGTTATTCATCGCCCCTTCTCTACCTTTCATCCTGAGACCTGCGGGCATGTGGAGAGGCGTAACCAGAAGCGGTTTCTCTGTCCAGACCTGTACGGAGTGTGTGGAACACACCCATAATTTCATTGGCGTCCCTTTCAAGAGCTGCCTGGTCTATCAAACCCCTCTATTTCAGGCTAAAGAAAGAAAGCAGAGGTGCCTTCACCTCAGCTACTGTTAGCACCACCACTTTAAAACAGGCTTCGGAATTTGAGGACCAGACCAACCGTCATTGCTGCCCAGAGACCTCCTGTGGGCGTCGTGTAAGAAGCTCGCCCCCCACCCCCCCCCCCCCCGATTCATCAGCTGCTGCCCTATTTCCTGTCACCCCCCCCCCCCCCCAAACACCCTGCTGCATCTGCCCTGTCTTTCATGTCTCCTGCATAAAACCTGTCTGTTCCTCTCATTACAGACCTCCTCCGCCCTCCGCCCTCCGCCCTCCTCCGCCCTCCGCCCTCCTCCGCCCTCCGCCCTCCGCCCTCCTCCGCCCGCCCTCCGCCCTCCTCCGCCCGCCCTCCGCCCTCCGCCCTCCGCCCTCCGCCCTCCGCCCTCCGCCCTCCGCCCTCCTCCGCCCTCCGCCCTCCCCCCCAACTCGGTGATAGTGGCTCCACATACACAGTCTGCCACATCCTGGATGTTCTGCATTGGGCTCATGGCCTCCAGTTCCTTGTGCAGTGGGAGGGGTACGGCCCTGGGTGCCTCCGCGGAACATTCGGGAATTCTCTGGGGCCTGTGCATTCCTGCACCGGCATTCAGGGTCGGGGGTCGGGGTTTCAGGGGAGGGTACTCTTCTGTCCTGAGTGTTTACCCCACTGATTTTCCCTGCAATCCAGCTGTATTCCTTAGTTTTAGTTTTTTCTTGTTTTTGACTGTCATACTGTTATTATTGTTTCATTCTATCCCCGCCTTGCTTTACTCCACATGCTTCTTAAGCATTTCCCACTTCAGTGATTGTTGTCTTGTGTATTTAAGTTTCTGTTCTGTCTTCTCTCTGCTGAATTGTTGCATTGTGTCCTGTGTCCAGCTTCGTTTGTCTTCGGTGAAATATTAACTCAATCCAACTATTAATTTACTAAATGAACTCTGCTTTGAGTCTGTGGTCCTGGCGAGTGGATTCTTCCGGTTCCTCCCTCTCCAACTTCAAGATGAAATCTGCCGAAAACAAGGCAGCATGTCAATGCTTTCCAGGGCTTGAGTTAAGTTCAGACCCGCTTGTTGCCTGGTATTCTTGCATTGCCAGGGACAGTTCTCATGTTGGTTTAAGTGTGCATATTCTCTGGGAGATTCTGCAATGTTCACCATCATCATATACTGCCTCCATTCTGATTGGATTTACAACATTTTAATTCATATAGTTTTTTATGAGGTAAACGGCACTTCTTCACAAAGCATCGACAGAATGTTTAGTGCGTTGCGGAGAATCTATGGTTGATGGATGGTTTGTTTTCCTTTAAATCATTTCCCCTCATGAGCCAGATTTTTTAGTAGTTCTGCTTTCCAAAGGTCTTCTGTCTTATAAAACTGGCTGTGTGATCAAAATGTGTTGAAAAGCAGCGCATAAGGGTAGGAGTCGGTCAGTTGGAAGCTCATATCTGGCCAAACCAATCTTTTCTCCCACGGAAGTAAACACAGGATCGGGCACTAGGTGCGCTGGCTCCAGGCTTGCACAGTCTCTCCCCGCCGTACGTCTTGCCTGCTCATTCAGCCTTTGAAATATAAATCACGGGCAGATGGACTCCATCTTGGCTCAGACGCAGCCAGGTGTGATGACCCTGCCACCATTTCATGTCAAGGACCATTGCGCTCGTGCCTCATCGGAGCAGCTTATACTGCTTTCTCTCAAGGCGAGCCAGCTTGGGTCATTAGGAATCCATCTCCTGCCCTCTCTCCTGCACCGATCGCCCCGCAGCGCCATTACTTCCGACCGCACCAGGCAACCCATTACTCAAGCTGGAGGGTTCCATCCACCTAGAATTCATCAATTTCAATCAGAATGTCACCTTCCCATATTTTAGCATATGTACATTTGACACACGCTGCAGTTGCGACAGTGACGCGGTATAATTTTTGTGAGCTTTAATTGTGAAATTGACTTCCATATTTTGTGAAACGTGACCAAAATTGCTGCTCCTGTCCTGCAGTCTCACTGTCAAAATACTTAAAGGCAAACTGAGGAGGATTTTTCAGTTGCATAATGTAAACACAACATTAAGAGTTGGCCCCTCCTCCACGATTGAATGAGGTCAGAAGCGCTATGCTGCAGTGCAGTGCTGTGTCCCGCCCTCACACTCTGTGCTCTTTCATAGGCTGCCCAAACGCTGACACCCAGAAACATCTCGAACAAAATATAAATAAATGAAATTCAGGTAGACGACAAGGTCTCCACAGATACAGACACTGCTGCACACTTCGTTTGCCTAAAGTGATAATTGAGAGGGATTAGTTATGTCTGAGTGAATACATTGTTTTGCTGGAAAATCCTACTCAATTTACCTTTAATAACTGCCCTGTATACGAGTATATGTTTGCTTTAACTCAGAGTTTTAACCACTCATCTCATGAAAATAACTTCTCACAGGGTTAAACCCTGAAGACAGGTACTGTCTCCTGCATCATTTTAACTGGCGTCATGTACTGCGCTCTTTCACACTCGGGATGAGTGTAGCCACTAGTTGCCATGAATTTTTTTGGCATAAATCTCTTGTCATACTGTATAATCATTGTTGTCAACAAATTGTACGTTTTAGTAAAGTTCGTGCCTATTCAATACTCATAAATGCTTCATTTTCATTTGTAATGAGCCAACTATTTGCTTTGTGGTATCAGTTCAATGCTGCTTTGTTCTGCATTTCTACACTCCCCTGCATTGATACACCAGCCAGTGTTCAATGATGCAGAATTATGCTGACTTCTCTAATAGCCCAGATTATATATAGGAGTTTTTTACAGCCCTCTCCACCAGTGTCTGCTATCAGTCTGAGAAATTAATGGTCCCTTTCTATTTGCCTGCTTACTTGGGCCATGTTTTGCTGCTCACCTCTAGTGTCAACCTTATCAGCTGAAGCGGAATTCCTCTGGTGACCCCTGCTGAGAAATACAGCCTGTCCAGCCCGACTGCTCCTCTGACCTTGAGGATGTAAACAGCCTGGGTTGGAGGGAGTTCTTGGAGAGCAAATCCGGGCTGTTCGAGGAATCGCTCTCCAGGCTTTTAAATATCTCTTAAGTAACAGCTCAAAACCATCTGCTCTGCGTTCAATGGTAGTGAAGAATATCAGGGTATTCATGGTTGCCAAAAACGCTAATGCAATGTGAAGATGATAATTTAAAAAAATTAAATTATTCGTCTTCGTTTGCTGAAGTTTTTTTTTTTTTTGGTGTATTGTTGATTATCTCAAAGGCTTTCAAATTTATAGTGCAGGAAATATTGTCCGATCTCACGGAGCAGTCAGAATGAGGAAAGTTCCTGAAATACCATGGGCTTTCTTTCAGCAGTTATTTTTACCTTCATGCGTCCTACAAAGCAGAGGCATTTTCTGTGATTTTCCACTATTCCTTCTTTAAATTTCCTTGAATTTTATATAGTCGGGGTGAAAATTGTTCTCACTTGAAATTTTTTTGTGATTTACCTAATTGTACAAGGGGGCCGCCAAGCTGTCACGGAATTACAGTCCCATTACATTTTGGGTTGTAACTCTACAACTAAATCAGATAAAATCAAGTATGATATGTCATATTGAAGGTATTAACTTATTCTTTAATATCATTAAGTGAAAATATATTTTTTGAGAAATTTTCATAGAAGAAACAAGCAAAAACTACTCCGTCACAGAATTACACAAAATTGACGTGGTTTTTTTAATGTTGTGTTTAACTATCCAGAAAGTGATGTTCCTATCATAGTTAAGTTATCAAACTTCAATATGTTCATATTTAAGGTGTTTTTTGTTAATACTGTAAGTTATAGAAACAAAAATGGACTTAAACCCTGCTTTATGGTCAAGAAATTTCAAAAAGTCAATGTCACGGAATTACAAGAGGCAAATTGTCACGGAATGACAACAATAGTATTAATTAGTTTCAAAGTATTTATTTCAATATATTATACATATATACATAATTATTTACATTTTTACAGTTTAGCAATATATTACAATGAGTTTTCCACTTATGACCGATCATAATACATACTTCAATTTTTTTTTTTTCATCTCCATGTCAACATTGGCTTGGCGGCCCCCACAATCATAGTGTCACACGTTGCATGAGTGAGATGAGCTCATACTCTTGAGGATCAGTCAGAATTCCCTGAAGGCCCTTCTCTCTCCTCTGACTCAAACCTGCACACTCCCTACGGTCTGTGCTCACTGCACTACAGGCAGCACCTCGGGTGACCTGCTGTGGGTATGTGGGAGGGTTAAGAGACTGATTTAACTGCCCAAGCTGTTATTCTAATATCATATGACATTAATATGTCATCTCAGCTCTTTGAGCACCGACTCCCTCTGTTGGCAGCTGTCACTCAGGGCGGTGAGCTGTGAGCTGTTAGAATTCATGAATTCAGCTCCTGTGATGAGTGCCGGAGAGGTATACTGACCTGTGTCATGGGATCATTTGAGTAAAGGTCTGTGGTATATGCTGACCTGTTTCATGGGATCATTTGAGCAAAGGTCTATGGTATACTTACCTGTGTCATGGGATCATTGGGTGACAGTCTGTGGTATACTGACCTGTTTCATGGGATCATTGGGTAAAGGTCTGTGTGCTATACTGACCTGTGTCATTTTGCGAAAATAAGGCAGAACACCATTGCAAATTTTGGATATGCTAAAAATAGACTTCTAATCTTTCTTAAACAGTCAATTTTATGTTGTTGGGTGCTGTCATTTTTTCGGAATAACATGGCAAAAATGGCACTAAATTTATTTTTTCCATTTTTAAAGCTTAATATCTTCTAGACCGTTCATCACAGAGGGCGAGTTTTAAAATACGAAGTACACAGCATGTGTGAGATGGTGTATGTACAATATCAAACCTCTGTCTTTGAAAGTGCGCTTTTCACAGTCCTTCAAATACGCAGTTATATTTGAAGAGTAGAATTTTCGATCAAATTCAAGCCCCCAGAATTCCGAAGAATTCGAGAAAAACGAGAAGCACATGTGTAAAAGCCCATATTCCGCAAGTACTTTTGCCAGATTTCAACCCTTGAAAATTTGAAGGACCTGCCTTAAATAAGGACCTGCTGATAAAACCTCGTATCTTCAAAATGACAGACTTCACAGGAAAATAGATATAAAATTAAATAATAATAATAAAGTAATATAAATGGATAAATATAGTTTAAAATAAAAAATGTTTAATTTTGCATGTAAGAATAATCAATGAGCTTTGTACAGAGTCTGCCTCTCTTTTGGATCAGTCACACCTCTTTCATAAGGCCGCCTACATTCTGAAGTTAAGCGCTGTGGGCGTGATCGAAGCGTGTAGGAGAGAATACGCGTACCTCTAAAGCGCTCGAATCACGTAAAAAAGGACTTAAGCGCAAATGGGAGAGTAGACCCCCATGTGCGCAATTCACCACATTCTTCAAATCTTTACCATAGATTGCTATAGTTGTCAACTTCATCTGACAAAAAAATTGGGATGGTGTTCAGCCTAGTTTTTTTACTGCAATTTTTTGAATGATGTTACGGACTGGGTCATGGGATCGCTGGGTAAAGGTCTGTGTGGTAAACTGACCTGTGTCATGGGATCATTGGATAAAGGCCTGTGTGGTATACTGACTTGTGCCATGGGATCGCTGGGTAAAGGTCTGTGGTATATACTGACCTGTTTCATGGGGTCATTGGGTAAAGGTCTGTGGTATATATTGACCTGTGTCGTGGGATCATTGGGTAAAGGTCTGTGGTATATACTGACCTGTGTCATGGGATTGCTGGGTAAAGGTCCATGTGGTATACTGACTGGGTCATGGGATCGCTGTGTAGAGGACTGTGTGTTATTCTGGCTTGTCTTGATTACCGTGGAGGTCTGTGAGGTAAACTGACTTGTTTGTCGGCATCAGTGTGTGATGTGCGATGTGTCCCGGGCTCTGTGATCAGGATTGACTGTCTCTGTGACGGGGCGTTTCTCCATCTGAAGCCTAATATCATTACCTTGCTTTGGGACCCCACCACCTGCCACTCTCAATAAAACGCCTCACTTTTGACACCATTATCCTCCGACCCCGGGGTGCGGTGCAGTGGCTGCTTAACATGCTTGTGCGTTTGTACACATCTAAAATGGGAGGTTGTGCAGTATCCATGTCACATGTGGCAGCATAAATCATGGTCCATTATCGCTGCACCAGAGAGTGTCTGAACACTGGTGTGAGAGGAAGCTGGTAGTTAAACACTGTTGGTCTATGCGATTGCAAAGATAAATTCCTCTTTTAGTGCTTACAGTGGTCCCATAGAACTTAATTGTTAGGAAGTCTGAAGAATTTCACAAATTTTTAATGCCTATGAGCAGAGATTAGTCTGGCTTTTGTTCTGATGAACTGTGCATATATACATACTGGACTAATGTCCCACTTTTTTGGTGCCTGAGCCGTCACCCTGTTATATTGTTAGACCACAAACGTTTGATTTGAATGTTATTAACTGCGTTTGTGCATCTAATCCTGATGTATCAAACAGGTCTGGAACAAGCAAAAGCTGTGAAATTCTAGAGCACGAGCTGAGCCCTCAGAAACACTGAAAAACTCCTCCTCTTCAGAGGATCAGAGCAGAAAAGTTTCAGATGAAGGCAGTGATCTTTTCTGTCTCTGCGATTCAGCCTCTCTCTCTCTCCACCGCAAGCCCCAGGGCTGTCTTGAAAAAGAGACTTCGATCTCAGTAGGACTTCCCTGGTTAAATAAAGGACAAATAATATTTTAAATAATCTTCAGCTTCTAGGTGGTATAACTTTCAGGTTCCCACCGCTCAGATACAAAAGTCTGCAAACTTATTTTCTTGTTGTGTTGAGCTGGTCAGTTTCCTTATTTAATGCGAAAGACAATAAATGTCTGCACACCGAGTTGTACTATATTGACTTGTAAGGCAACATTTCAACAAAACAGGGTCTCGGGGGTTAGTCCTGTCACGTAAACACAGGTTGGATCTGCAGACAACGACTTCATTCAGTTTCCTTATTTCTCCGTTCACTATTCCCCTGAATGTCTCGTAACATGTTGTGCTGATGTAAGCCTTTCCATCGCCCAGCCCCGAGGATCCCTCTCCTGTTCAGTATAGATCCTGTTCATGCTGAAGTGCTCCAGATTCCTGCGCCACCTGCTTTTAGACCATCTCGCCCTTTGACCCCATGCCATCACGCACAGACTTGTGTCTTACCATATGCTGTTAGCAGCATTTATTAGGCTATTTTAAGAGGTCAGCTACGACTGGCATTGCATTTTCTGTCTATTTGAGAGCAGTTTTTAAACAAATATGTAATTCTTCTTGGTGTTTTTCTGTCTGCTGGGCAAAAGTCAGATTTTTTTTTTGAAAATGAATAGATAACCTTAATTTAAATCTTGTTGACATTTTTGTTTTGCTGGGGTAAATCTGGTTGATTTTAAATAAATTATTCATTTTTTAGCTGGTGCTCATCATTATATCATCTCTGTGCGCATTGAGGGCTTTCTGTTTTGCTGGGTGTTTTGCTCAAACACTCTGCACTGCTGTGAAATGCTGGTAGTTTTCATTATTAAACCCCCTGCAGTGATTTGCGAGGAGGTGTAGTGGAATCAGCTTGTCCATCCGTCCGTGGACATCATTTTGTCCGAAACCTTTTTCCTGAACCATCTGGTGAATTTTTTTTGTTCAAACTGGGCATAAATATTATCACCATGAGAAACTGTACACTTACAATTTTGACTGTTAACCAATGTATTTTCATGTAGATTTTGCCATTTGTTGAATTAGAGCAGGAACCTTATGGTGGATTGTTTTTAAACTTGGCATTTTCCTCACAGTGAGAACCTGCCCATCTACAATTCTGAAAATGATTTGACTTTTTTCTTGGAAATTTCATCATTTTTTGACTGAAAAATGTCAGTAGTGGGGCTCTCATTTCAGTGCACACTGTTTAGCAATGGCTGCTTCAGAGGAGCCGCGCTGAAGGGTCTTCCTTGGTCCCGTCGGGGCCTCCATCTCTAGTCCCTGACGGATGCTGCTATTTTCACATCTAGTGCCTGAGATGTTAGAATTTAAATAATTGTGAGCATAATTGGGCGGGTTATTCTTTTCCAAAGGTGCAATCTTGATAATTATTAGTGTATTGATATTTACATGCAGTTGGAAAATAAGAACATGGGATGAAACTAAAGTAAAAACTGCTGCATAGTCGTCCGGCGGAACTCAGTGATCTGGCTCTATCACTGAAACTAAGGCAACAGGCTTTGTCGAAGACCAGAATCCACACCTGCCCGTGTCGGGTAAGATGGACACTCCTGTCTAACATGAAGATCCTGCCATCAGTCAGTGCTTCCTGTCTGCTCCCATCCAGCATCTGTTTAGGGGCTGCATCCATCTGCGATTAAGTATCAGTCAGTTTTATTAGGATTGTAGGGGTAGACCTGCTGAAACGGGGCTGGGCATCCGCTGTGTTTTGCCGTATGCTGGTCCTGTAGAGGCCAGCTCCTGCTGCCTAAGTGAGGCTGTTGTGCTTTAGCGCTAACGGACGTGATGAGTGAGATTACAACCCTAATTGCTGCTTTTGATTGGGGACTGAGCTGTTAACCCCCTCTTTAGGAATTAACCTCTGTAAAGTTGTGACTCCTCTGGGATACTTCCTCTCATGACCTATCGCTTAGGTCTGTGACATCACCTTACAGCTGATATAAATGCTGTCCCGCTCCCACTGAGATGGGACAAGGGTCTGAGGTTGGATTGTGTACGTTGTACATTAAATTCACGGCTGTAACAATTTAACTCTCCGGCCAGCGTCATTATTCATAGGCTGGTTATGCTTGACTTGCAGGGAGACTCTCAGTAATGAAGGTACAGTGGAGGTCCTTCATCTCAGTAGAAATCTGGAAGAAAACTGGTGAATCTGGCGTGGAGCTGCTTTGGAGGCTCTGTGTCAAGGTCTGGGCCCAGGTGGAGAGACGGAAGGATTGGTGTCGTTCGGTTTACCCCGTTCCCAAAGGAGGGAAACCAGAGCGCTCCAGCCATCGCACTAAGAGCCTCATCCTTCATGCCAGTAAAATTCTCCTGAAGATAATCACTGGAAGAATGATGCAGAAATATAGGGAATTGATAGCGGTGGAGAAGCCGGATTTGTCCAGGGTAAAGGCACAAGGGAACTGACTGTCTCAGGATGCTGATTGAAAAGTTTCAGGAGGGTAATATTCTGCTGTACAGGACAAGTGCTTCATGGATTATGCCAAAGAGAGGGTAGGTCTTAATGGAATGAACTTTCCAAAGATGCCCCCAAAGTAAAAACGTGTTCATAAGTTGACCCCGCCGAGGCAATATTTTAATGTTTTTGAGCATTTTTTTTAATGCCTTTTTTCTCTATATTCTAACAGGAAATGTATTGTTTGAGATTGTGAAATGATGTTTATTGGGCTAAATATTGAGCTTGCTATGTCTTATATGCGAGCTGCCACTGCACGATATCGCTCATTCTGTGAGGCAGAGTACGCCAGGCTACCGCTGCAGTGCTCGCCAACTCTCTCACCTGTGCCATCTTGAAAGATCAAAACATATGGCAGCTGTATAAAAGCAACTATAATGTTGTTTTCTAATATTGAGGGAAGGACACTGGACAAGCACCTGTGTATACTGCAAACTTCATCAGTATTCTGGTCTGTTCTTGGGATTGCCTTGTAAATTCCGTCTCGACGATGCAGCAGCGATCTGAGCTCGTCAATTACTTTGTTTCGTGGCATTTCTCTGCTCTGGGCCCAGTTTGCAGATGTTCCCTGAAGACAAGGCCATTGGCCATGGTGAGAACTGCAGCTTCTGTTTGGCACTGGAGGCTTTCGTTCTCATTTTTTCAGTCTGCTGCTCGGAGTCTTCTCCTTTCGCCTCGGCGTGAAGAGGTGACTCCCAAACGAGAGCCTCACACCGGGCTGCAGAGTCTGTTGTCTAGAGGAATATTATTTATTCAGCTTTCAAGAGCAGCTCAATCCTCTTGAGAAGCCTGCCTGCTCATTGCATGGCTCTGAACTCACCCCCAGATTTTGCCTGATCATGGTAGAGCTGGGGGTGGGGATGGAGATGGAGAGCTCTGCTGCCAGACTCACGACTCTCTCACATGGAATCCAGGCAGCAGAGTCCATCCTTTTGGTCATTGTTCCAGCACCAACGTAGACCCAAAACTCCATCAACGTAGACTTCATGTTGCTCAATAGACACTGAGCAAGGTGCAGCACTCATCTTTTGGAGAACACCAATGTAATACTCAGTGCAGAAACATCTACATCCTACCTACAGAATCTACAGAAGTCTGGGCATATAGAACCCATTATTGGCACATTTTTTGAAATGGTAGCTTTAAACTAGATTATGCTGTGGGATGGGAAACTCCTATCCAGGGGGGCTACTGTGTTTTCAGGCTTTTGTGGTCTCCTGTCAATCAACAGGCCATGTGATGGAGGTAAGGAGCCTCACTTATTGACTGGTGACTGGAAGGAGACTACAAAAGTCTGGGGAGACTACGGCACAGGAGCTGCTAATCCTGGAGCTAATGTTTTCATTATGCGATGGAGAAATTCTTAAGGACTATTGTGCATTGAGAGAAAAGTTACAGCAAAATAGGCCTCATTTTCTGTTTGTGGAACTATATGCAGAAATCTCTTTGTATTTACTCACAGTTGTGTAGGTGACACTTCTGTTCTCAGCAACTTTCAGTTCACTAGACTAGCCTATTGGCTCCTAATGAAGCACCTGAGCTGCGACACCATTTGGTGATCTGTGTTTGACTGCTGAAGTGCTGAGTCATTTTACCCCTTCCTCTGTCCTTCTAGTTCCCTGCACAGGTGCCGGTGGGTGTGTCTGCTTTTCCTCTTCGCCATGGACACGGCCTGGAGGGTGGAGTTTCGAAACGTGGGGCGGAGCTACTTTCCCCAGAGCCGAGTGGAATGTCATTACACTCTTGGCCCCACACACAGCTGGGCCAGCAGTGATTGGATTGGCTTGTTTAAGGTAACTAGGGTGAAGGGTCTCTATAATTAAGTGAGGTCATGATGATGATGCTGAGGTCAACAGTGTTGGTGCTGAGGTGAACGGTGATGATGCTATGGTGAACGGTGATGATGCTGAGGTGAACGGTGTTGATGCTGAGGTGAAGGGTGTTGATGCTGAGGTCAACAGTGTTGATGCTGAGGTCACGGTGATGATGCTGAGGTCATGATGATAATGCTGAGGTCAACAGTGTTGATGCTGAGGTCAACGGTGATGATGCTGAGGTCATTGTGATGAGGCTGAGGTTAGTGGTGATGATGCTGAGGTCAAAAGTGATGATGCTGAGGTCAAACGGTGATGATGCTGAGGTCACTGTGTTGATGCTGAGGTCAACGTGATGATGCTGAGGTCAACGTGATGATGCTGAGGTCAACGGTGATGATGCTGAGGTCAACGGTGATGATGCTGAGGTCAACGTGATGATGCTGAGGTCAACGTGATGATGCTGAGGTCAACGGTGATGATGCTGAGGTCAACTGTGATGATGCTGAGTTCATCAGTGCTGATGCTGAGGTCATGGTGGTTATCCTGAGGTCACGGTGCTGATGCTGAGGTCAACAGTGCTGATACTGAGGTCAACGGTGATGATGCTGAGGTCAACAGTGTTGATGCTGAGGTCAACGGTGATGATGCTAAGGTCATGATGATGATGCTGAGGTCACAGTGCTGATGCTGAGGTCACAGTGATGATGCTGAGGTCAAGGTGTTGATGCTGAGGTCACAGTGCTGATGCTGAGGTCACAGTGATGATGCTGAGGTCATGATGATGATGCTGAGGTCACAGTGCTGATGCTGAGGTCACAGTGATGATGCTGAGGTCAAGGTGTTGATGCTGAGGTCACAGTGCTGATGCTGAGGTCACAGTGATGATGCTGAGGTCATGATGATGATGCTGAGGTCAACAGTGTTGATGCTGAGGTCAACGGTGATGATGCTGAGGTCAACAGTGTTGATGCTGAGGGCAACGGTGATGATGCTGAGGTCATGGTGATGAGAATGAGGTCAACGGTGATGATGCTGAGGTCACGGTGATGATGCTGAGGTCATGATGATAATGCTGAGGTCAACAGTGTTGATGCTGAGGTTAACGGTGATGATGATGAGGTCATTGTGATGAGACTGAGGTTAGTGGTGATGATGCTGAGGTCAACAGTGTTGATGTTGAGGTAAAACGGTGATGATGCTGAGGTCACTGTGTTGATGCTGAGGTCAACGTGATGAAGCTGAGGTCAACGGTGATGATGCTGAGGTCAACTGTGATGATGCTGAGTTCATCAGTGCTGATGCTGAGGTCACGGTGCTGATGCTGAGGTCAACAGTGCTGATACTGAGGTCAATGGTGATGATGCTGAGGTCATGATGATGATGCTGAGGTCAACAGTGTTGATGCTGAGGTCAACGGTGATGATGCTGAGGTCAACAGTGTTGATTCTGAGGTCATGGTGCTGATGCTGAGGTCACGGTGCTGATGCTAAGGTCAACAGTATTGATGCTGAGGTCATCAGTGATGATACTGAGGTCACAATGCTGATGCTGAGGTTACGGTAAGGATGCTGAGGTCAACGGTGATGATGCTGAGGTCACGGTGTTGATGCTGAGGTCAACAGTATTGATGCTGAGGTCATCAGTGATGATGCTGAGGTCATCCGTGATGATGCTGAGGTCACAATGCTGATGCTGAGGTCACGGTAAGGATGCTGAGGTCAACGGTGATGATGCTGAGGTCACGGTGATGATGCTGAGGTCACCGTGTTGATGCTGAGGTCACGGTGATGATGCTGAGGTCATGATGATGATGCTGAGGTCAACGATGATGACGCTGAGGTCATGGTGATGAAGCTGAGGTCAACAGTGTTGATTCTGAGGTCACGGTGCTGATGCTGAGGTCATCAGTGTTGATGATGAGGTCATCAGTGATGATTTTGAGGTCACAATGCTCAAGCTGAGGTCACGGTAATGATGCTGAGGTCAACGGTGATGATGCTGAGGTCATGGTGCTGATGCTGAGGTCAACAGTGTTGATTCTGAGGTCACGGTGCTGATGCTGAGGTCATCAGTGTTGATGCTGAGGTCATCAGTGATGATGTTGAGGTCACAATGCTCAAGCTGTGGTCACGGTAATGATGCTGAGGTCAACGGTGATGATGCTGAGATTATGATGATGATGTTGAGGTCATGATGATGATGCTGAGGTCAACGATGATGATGCTGAGGTCATGGTGATGATGCTGAGGTCAACAGTGTTGATTCTTAGGTCACGGTGCTGATGCTGAGGTCATCAGTGCCGATGCTGAGGTCACGGTGCTGATGCTGAGGTCATCATTGCTGATGCCGAGGTCACGGTGCTGATGCTGAGGTCAACAGTGTTGATGCTGAGGTCACGGTGATGATGCTGGTATCGAACAGAGGTGCCGTTATTGAATGACATTTGCTTACAGTTTTCAAATAACGGACATCTGAAATCCGGAATTTCGGGACAGAATACTCCCCGAAGTGTAAATGTTGCAGATGACAGGGCCAGCTTGTTTACTATAGTGATGAACTTTGACCTCTATTGACTCATCATATGTTGTGACTTTTGCATAGTAAATGAGGGCAGGGAATCAATTATAAACCAGGTGGAAAGGACAACATTTCATTGATGGAAATGTAAAGTGGTTTGCATCAATGATAGTTATGCATTGATTAATGACTGCGATTCAGTGAAGCATTGGGATTTATAGAAGAGTGTATAAGGAGGCCTCTATTGGTATTTTGCGTTGGTAGGATGACAAGAGCTGTGTGATTTTCGGGTCGGGGACGGATGTCGAAATGTTGACGGAGGTGTTAGCGCACGTTATGTGCATTTTATGAAAGCATTATTTCTAGAGTTAGCTAAGGCCATCCAGCTGAGCAAAAATGGAACATGTGCACAGTACTAGCTTTGGTTTTGCACAATAATGAAATGGTTTAGTTGTACCTACCTGGCATATTGCGGCTGTGTTTTGAAGCAGTCATGTGATGTCACAAAATCTGTAGTGCCAGCCTGTGATCTGAGGTGTTCTTGAGATTTTGGGCTGTAGGAAAATGGTACTATTCCAATTTTGTTTATATTAAATGCTTGTCATTCTGTTATGATGATTATCAATATTGGCCACTCCAGTGAAGAACTAACATTGTAAAAAAACTGTACTTCGAAACGGGCGTTCACATTAACCTTGATTGCTTAAAGGCCCATTTCTCATGTTTTACAAACACGATATGGTATAGTGCCAGTGTCCATAACATGATATGGTATAATGTCATTGTCCATAATTGCTCCAGCAATCTCTGAAGCTTGAGGGTAAATTTTGTTCTGTCGTGGAAACAGAATGAATTGACTCTGCCTGTGATTATGCAATACAGTGTAACATTGTTTCTCTCTTGCCTTGGTTGGTGCCATATTAGGTGGGCTGGAATTCGGTGAGGAAATATCACACTTTTGTTTGGGCTCTCGTTCCTGGGAACTACAAGGAGGGAACCAGTGCTGACTGCTGTGTGCACTTTCAAGGTACATGCTGACCTGGGGTACAGCTGCACATACTGAGTATTACAACGGCACTACTCAGGACTACGCAGTATGCATACTCAGGGCTACTCATAATGAGGACTACACATACTGAGGAATAAGCACACTCGGGACTATACATACCCAGGACTACGCACACTCAGGACTACACACTCTCAGGACAAGCACACTCAGGACTACGCACACTCGGGACTACGCACACTCAGGGCTACGCTCGCTCAGGACTACGCACATTCAGGGCTACTCATACTCAGGACTATGCATACTCAGGGCTACAAACACTCAGGGCTACACACACTCAGGACAAGCACTCTCAGGACTACGCACACTCGGGACTACGCACACTCAGGGCTACGCTCGCTCAGGACTACGCACATTCAGGGCAACACATACTCAGGACTATGCATACTCAGGGCTACAAACACTCAGGGCTACACATAATGAGGACTACAAATACTGAGGAATAAGCACACTCGGGACTATACATACCCAGGACTACGCACACTCAGGGCTACACACACTCAGGACAAGCACACTCAGGGCTACACACACTCAGGACTACACACTCTCAGGACAAGCACACTCAGGACTATGCACACTCGGGACTACGCACACTCAGGGCTACGCTCGCTCAGGACTACGCACATTCAGGGCTACACATACTCAGGACTATGCATACTCAGGGCTACAAACACTCAGGGCTACACACACTCAGGACAAGCACTCTCAGGACTACGCACACTCGGGACTACGCACACTCAGGGCTACGCTCGCTCAGGACTACGCACATTCAGGGCTACACATACTCAGGACTATGCATACTCAGGGCTACAAACACTCAGGGCTACACACACTCAGGGCTACACACACTCAGGACAAGCACTCTCAGGACTACGCACACTCGGGACTACGCACACTCAGGGCTACGCTCGCTCAGGACTACGCACATTCAGGGCTACACATACTCAGGACTATGCATACTCAGGGCTACAAACACTCACGGCTACACGCACCCAGGGCTAGGGCTGTGCGATATGACCTAAATCTCATATCCCGATACAGGTTACCTGATATCCTGATAACGATATATATCACGATATAGCAACTGCTTTAATCACTTTTCTGGAGTTCTGAGGATACGAGTGGACAGCGCAGATTTAGAAAATACTGGACGATGTGTTCGACGATGTTTTGAAAGTTTGTCAGATGTTTTGTGGAGTTTTGCCGTTGCTACTGGGTAACCCCACTTGCTTCCAGAGAAAAGGAATTAGGATAATTTTTAAACACTCTCCAGTGGCCATAAAGTTACGCCAGGTGAAAAACAACTTCGTCTGTTCGAGACATCTAATGGTGAGTAATTGATATACAAATGATAGTCCACCTAAAAACTATTACTTTAAACTGTATTATTATGTATGTTAGGCAGTCAGTTAATGTGGCTTATGCGGATTAACTCCCATAAGAAATTACTGGAAACGACTTGATTTGTAACGCGATATAAACCATAGAGCCGTTTTTCCATCGATAGACATTTTCCTATCGTGGCACGATATATATCGTCATATCGCACAGCCCTACTCAGGACTACGCACACTCAGGGCTACCCATACTCAGGGCTACAACTACTCAGGACTACACACACTTTGGGCTACACATACTCAGGGCTACACATACTCAGGACTACGCACACTCAGGGTTCCACATACTCAGGGCTACACATACTCAGGGCTACCCATACTCAGGGCTACACATACTCAGGGCTATGCACACTCAGGACTATGCACGCTCAGGACTATGCACGCTCAGGACTATGCACACTCAGGGCTTCACATACTTAAGACTACGCAAACTCAGGGCTACACATACTCAGGACTATGCACACTCAGGGTTACACTCACTCAGGGCCACACATACTCAGGGCTACGCACACTCATGGCCACACACACTCAGGGCCACACATACTCAGGGCTATGCACACTCAGAGCTACGCATACTCAGGACTATGCACACTCAGGGCTACGCATACTCAGGGCTACGCATTGAGCGTCCCTTCGCAGCAGTGGACGCACCGCCTGTGGTACCCAGTGCCCACTACTGTCAGTTATGCTCGAGTGGCGTTTATGAATATCAACTGGCGAGGAGTGGGAACGCACACTCAGGACAACATTAAGATTTTCAGAGTCCTGGGGCCAATTCTGCCTTTGGGTTCTCCTTTAGAGCTGTGTTACTGCACTGACACATTAATCACGGAAGAGAAATGCATAATCAAACCACGCAGACTGATACATGGTGCAATGGGCAACAGTAAAGCCAAGTACAAGGTGAACTAACTGCTTCTTGAGGGAAAAAAATCACATCGAGTTTCCTAATAATTTCTTTACCATAAAATGATGTTTCAGTCAAGGGGATCCTCCCAGCAGGACAACAGACCTCTGATTGTTGTGACTTGATCTTACCCAGTGTTTACTGCTATTTAACTTCGGCTCTGAAGATCACTGTGGTCCGGTCCTCTTTATAAGCCTATACATCCACACAGACCGTAGTCAACCTCTGCAGATACTGCTTTTGTGAGGCTTCAAGCTGCAGTGACAGAAGAACTGGAATATTTGAAGGGAGCAGGAATACTAAGGATCAGCGATCGTCGCTCTGCAGCCGCGTCTGTAAAGATTTGCTCGTGAGCACTTTACATGCGACGAATTTCAACTAATTTGTTTCATATTTGGCCTGAGTCTTGTGTGTGGTCAGGTCCTGAAGCCTATTAATTTTGGAGAAGATTGCTTTAGAGCAGTGGTTCTCAAACTGGGTCCCGGCACCCCACTGTCTGCTGGTTTTTGTTCAAACCACAATTGCGGTCTTAGGATTTGAACAAGCTGTTGATTTGTCTTAATTAGGCACATGTAAGATTCCAACAGTATGCCGAAATCTTTAACTATTCAAAATTTAGAGCAATTTCCTGAAAAAATAGAGCCCATTTCCATCTGTTTGTTTATCTAGTATCATAGGATCAAAGGAAACCTATTATCTCAAATGCGATACAGGTCAGGAATATGGTTTGATGCTTTTTTAAAACCAGTGAAGTACAAATTTACCCCTGAACAAATTTAAACCAAAGTCCAGGTTAAAAAAATAAAAAAAAATTTGGATTAAAAAAAAAATTCTTCTTCACAGTGCAATGTTATATTGCATTATTATGCAGTATTTGTTCTGACTTTAAGTACTGAGGAACTTCCGGGGCACTTCTCAGTGTGCAACCCGCCAGTCTACCTTCGCCGATAAACTGGAGAAACTGAATTGCCTTTTTGAGGACAAATAAAGTCGTCTGATTCTGATTCTGATTCTGAAAATGGAGGGTTGCATCAACTAATTTAAAGTTATTTCTATTTAATTAGTGAATATTTTATTCATTATCATAAATAGCACACTCTCTCTCTGATGGTAAAATTGATGTAATTGGTAAGAAATGGAATTCCAAAGAATTAAAATGGAAAAAACAGAATTTGGGAAAAAATAAAACAGAATTTGGAAAAAAATAAAACTGATTTCATAGGGCCCTACGAAGGCACAATCAATTAGCCCAAAAAATGCAGCATATTACTATCATGAAATTATTGTAATGTAACTTATATTTCGAATGGGACATTGGTCACCTTATCCAGCATCTACCCAACTAAGACATGAGTGTCCCTCGTTATGGTCCCTGGTGGATTCACTGCAAGCTGTGATGCACTGTGTGTTTTGACATATTTCTATCAAAACCAACAGGAACCTTTACAGCAGTTCGGGCGACAGTAGCTCTTCTGTGGGATCAGCCCAGAGGGCTTACCTTTGCTCCTCACGTGCATCTATAAGCCCTTTTTTCAGGACCCGGTTCAGCGATGTTCCTTCCTTGGATCACTTCTGGTACATGGGTCACTCCATACTAAACTGTGCAATCCACAGTTTTTTCTAGGAGAATTAAATAATTGCATTGGTGATATTTATTCACTCCCAGATTGAAGATATACATCAGAAAAAATCAGAGTCATCGGTCCAACAACACAGCAGAGAAAGTGGTGTCCTGATGTCAGCCGAGGCGTGTGCAGGACATGTACTGTTACAAAACCTGGCAGCCAACATGTCTGTTGATACTTCGAGAGAAAGTGAAATGAAATATTGCAGATAAACACCATAAAATAAAATACCATAAAAACATAAACAATCTGTGCGCTATCACCATAGACTGTATAAAAAGATGGATGCAGCACCCGGGTCTGAAAAGTGAGACCAATTCGGAAATTGAATTCCATTTAATGGCCAGCAGATGGCGACATCGGTGTTTGCAGAATTGGAAAAGGTTTGTTTGAATTTTCATCACCATTGTAACACATCTGAACAGTTTAGAATGGAATGAGCCACATACTAACCACTGCATAATGGGAAGATCCAAACATACATTTTCAAGATGGTCAGACCCAGTTGCATGTCCATCACACTTTGGCTCTTGTCACGGTCACTCAGGTCCTTGTATTTTATCATTTTACTGTTTCCAGTGCATTATCTTTAAGAACTGACTGTTCACTTGCTGACAGATATATATCACCCCTTGACAGGCGTCATTGTAATGAGATGATCAATGTTAATCACGTCACCTGTCCGTGGTTTTAATGTTGTGGCTGGTCAATGTGTGCAGTATTGATGATTAAGCACTACATACCTAAAGAAAAGTTATTGTACTAGTCATATAGCTAAATCTGACATAATGTGATTAAGAGTTTATGAAATCCCCAGATGAAAACAAAAGAGCTCGTTAAAACAGTTTGATTGCCATTTTGGTTGAAACAAAAAGGGAAACACAAGGTTTTTTCTGTGACATAATGAGGCCTTCAAGGGTTAAATTAAGAAAAATTAACTGCTCATTGTACTGCAGTGACTGTGCAGTGACGGAAACACGACTGCAGAAGGTGAGGGGCGGAGAGGGAACTGAATGTGGGGCATCAGCCAGATGTTATTTGACTGGACAAAATGCAGGATAACAATGAAGCACCATTTCAGTCATCTGTATTATTGGAAGTTATGGACCAGATCCCTGTCCATTTTTGTTATTGTCATTCATCTGGCAGATTTCTTTCCAATGTATCAATTCCTTATCACGTTATAAATTATGTTTTTTTGTTTTTTATATTGTTAATTGCTTTGACAGTGTGAAGCGTTATTGAATTGATAGAAAGAGAGCGAGAGGGTCGGAGAGGGTGTGAGAGTGAGGGAGTCAGCACTGAGAGCAGCGTCCTGCACGCTGTCAGATTAACGGTGCCGTGCACTGAGAGGGGCGCGTGATTTCTCAACTCAAGAGCTGATAGAGACAAAGAGCAAGGGGCTCGGCGAGTATTAATCTCCGACAGTTTAACACCTTCTGTAACGGCGACTGTTAACGGTGCCTTTTTATGATATGACCGCGTCTCTGGAAATGGCATGTGTCACCGCCTCGGGGCTGCGCAAAGTGCTGTTCTGCCCTCACAAAATCGCGCTCAGTAAAAACGACAGATCACTGTTGGCAGAGCACAATTCATTTTCGTTCAGAGCCAGAGGAACGTAAATGGCCCTGCAAATGTGTCGTTGACTAAGGCCAGTGTTAATGCACGGTCTGCATCACTGAACGATTGGCATGGGGTCCGCCCACACTTGAGGGGCTTTGTGGCAGATCAAATTATGGAATTATGGTGGCTTTACACTCAGAATTTGGCGCTGATTGAACTGGTGTGTGTGTGTGTGTGTGTGTGTGTTGCTAATTGCATTGTTAGTAAGTGAATTCACTTTCCCACTTTTACATTGTTACTACAAAGAACTTTAACACTAAGTAACAATCTCAATGAACTAGATTAGCTAGTTGGAAAACTACCTTAACCGTTTTGACAGCAGGCCTCAATCCACTGTTTCCATGGTGATTCCCAATTTAAGCACTTCTCCATCCATGACCCTTTCCAAATGTGCATAATCTGCTCTCCAAAGGAAGCTACATTCTGACGTTATTGTGACATGTCAACAGTTGATTGAAGTGCTCATTCTGGAGTTTACTCAAGCACAGTGCATTCTGAGGAGTTTTATATTTTCTTCTGTCAGTAAGATTTCTTTGGTGAAGTTTATGAAAAAAGATTTGAGGATTGTTCATGTGGCTCACCGTACGTCACCTGACTGCACACCTGACCGATTTATTGGGTGTTTCTTTCTCCCTGCCTGCGCCTTGTAGCCTCGTACCTGCCCAGATCGGGCCCAGAGGAGTACCAGTTTGTGTACGTGGACGCGAAGGGGACGGTGTGTGCCCACAGCACCCCCTTCTCCTTCTGCGCCCCCAAACCGCTGGAGGACCTGGTGACTCTGGAGGAGGAGGCGCATGGAGAGGAGAGTGTGGGGGATCTGCTGCTGGTTATACCGCGAGCTGAGCTCCTGCAGGTGTGTGTGTGTGTGTGTGTGTGTGTGTGTGTGTGTGTGTGTGTGTGTGTGTTTGTGTGTGAGTGTGTATGTGTGTGGGTGTGAGGGTGTGTGTGAGTGAGTGAGGGAGTGTGTGTGTGTGTGTGAGAGTGTGTGTGTGTGTGTTTGTGTGTGAGTGAGTGAGTGAGTGTGTGTGAGTAAGTGAGTGTGTGTGTGTAAATGAGTGTGTGTGTGTGTGTAAATGAGTGTGTGTGTGTGTGTGTGTGTAAGTGACTGTGTGTGTGTGTGTGTGTGTAAGTGAGTGAGTGTGTGTGTGTGTGTATGTGAGTGTGTGAGTGTGTGTATGTGAGTGTGAGTGTGAGTAAGTGTGTGTGTGTGTGTGTGTGTGTGTAAGTGTGTGTGTGTAAGTGAGTGTGTGCGTGTAAGTGAGTGTGTGTGTGTGTGTGTGTGAGTGTAAGTGAGTGCGTGTATTTGTGTGAGTGTGTGTGTGTGTGAGGGTGTGTGTGAGTGAGTGAGTGAGGGAGTGTGTGTGTGTGTGTGTGTGTGTGTGTGTGTAAGTGAGTGTGTGTGTGTGTGTGTGTGTGTGTGTGTGTGTGAGTGTGTGTGTGTTTGTGTGTGAGTGAGTGAGTGAGTGTGTGTGAGTAAGTGAGTGTGTGTGTGTGTGTGTGTGTGTGTGTAAGTGACTGAGTGTGTGTGTGTGTGTGTGTGTGTAAGTGACTGAGTGTGTGTGTGTGTGTGTGTATGTGTATGTGTATGTGTGTGTAAGTGAGTGTGTAATCATGTCCCGCTCAGTGCCTATAGTGTAAATCACTGCAGAATACACTGATGTAAGTGATGGCACTTGTTGATGATGTCATGATAAGGGCCGTCTGGAGGAGTGCCTGAGGGAGAGGGCGGAGCTGCTTGAGGCCCGGGAGACGGCGGAGAGAGGGGTGGAGCGAGAGAAGGAGGAGAGGGAGACTGAGCAGAAGGAGTGGAGGAGGGGGCGTGAGCAGCTGGAGGGCGACATCAGAGCGCTGCGGGCGAGTCTGCAGCAGAGCCGAGAGACGCTGTGTGAACTGCAGGAACTGCAGCAGGTAACACCGGCGAGAGAGAGAGTGATCAGTCACTGACCCCATCTGCTGCTACAGTCGCCTGCGAGGGTCTCCCCCTGATGTTAGAACATTGCTGAGGGGATTAGCTTCTGTCCCAGGAGGAGAGCAGTGGTGAGGTCATGCAGCAGGTTTGGGCGATCAGGCCCAGCATCCCTGCTGATCTCACCGGTGACAGTCAGGGCTGAGGTCACACGGCTGCTCCGGTCTCGACAGACGACGCCCCTCAGAGTTCAGGTGCGTGATGCTGAGCCCGAGACGGACCTCCGCACAGCGTTTCAGGGCAGCACTGCATATGGAGCCTCATCATACGCTTCAGAGCCCAGATTTCCCCTCAGTGCAGCGATGAGGCCGAGCTGAGACATTTAACACTTGACAGATTACATTTCATTTTACCGCAGGCATGAGTTCTGTATGACGCAGAGTACAAACACTTCACTTTTAACAATGTACTACAGCGTTTCTCAACCTTCTTCGGGGCGCACTCCCTAAACTGAGGTATTTGTTGTGTTCCACCGTAAGCACGTGATGCAGATTGTCGAGTCCATGATTGGTCACATCTTGTGTGATTTAGGTTCCAGATGGTGTCCTCGGGGCAGAGGGCAAGAGGCAGTGATGTATTAGTGCTTCACGTCATGATTGGATGACGCTGTATGTCCTAAACATTCACTTCCTGTTCCTGCTTTTAGGTGGCGCTGTCCTCTCAGGAAGTGATGGTTAGAGAGAAAGATGACCTTTTGGCCGAGATGGCAGGCAGCCAGCAGCGAATCAGGGAGCTGGAGGAGGACATAAAGGCGTTGACGCTGAAGGGGCTGGAGAAAGAGACCGAACTCGAGAGGTGTGTCCGTCCGTCTGTCTGTATCACTGTATGCTGCCACTATGACAGTGTGTATTATTGCGTGAAAATGCGCGTGTGTTTGTGTGTGTGTGGCAGGGTGAAGGAGAGGGTGAAGAAGTTGACGTCTCAGAGGAAGGGCGAGGATGAGGAGCGGAAGAGACTGCAGGTGGGAGGAGGCGGGGCCTCGCACTGGGCCCACTGCACGCGTGCAGCCTGTATACACTCACACCACACCGTCACATCCTAACGCTCACGCTGCACTCACTGTGTCATCATACTCCGACTGCGCGGCTGTTACTGATGTACTGCACTGACACTGCACTGCTCGTGTCACACTGACCATATCTCTCATCTTACTGTCCGTATCTCTCATCTTACTGACCGTATCTCTCATCTTACTGACCGTATCTCATCTTACTGACCGTGTCTCTCATCTTACTGACCGTATCTCATCTTACTGACCGTATCTCATCTTACTGACCGTATCTCTCATCTTACTGACTGTATACTCTCATCTTACTGACTGTATACTCTCATCTTACTGACTGTATACTCTCATCTTACTGACCATATCTCTCATCTTACTGTCCGTATCTCTCATCTTACTGACCGTATCTCTCATCTTACTGACCGTATCTCATCTTACTGTCCGTATCTCTCATCTTACTGACCGTATCTCTCATCTTACTGACCGTATCTCATCTTACTGACCGTATCTCATCTTACTGACCGTATCTCTCATCTTACTGACTGTATACTCTCATCTTACTGACTGTATACTCTCATCTTACTGACTGTATACTCTCATCTTACTGACCATATCTCTCATCTTGCTGACCGTATCTCTCATCTTACTGACCGTATCTCATCTTACTGACCGTGTCTCTCATCTTACTGACCATATCTCTCATCTTACTGACTGTATACTCTCATCTTACTGACCATATCTCTCATCTTACTGACCATATCTCTCATCTTGCTGACCATATCTCTCATCTTACTGACCATATCTCTCATCTTACTGACTGTATACTCTCATCTTACTGACCATATCTCTCATCTTGCTGACCGTATCTCTCATCTTCCTGACCATTTCTCTCATCTTGCTGGCTGTATCTCTCATCTTACTGACCGTATCTCTCATCTTACTGACCGTGCCTCTCATCTTACTGACCGTATCTCTCATCTTACTGACCGTGCCTCTCATCTTACTGACCGTATCTCTCATCTTACTGACCGTTCCTCTCATCTTACTGACCGTATCTCTCATCTTACTGACCGTATCTCTCATCTTGCTGACTGTATCTCTCATCTTACTGACTGTATCTCTCATCTTACTGACCGTATCTCTCATCTTACTGACGGAATCTCTCATCTTACTGACCATATCTCTCATCTTACTGACCGTGCCTCTCATCTTACTGACCGTATCTCTCATCTTACTGACCGTGCCTCTCATCTTACTGACCGTATCTCTCATCTTACTGACCGTTCCTCTCATCTTACTGACCGTATCTCTCATCTTACTGACCGTGTCTCTCATCTTACTGACCGCATACTCTCATCTTACTGACCATATCTCTCATCTTACTGACCATATCTCTAATCTTACTGACCGTATCTCTCATCTTACGACCGTATCTCATCTTACTGACCGTGTCTCTCATCTTACTGACCGTGTCTCTCATCTTACTGACCATATCTCTCATCTTACTGACTGTATACTCTCATCTTACTGACCGTTCCTCTCATCTTACTGACCGTTCCTCTCATCTTACTGACCGTATCTCTCATCTTACTGACCGTATCTCTCATCTTGCTGACTGTATCTCTCATCTTACTGACCGTGTCTCTCATCTTACTGACCGCATACTCTCATCTTACTGATCATATCTCTCATCTTACTGACCGTATCTCTCATCTTACTGACCGTTCCTCTCATCTTACTGACCGTATCTCTCATCTTACTGACCGTATCTCTCATCTTGCTGACTGTATCTTTCATCTTACTGATCGTATACTCTCATCTTACTGTTTCTCTCATCTTACTGACCATATCTCTCATCTTACTGAACGTATCTCTCATCTTACTGACCATATCTCTCATCTTACTGACCGTGTCTCTCATCTTACTGACCGTATCTCTCATCTTACTGACCGAATCTCTCATCTTACTGACCGTATCTCTCATCTTGCTGACTGTATCTCTCATCTTACTGAACCTATCTCTCATCTTACTGACCGTGTCTCTCATCTTACTGACCGTGTCTCTCATCTTACTGACCGAATCTTTCATCTTACTGACCATATCTCTCATCTTACTGAACGTATCTCTCATCTTACTGACCATATCTCTCATCTTGCTGACCGTGTCTCTCATCTTACTGACCGTGTCTCTCATCTTACTGACCGTATCTCTCATCTTTCTGACCTTATCTTTCATCTTACTGATCGTATACTCTCATCTTACTGACTGTTTCTCTCATCTTACTGACCGTATCTCTCATCTTACTGGCCATATCTCTCATCTTACTGAACGTATCTCTCATCTTACTGACCATATCTCTCATCTTGCTGACCGTGTCTCTCATCTTACTGACCGTATCTCTCATCTTACTGACCGAATCTCTCATCTTGCTGACCGTATCTCTCATCTTACTGACCATATCTCTCATCTTGCTGAACGTATCTCTCATCTTACTGACCATACACTCTCATCTTACTGACGGCATCTCTCATCTTACTGATCGTATCTCTCATCTTACTGACCTTATCTTTCATCTTACTGACCGTATACCCTCATCTTACTGACCGTTTCTCTCATCTTACTGACTGTGATCACGGTGCAAATACGCTGCACTCACACTGCACTCATGCTCATCTCGCGAAATGTTCATGCTTTGCTCACACTGTGCTCGTGCCTCAACTCTATGCTCATTGTTTAATGGCACGATACTCAAAACAACTCATCACATAGAAACTGGAGAAATACCAAATGATTGGAAACAGGGCAATATAATACCAATATATACTGAGTACAAATGAAAACGCACCACTTGAAAAAAGTCAATATTTAAGTTCAAATGAACGGAAGAGTGAAAATGAAGTTAACTGTAACGCTAGGCAATTTTTTGCAAAAACGCAACATCTTGCACGCACACCACGGGAAAAATTAATTTCACTCTGAATTTGTGCACACATTGCCTTTAAAAGCATGTGAATCTGAATAAAATTTCACTCTTTCACTGACACTTGTGAAACGTCGACACTATGCCGCGACTTACAGCCCCTGAAAGGGAACGTGCCATAGGCATGCTTCAAATTGGCGCCAGCACCAGGGAAATTGCCAGACGACTACACTGCGCACACACAACGATCGCAAGACTCCATCAAAGGTTTCTGCAAATGGGGAGCACTCGGGACCGTCCTTGACCGGGTCAACAACGTGTGACAACGGCACGTCAGGACCGTCAGATCGTACGGGATCATGTCCGAGACCGATTACTACCAGCGACAAGAACGGCTGCTCAAGTCCAAGGACGACGTGGATTCATTCACCCCAACACCGTACGGAACCGTCTGCGAACTGCAGGCCTGCGTGCACGACGTCCTTTTTTCGGCCCCATATTGACGGATCGTCACCGAAACCAACAGGACAACGCTAGGGCACACACTGCAAGGGTGTCCATGCAGTACCTTGCACAGCAGAACATCCCCGTGCTTCAGTGGCCAGCTCTGTCACCCGACCTCTCCCCTATCGAGCACTTATTGGATGAAACATAACACACAACATCCGAGAACTTGAGGTTGCCCTTGTTCAGGAGTGGAATGCTATCCCTCAGAACACTATCCAGAGACTGATCAACTCCATGCGACGATGATGCACCGCATGTGTCAATGCATATGGCGGTCACACCCATTATTGACTTTCCTATTTGACCCCTACGCCAGTTAAACCTCTCTCGCGCATTAACATTATCGTGAATGAAATTGAATGATGTTTACATGTCTTCTTAAATCATTCATTATCTCAAATGCATCATACGTATATACTTCACATATCAATCCGTGGAGCTATTCCAGATTTCGTGAGTGGTGCGTTTTCATATTGACTGAGTATATAAGAAAGGGGACCGTACCAAGCCTGGAAACTACAGGCCAGTCGGTGTAACTTGCATTGCGTGCAAAATATTGGAATCTATCATAAAAGATGAGCTGGACTTACTGTTCGTTCAAGAAATACATTTGTATCTTGAGGGATAGCCAACATGGTTTTCGTAAGGGAAGGTCATGCCTGACAAACCCTCTGGAATTTTTTGAAGAGGCCACCAGGACTCATGACCAGAGCAGGGCTTATGACATCATATACTTGGATTTTCAGAAAGCATTCGATACAGTACCACATAAGAGACTAATTTTTTTTATTGAGCTCCATCGGAGTTACAGGAGGTATTGTGGAGTGGATTTAAAACTGGTTACTGGAGAGAACACAAAGAGTGGTGGTCAGTGGTATCTCATCTGAGCTAGGTATGGTGGGGAGTGGCGTCCCCCAGGGATCGGTGTTGGGGCCCCTGCTGTTCCTCATCTACATTAATGACCTTCATAGTAATATTGAGAGCAGATTGGTTAAATTTGCAGATGATACTAAATGTGGGGGTTTGTCAAATAGTTTAGGGTCCACTAAAGTGATTCAGGATGATTTGGATAGAATCCAGAATTGGGCAGAAATGTGGCAAATGAAATTTAATGTAGCAAAATCTAAAGTTGTACATGTAGGTAATACAAACATTAGATGGGATTACTTCATGGGAGGTTTAAAACTGGAATGTGCTGTACATGAGAAAGATCTGGGAGTGATTGTTAACCAAACCCTCACAGGTTCTAGCCATTGTGCCGTAGCAGTTAAAAAAGCTAATCTGATGCTAGGATACATTGCCAAAAGTATTGAGTACAAATCTAAGGAGTTGATGCTTCTTTTGTATAACACGTTCGTTCGATCACATTTGGAGTATTGTGCACAGTTCTGGGGACCATACTTTAAGAAAGATATGGAGGCTCTAGAGAAAGTTCAGAGAAGAGCCACTAAGCCAATTCCAGGTATAAAAGATGAAAGCTACGAGAAGAGGCTGAAGATCCTTAATCTCTTTAGTCTTAGAAAAGGCAGACTCAGGGGTGATTTGATTGAGGTCTTTAAATATGTTAAAGGGATTAACAAAGTGAATTATGTGGGATTCCATCGACCAAGTGTTGTGAGTAAAACTCGGGGTCACAAATGGAAGTTGACCAAAGGTAAATTTAGCACTGATATTCGGAAATATTTCTTCACCCAAAGAGTAATTTCAATGTGGAATAGCTTGCCTGACCATATTGTTGAGGCAGAGACCTTGGGGGTTTTCAAGCGCGGGCTTGACTTAAAGCTAGATACCATTGAGTCATTTAGCATCTGAAGGGATATATTCACAATAGTATTGTGAAGAAACTGGTTAGCGTAGTTGGGCTGAAAGGCCTGTTCTCGCCATTCATGTTATGTTATGTCACACTCACACTATACTCTCACTACATTCGTTCTGTTCTTATATGTCCACTGTAATCGTGCTATATGCTCACACTGTAGTCATGATATACTCACGCTACACTGGCACTATACTCATGTTATACTCTCACTATTCTATACTAAAACAAACGTATTTGCTCAGTAATCATGTTCTATTCAAGCAAAACTCACCTGTATAGTCATGATATAGTATACTCTGGCTGTACTCGCGCAGTACTCATGCCAAGCGTGCTGTATATTTGTGTGGTTCTCTCTGCCTCAGAGCGAGCTGGAGCAGACGGAACAGGAGCTGCGCAGCTTGTCTGCAGAGTTTCACAGTCTGCGCAGCTGTCTGGCCCAGAGGGACACGCAGATCCTGCAGCTGAAAGACAGTGTCGCCACCCTGATGCACAAACTCAGCTCAGCGCAGAGGAAAGAGGTGAGAGTGACCCCCTCTGGACCCCAGAATTATGTGCACCTCGACTCAAAATGCATTAAAATACTAAAAATCAGACATTTTTGATGGGTGATAAATGCATCACTCTTTTAATGTGTTAATGGAAACAACTAAAATTATGTATTCATTCAATTAAAAATGTCCTTCAACTCAAGGTTTCTCAATTGAAGGCACCCCTACAGATTGTATTTATACTAATCTACAAAATTTAAATCAAGAATTAAATTCTAAATTCTAAATTGAAATTTATCTGATTTTTAAGGACCTGTGTTGTGTCATTACATCACTTCCTGTTTTACTCAGGTGCAAAAATGAGGGAACACGCAAGCAAAATCCCTTTGTCATCCAGCATCTGGAGCTGGCAACTCAAAAAAATTAATTGTTGTAGACCTGCACAAAGCTGGTAATGGCTACAGTAAGACCCACTTAAGAATAAATGAACAACTGACAACCGTCACGGCCATTATTAAAAAATGTAAAAAAAGACGGGTATATTTGTTACTCCCATTTGTGTACAGTAGCATCTAACCTTGTCTGTGTAAGTGTTGTCCTTATGTTACAGTGTAAACTCCTTAATGCTTGTGTATTGGTACGAGTAAATGCCCCTTCACATTAAAGTTTGCCCAGAGATCTTTATGGCTATCACCTTGTATGTACATTGCCTTAATGAACATGCTTTTGATCAAAAACTCTCCTTTTATTGAATGCATTTTCACCCCAATGAAACTTAACTGGGCGTTAATTGTGGTGCTATATTTTGCTCTAATGGCCAGCAAAATAAGTAAATAATTACTCTGTAAAAGCACTGCCGACTGTCTACATAAACCCTGAGTGCGGTAGATTAGCCTTTGGTGGTTGGATTATTGGACACAAAATGGTGTGGCATATTAATCTATGAAGCCTCGCCTCCTTATCTGATTTGCTGAATTTCTCCTTTGAGGAGCTGTTGTGCATCATTCAGAGTCAGGGGTTGGGATTTTAGACTCGGACAGGGTCACATGATAATTGACACCACCCCCACACTTTTTTTGCAGATTGTTATAGCTTTTGTACAAATCATTGAATTGTGTAATTGTGGAGAGTTGGGGATTGGGTTGTTCTAAATATTAGTATCATTCTAATAATGACAATTTGGCTTTGGCCAACATGAATTTTGTTCGCAAACTTTACTTTCTGACTGGTTTTTGCTATGATTGATCCTCCGGTGATTTTAGTTGCACTATGAGATGAAGGTGTCTGTCAGTCCTCTGTGGTCCTGAGTAAAGATGGTCAGTAAGAGAGGAAAACATGTTTTGCACTGGAAATGACACAATGGAGTCATTCATTGTGATAACAGAAGTCTGAAGCTACATCGGCTCTTTTCGGATATTGTTGAAAAGCCCTGATCTATGGCCGAGTCTCGTCATCTTGTAAGAGGAAACCAGATGCGCAGCCATAATACCCCGGTATTGGTGGAATTAATTATGCCATCAATCTTTGCAAGATCCCTGTACCATTTTCAGCAGAACTGATGAACAGTCATAGTTTGCTGTGGGGACCAGGTGATTCTTATTGTCTGCGTTGCCTTTTTTGCCATTCATGGCATTGATTTGCGTGACTGAAAAGCTCAAATTTGGTCACATCAGGCCACAATATGCCAATCAAAGTTCTAATAACACTTGGTAAAAACTCAGTCACTGCAATTCCTGGCTTGCCTACAGTCTGGGATTCTTTCATGTTACCCTTCCCAAGTACTCACTGATCGGGAGACTGTGCTGATCATTTGATGAAACCCCGAGTCTCACTGAACTCTTCCTCTGATGCAGTGACCCTCGGTTCCTCTTCGCCACCCTAAGCATTCTTCACCTCCCCCATAGCGAATTCACTACTGTCCAAAGCTTTCAAAACTTCTTTTGAATATTACGCACTGTGTCTTGTGGTATTTGTAAATCTCAGATGGAGAGTGAGGCGGCCGTGACGGAGCTGCGTGGCGTTCAGGAGAAGCTGAGTGCCAGCGAGCGCGTGGCGGAGGGTCTGAGGGGGGAGCTGAGCAGCTTGGTGGCGCAGAGGGACCGCGGGCAGACGGACCTACACCAGGCCCGCATGCAGGCTGCCCAACTCACCCTGCAGCTCGCCGATGCCAGCCTGGCCCTACGCGAAGGTCGCGCCAGCTGGGCACAGGAGAGAGAGACCCTGCAGCAAAGCGCCCTGGTATTCTGCCCTCATACATTAGCCGACGGACCAATTTACCTAATGACCTGGGACAACACACACCAATCCCCAGACTCTGAACGCCTCGTTTAGGCAAATGACTGAGTGACTACATTACATTACATTACAGGTACTAAGCAGACGCTCTTATCCAGAGCGACGTACAGAAGTGCATAAGAACAGTACAAAAGTGCAGACCTCCTAGGAGACAAGTAAAAGTGCTAACAGTAAGTGACAGAACACGTTCCATTGTTACAGATCTAGACCAATAAAAAAAAGGCAAGGTCAAGGGCAAGTGAACAAATGGCAACAAGGTTAAGTGCAGAGGCAAGTGCAACAAAGAGCAATAAAGTAAGTGCAATAGAAGGGCAGCAGGTGAAGTGCGACAAAGGGGCAGGAAAATCAAGTAAAGACTAAGACGACTTACCAACTGTCCTATGATACCAAGCAATGAACTCAGGAACCGAACTAGCTAATGACAATTAACTACCACTAATGTGGTAACTTGGCGAGTGACCTGTGTGACTGAGTGTTCAGCTCAGAAAACTCACTATTGGCCCCGGAAGGAAACTGGCTAATTGATGCAGCACCCAGGGAAACCTGACCGGGGACGATGATCAGCTGACCAAGCAAACAGAATAAATGACCTTGCGCTTTGACCAGGGACAGACACTGAAAAACTACCCAGTTGTTGTAGGACACTCACTAACTGGCTCAAAACTCTGACTTGACCAGGATAGAGATGAGGGACGGGGAACCGCTGACTGTCGGACTCGAGCCGACCTGGGATCTACATCATCAGGCCGTTTGACTGAGTGAATACGGTGCCTGACGCTCCGAGGGATTAGTGCACAGGAAGAGTAGTGAGACTTTTCTCCCCCCCCCCCCTTCTCCTCCCCGAACTCCGTCCCTCTCGCAGGTGGATCGAGAGCGAGTGGATCAGCTGACTGAGGCGGTGCAGCAGGAAACCAAGCGGCTGCAGCAGGAGAAGATGGAGAGAGAGAAGGTGGAGGTGGAGCTCGGGAGAGAGAAAGACTGTAACAGAGTAAGAGCATTCATCTTCCCTGCAGCCCGATTCCAACTACTGCGCCCGAGTTCTGCAAAGTGCACACAACTGCATGCAGCTGTGCCTCCAACACCCATTCGCACACCGCCTCACTTTACTGCACTCAGCCGGGCTGTATGTCTGAGCGCTACCATGTCCACCTGATCACTACTGCCCCCCGGCTGTGGATTTGACTGTGCTGAACCCTGCCCCCTGCAGGTGCACATGAGCGAGGTCCGCAGGGAGCTGCAGGAACTGAGGAACAGTCTGCATGTTGCCCAGAAGGAGAAAGAGCAGCTTCATCTGATGAAACAGGTGAGTTCTGTCCCTCCTTTCCTCACTGCTCACGCAGAGGGTCTCTGGGTCTCACGGCCTGGCAGGGTCATACTGGGCCTTTTGGGTCTGTACTGAGTCATTCTGAGTTACATTGAATCTATTAGGGTCGTGCTGCCTTGGGTGTGCTGGGTTATATGATGACAGACGTTGATTAATTTAGGCTACAACTGAAGCGATGGAGAAGATGTTGTTTACCTGGGCCTGTTTGTTTGTAGGAGCTGATGGAATATATTCGGCAGCTCGAGCAGAGACTGGACGCTGTGGCAGATGCCAAGTGGAGCGAGTCAGCATTCTCTTCCAGTGAGTGTCTAACACACCAGTCCAAGACTCCGTAAAAGTCCCTCAACACTCAGGATAGGGCCTTTAAAACACATGGAAAGTTTTTTCGCCACTCAGGGAAAGGGCCTTCAACACTCTGAAGAAAAGGGCTTTCAACACTGTGGGAAACAGTCTTTAATGAGAACGTGCCCAGAACAGGCAGAAAAGGGCCCTCAGTACTCAGGCGGTCATCCTCACCCTGGAAAAGGACCATCAACACATACAGTGCCGTGAAAAAGTATTTGCCCCCTTCCTGATTTCTTATTTTTTTGCATATCTGTCACACATAATTGTTTTAGATCATCAAACAAATATTAATATTAGACAAAAACAACCTGAGTAAATACCACCCCAATTCCAAAATAGTTGAGATAAAGTGTAAATTGTGAATAAAATCAAAAAGCAATGACTTTCAAATCACACCAGTGTTATGGCCCCCAATTTGTTATTACATTACAACACAACAGCAACAGCAAGGGATGACAGACACAATTTAAAACTAAAACACATTTAATTTTTAACAAAGACAATAATGACTAAACAACTAACAACTAAGACCAAGATTGATGATAACAAAAACAAAAAGAAATATTTACAGTCCCTTTTTGTGGGGCGGCTTGGTGATGTCCTGGGTGAGAAAATGCTCAAACACAGGCAAAGAAATCCACAAAAGAAACGTCACAGGTCTTGAACAGAATGGCAGGTCTGGTCATCTTCTTGCAATTTCTCCTACTACTTTACTGTCTCAATTCTTTTCCTTATATACTCTTTTGCAGACCCCACCCACATTTAGACCTCTTTTTTTAATTTTCTGAGACTTGCTCCAGACATGTCCAGGACATGTCTAAACATGACTCCAGTCTGAGCTTAGCAAAAAAAAAGGTAAATACTGCCATCTAGTGGCCTATATTCACATTACACCTCCATTCCAAAAGGGAAAAATTTTGACTCATAAAGGCAATATATTTCTTTTCAATACAAAATGGTTAAGTGAACACTTGTCTATATATACATATCATACAATATTCAAACACATGATATATATATATATACACATTCAAACACGGGATAAGCAATCAGCAATTACATTGTCTGTACCCTTCACATGCTTAATTTCCAAGTCAAACTCCTGTAAAATCAAACTCCAATTCAACAATCTCCGATTCTTGTTTTTCATCTTACTCAAAAACATTAACGGATTGTGGTCAGTGTACACAATCATTGGCTTTTGTCCTGTACAAACATAAACCTCAAAGTGTTGTAAAGAAAGGACCAGAGCCAACAGTTCCTTCTCTATTGTGGAATAGTTCCTTTGGTGGCGATTGAACTTCCTGGAGAAGTATGCCACGGGATGCTCAATGTCATCAGAGTCACTTCTCTGTAGGAGCACAGATCCACAAGCTTGGTCGCTAGCATCGACCGCGATGGAGAACGGTTTGTTGAAGTCAGGAGATTTGAGCACGGGGAAGTGACACAGCAGAGACTTCAGGCGATCGAAGGCTCTCTGGCATGCATCACCCCAGGTGAACTTTACGCCTTTCTTCAATTGTTTAGTTAGACTGAGAGCAATCTCAGCAAAGTTCTTGCAGAACTTGCGGTAGTACCCGATCATTCCAAGGAAGCGGCGCAAAGCTTTTTTTGTTGTCAGGAACTGGAAAGTCCATGATGGCTTGGACTTTAGCATTTATGGGTGCCACCTTACCCTGGCCTATGACGTAGCCAAGATAGGTGACAGTAGCACAACCAAAGTCACTCTTGCTCAGGTTAACAGTCAGGTTAGCCTGGGTCAGGCGCTGGAACAACGTCTCTACATCTTTTAGATGTTCTTCCCAGGAGTCACTCCATGTGATCAGGTCATCGATGTATGCACCCGTGTGTGGCAATCCGGCGATTGTAGACTGTATCATCCTTTGGAATGTGGCTGGGGCATTTTTCATGCCAAAGGGTAGGACTTCATACTGGTACAACCCAGATGGTGTGGCAAAAGCAGAGATGCTCTTGGCCCTCTCAGTTAAAGGCACACACTAATAACCCTTCAATAAATCAATCTTGGTCAGAAACTTTGCTTGCCCTACTCTATCAATACAATCATCAATCCTAGGTATTGGAAACACATCAGTTCTAGTTACAGCATTGACTTTGCGATAATCTGTACAGAATCTAGTACTTCCATCAGGTTTTGGAACTAGCACACATGGTGGACTCCAATCTGAGTTGGAGGGTCTGATAATATCATGTTCTAACATGTACTCAACCTCTTTCTCAGCAATCTTTCTCTTTTCAGGATTCATCCGGTACGGATGCTGTTTTATTGGTTTGGCATCACCAACATCAACATCATGAGAGGCTATAGAAACTCTTTTTGGAACATCAGGAAACAGATCCTCATATTTCTTGATCAACCTCTTAAACTGATCTCTTTGTGAGGGTTCTAAGCGCTGGAGTTTTACATCAAGATTTTGCAACACTTCAGAATTTGACAATTTACATGAAAGAACTTGAGCTTTAATTCTAGGTTCATCATCTTGAAACTCCCCCTCATTTTCACAAATCTCGGCCATAGGAGAATCTGAAGTGACAACTGCAACCCCAGCATTTCTGTCATGATAAGGCTTTAGCATGTTAATATGACACAATTGTTTTGGTTTTCTCCTATCTGGAGTCTTAACAATGTAATTGAGATCATTGAGTTTTGTCAGAATTTTACAAGGACCATGAAATCTAGCCTGCAATGGATTGGACTGCAAGGGAAACAACACAAGGACCTTTTCTCCTGGTTTAAACTCACGGCTTCTAGCCTTATGATCATACCAAGTTTTCATTTTTCCCTGATTTGATTTCAAGTTCTCTTTGGCAAGGTCACAAGCTGCACACAATCTTTCCTTGAACTTGCTAACATAGTCTAACAGACTGATATGCGGCTCTTTCTCTTGCCATTGTTCACTCAATAATAGCAAAGGTCCTCTCACTTCATGACCAAACACTAGCTCAAATGGACTGAATCCAGTAGACTCCTGCACTGCTTCTCTAGCTGCAAACAACAGCAAATGAACACCTTCATCCCAGTCTTTCTCATGGTCATAACAATAAGTCCTCATCATTGTCTTGAGAGTGGAATGAAACCGCTCTAAGGCACCTTGACTTTCTGGATGATAGGCACTAGAAAGAATCTGCTTTGCACCTAGTTCATACACAACCTGCTGAAACAATCCTGAAGTGAAATTGCTACCTTGGTCTGACTGAATTTCCCTGGGAAGGCCAAACAACGTGAAGAACTTTATCAAAGCCTTCGAGATTGCAGTTGCCTTGATGTTACGTAGAGGTATGGCTTCGGGGAATCTGGTAGATGCACACATGATTGTCAACAAGTACTGATTTCCAGATCTAGTCTTGGGTAATGGACCAACGCAATCAACAATGACCCTAGAGAATGGCTCCCCAAATGCTGGGATAGGCTGCAATGGAGCTACAGGTGGGTCTAACTGGTGTTTTCCAACTACCTGACAAGTGTGACAGGTTTTGCAAAAGTTGGAAACGTCTTTCCGAAGCCCAGGCCAAAAGAAGTGTTTCATGATCTTATCAACAGTCTTGTTAACACCAAGATGACCTCCTAAAGGTAAACTATGAGCCATTGTTAAGATCTCATTCCTATAGACCTTCGGAACAACAATTTGCCTGACCACTGCCCAATCTGCATTGGCAGGGATATCAGGAGGGTGCCACTTCCGCCTCAACACACCATCCTTGAGATAATACCCAACTGGAACTGCGTCTATTTCTTTATCAGGAAGGGCTCTCCTCTTTAGTACACAAATTTCAGGATCATTAGTTTGCTCCTCAATCAACCGCTTTCTGGACAGAGACAAGTCTCCAGACACATCAGAATCACCAGACCCATCCGGCTGGCTGAATAGAGAACTGATAAAAGTATCTGACAAGTCCTCAAACGGAGAAACCATAGTAGGCCAATCAGAGTCATGAGGCGAACCACCTGAGTCCTGACTATTCAATGTACTGGACGGCACCACATCATCTTCTTCTTTAGCCTTCTTGGCCATAGCACGAGTCACTGCGGAAGAAGGATACAGAGATGGGTCCTCATCCCCATCTTCAGTGCTCGGCTGTGAAGTAAGATGTACAGGGGGAACTACTTTGCCCCCAGCCAGGTCATTGCCTAGCAACAAAGAAACACCCTTTATAGGTAGACTTGACATAAGTCCCACCTTTACCTGTCCTGTAACTAAATCTGACTTCAAGAATATAGAGCGCAGGGGTACAGATACAGTCCTCCCTTCAATACCTTGTACAAGTATGAAATCCCCTGAAGCGGTCTCATCACGTAACTCCAAGGAGTCCATCAACAAAAGTGACTGAGAAGCTCCGGTATCCCTTAGGATATATATGGGGACAGGAGTAGTATGCTCATTCAGAGCCACAAATCCCTCTGACACAAATGGAAGAAATTCCTCCCTCACAAAGTCAGCTGTATCAGGCTTTTTAGCCCCACAAGAAGCAGGCAATTTAGCAGATCGGTTATCTACTACAGGGGTTTCTAACCTTGTTTTCACAAAGGCATTTGGTTTGGTATCCTTTTCTTTTTCTTTCTTAGCTTTAAGGAACCAACAGTTAGTTGTAACATGACCAGATTTCTTGCAATAACTGCAAACTAGACCACTTTTGTCACTGTCAGCTTTCACACTTTGATCAGGCCTGTTTCTGGATTTCTGAGCACCATCACCAGATTTGTCTTTGTCTTTGGGTGAGGAATCTTGGGTATCACCGTAACCCTTTTTCTGAAATTGGGACCATCTATTGTTATTGCTAGACTGAAATTTGGACTTATGTGTGAGAACATATTCATCTGCAAATTTGGCAGCTGATTGCAAATTCAGTGCTTGCTTCTCATTAAGGTAGGTCTTAACATCATCTTTAACACAGTTCTTGAATTCTTCAACTAACACCATCTCTTTTAGTGAGTTGAAATCATCCTTGACCTCCATAGAAGTACACCAGCGCTCAAAGCAAACCTGCTTTTCATTAGCAAATTCAACATAAGTCTGATTTTCAGATTTCTTCAGACCTCTGAATTTCTGTCGGTGAGCCTCTGGAACCAACTCATAAGCTCTCAAAATAACCTTTTTGACAACCTCATAATCAGAGGAATTATCTGCAGACAAAGCCGAATAGGCTTGTTGAGCTTTACCCTTGAGGACAGTTTGCAACATCAGAGGCCAGTGTTCCTTTGGCCACTGGCAACTCTTTGCTACCTTTTCAAAACACTGGAAATAGTTGTCAACATCCTTTTCCGAAAATGGAGGCACCAGTTTTACCTCCTGATTGGCCCGAAATTTATTTTCAGTTTGAATTTTTATTTTTAGTTGCTCCATTTGGAGTCTTTCTTCTCTATCGAATTTCTCTAATTCAAAATCTCTCTGTCTTGCAAATTTTTCTAACTCAAATTCTCTTTGTTTTTCTTTTTCCTCCCTTTCTATTTTCTCTTCTCTTGCTAATTTTTCTAACTCAAACTGCCTTTGTTTTTCTTTTTCTTCTCTTTCAAATTCTCTTTGCTTTTCTTTTTCCTCCCTTTCTTTTTCTCTTTCCTCTCTTTCTTTTTCTCTTTCCTCCCTTTCAATCTCTAGCATTTTTAATTTAAGTTCCATTTCTATATTTGGATTTTCCACTGGAAACTGTTCCAGATCTCCGGGTGCAAACACATTTTCATCAATGTAATATTCAACTATCTCTCGAGCCAGTCTTGCTTTTCGCATGGCTGGTTTCACCTCTGTCAGCTCTAAATGTCTGCAAATTTCTAGCAATTCTGTCTTTTTAAAAGACTTAAAAACCCCTACGGTTGGTGATGCCAAGAAATCATCCATTGCTGTTGTCAATATATATGTATTCAATTAAAAAAAATCAATTTTACAATTTGAAATGTTAGATTTTCAATAAATTACTCACAAAATGGTCTATGCCGGACTTGAGCCCCCAATTTGTTATGGCCCCCAATTTGTTATTACATTACAACACAACAGCAACAGCAACAGCAAGGGATGACAGACACAGTTTTAACAATTAAAACACATTTAATTTTTAACAAAGACAATAATGACTAAACAACTAACAACTAAGACCAAGATTGATTATAACAAAAACAAAAAAATATTTACAGTCCCTTTTTGTGGGGCGGCTTGGTGATGTCCTGGGTGAGAAAATGCTCAAACACAGGCAAAGAAATCCACAAAAGAAACATCACAGGTCTTAAACAGAATGGCAGGTCTGGTCATCTTCTTGCAATTTCTCCTACTACTTTACTGTCTCAATTCTTTTCCTTATATACTCTTTTGCAGACCCCACCCACATTTAGACCTCTTTTTTAAATTTTCTGAGACTTGCCCCAGACATGTCCAGGACATGTCTAAACATGACTCCAGTCTGAGCTTAGCAAAAAAAGGTAAATACTGCCATCTAGTGGCCTATATTCACATTACACCAGCCAGTGTTTTATTCACGATATAACAGAGATAACAGCAAATGTTGAAACTGAGAAATTTTACAATTTTATCCACAAAATGAGCTCATTTCAAATTTGATGGCTGCTACAGGTCACAAAAAAGTTGGAACAGGTGCCTGTTTACCATGATGTACCATCCCCTCTTCTTTTTAACACAGAGTGGAGGTGTCTGGGCATTGAGGAGACAAGTTTCTTGAGTTTAGCCACTGGAATTTGATCCCACTCTTGTTTAATACAGGCTTCCAGCTGCTTGAGAGTTTTGGGTCTCTTTTGACGGACTTTTTGTGTAATTATGTGCCAAATCTTCTCAATCGGTGAAAGATCAGGATTGCAGGCAGGCCAGTTCAACACACAGACTCTTCTACTTCGAAGCCATGCTGTTGTAACAGCTGCAGTATGTGGTTTTGCATTGTCCTGCTGAAATACGCCAGGCCTTCCCTGGAATAGATGTCATCTGGAGGGGAGCATATGTTGCTCTAAAGCCTTTCTATACCTTTCAGCATTTGTGTTGCTTTTTAAAACATGCAAGTGTCCCACACCATATGCACTAATGCATCCCCATACCATCTGAGATGCTGGTTTTTGAACTGAATGCTGATAACAGGAGGGGTGGTCTTTCTCCTCTTTAGCCCGGAGGACACGACGCCCATGATTTCCATCAAGAATGTTAAGTTTAGACTCGTCTGACCACAGGACACTTTGCCACTTTCCTAAAGTCTATTTTAAATGAGCCTTGGCCCAAAGAACACGGCGGCGCTTCTGGATCATGCTCAACAATGGCTTCCTTTTTGCGTGATAGAGTTTTAGGTGGCATCTGTGGATGACACAGCGAACTGTGTTTACAGACAGTGGTTTCTTGAAGTATTCCTGGGCCCATTTAGTAATGTCAATGACAGAATCATGCCGGTGAGTGATGCTGTGGCGTCTGAGGGCCCCAAGATCACGGGCATCCAGTAAAGGTCTTCGGCCTTGTCCCTTAGGCACAGAGATTTTTTCAGTTTCTCTGAATCTTTTGATGATGTTATGCACTGTTGATGATGAGACCCTGAAAGCCTTTGCAATTTGACGTTGAGAAACATTGTTTTTAAAATATTCCACAATTTTTTTACACAAGCTTTCACAGGTTGGAGAGCCTCTGGCCATCTTTACTTCTGAGAGACTCAGCCTCTCTAAGACATCCCTTTTATAGCCAATCATGTTGCACACCTGATGCCAGTAAACTAAATTACTTGCTTAATGTTCTTTCAGCTGATTCTCTTATATATTTATTGCTTTTTCAGCCCTTTTTTGCCTGTGTCCCAACTTTTTTGAGACCTGATGCAGCCAGAAAATTTGAAATGAGCTCATTTTGTTGATAAAAATGTAAATATTTCAGTTTCAACATTTTAAATGTTATCTAGGTTTTATTATAAAAAAACATACTGGCTCATGTGACCTGAAAGTCATTGCAGTTTGATTTTATTCACAATGATGATGATGATTTCATTTATTCAGGAGATAAAGCTATCCAAACCTACATGGCCCTATGTGAAAAAGTAATTGCCCCCTAAATTGCCCACTCTTGTTTGCAGAATTGTTTTAATTCAGCCACATTGGAGGATTTTTGAGCTTGAACAGCCTAACTAAGGCCATGCCACTGCATCTCAAGCAGATTTAAGTCCAGACTTTGAATAGGCCACTCCAAAACCTTCAGTTTGTTTTTTTTTTTTTAGTCAATCAGAGGTGGACCTGCTGGTATGTTTCGGATCACTGTCCTGCTGCATAACTCAAGTGCGCTTGAGCTTGAGGTCACAAACTGATGGTTGGACATTATCCTTCAAGAGTTTCCGGTAGAGAGCAGAATTCATCGTTCCATCAATTACGGCAAGTCGTCCAGGTCCTGAAGCAGCAAAGTTGCCCCAAACCATACCATCATCGTGTTTCACTTTTGATATGATGTTCTTCTTATGAAATGCTGGGTTAGTTTTATGACTGATTTAACGGGACGCACACCTTCCAGTAAGTTCTACTTTTGTCTCTTCAGTCCACAGAATATTTTTCCAAGTCTTGGGGATCATCAAGATGTATTTTAACTAATGTGAGACGAGACTTTGTGTTCTTTTTGGTCAGCAGTGGTTTTCACCTTGAAACTCTCCCATGGATGCCATTTTTGCCCAGTCTCTTTCTTATTGTTGAATCATGAACACTGACTTTAAGTGAGGCCAGTGAGGCCTGCAGCTCTTCAGATGTTGTTCTGGGTTCTTTTGTGACCTCCTGGATGAGTCATTGATGCGCTCTTGGAGTATTTTTGGTGGACCGGCCACTCCTGGGCAGGTGCACCACTGTTCTAACTTTTCTCCATTTCTGGATAATGGCTCTCACCGGGCCAGGTAGGTTTGGATAGCTTTTTTCCCTTAATAAATGAAATCATCATTTAAAAACTACATTTTGTATTTACTCGGGTTATGTTTTTCTCATATTAAAATTTGTTTGATAATCTGAAACATGAAACGTAAAAAATATACAAAAAAGCAAGAAATCAGGAAAGAGAAAAATACTTCTTCACAGCACTGTAGGTTAAGGACCTTCAGCAGTCAGATAAAGGATCTTCAACACCTAGGGAATGGGCCATAAACACCCTGGAAGCAACTTGGGAAAGGATCTTCAACCCTCAGAAAAAAGGGTCTTCAACACCCAGAGAATGGATCATCACCATCTTGGGAAAGGGCCCTCAACACTTGGAGAAAAGGCCCTCAACACCTAGGAAGAAGGCCTTCAACACCCAAAGAAAGGCCCTTTAACACTTAAGGACAGGGCTTTAAACATCCCAGGAAAGTGTCTAATGGACTGTGGGGAAGTGTCTTTGCCTTTAACACCCATGGGATGGTGTCTTTCACTCTCAGGAAGGAGGCCCTCAACCCCCAGCGAAAAGGTCGTCAATACCCTGGGAAAGTGCCTTCTACACATAAGGAAATTTCCTTTAACACTCAGAAAATAGATTTTTTACACCTCGTGCAAGGGTCGTAAACACCCGATGAAATGGCCTTCAGCACCCCGAGAAAGTGCCTTCAACATGCAAAGAAAAGAACTGCTAGCCTGAGAAGAAGGGGGCATTGACACCCAGAGAAATGGTCCTCAACACCCCAGTGAGATGATTTTCGACACTCAGGGCCCCCAACACCTGCGAACAGAGGATTTGACATTCCAGTGATCGGGCCTTAAATGTCCAGGGAAAGTGTCCTCAAGACTAGGGGAAATAGCCTTTAAGACCCTAGGATAGGGCCTTCAACTACAAGGAAAGGTGCCTTCTTTATCCTTGAAAGGGTCCTAAACACCCAGGGCAGAAGTGCCTTCAGCTCCCACGGAAAGGGACTTCAACTCCTGGGAAAAGGGCTTTCAATATTATGGAAAAAAGTTGTCAAAATCTTGGAAAGGGGCTTTCAACCCTCAGGGATAAGGCCCACAACAGTTGGGGAAAGTGCCCTCCACCCTCAGGAAAAGGGGTCTAAAAACCTAGGGAAATGGCCTTCCACAGCCATGAGAATGGCCTTCAACACCCAGCAACAGGGTTGTCAACATTCTGGTAAAGGGCTTTCAACACTCAGGGATAGGGCCTTAAACATCCTGGGAAAGTATCTGCAAGACTGTGAGAAAGTACCATCGACACCTTAGCATCATTAAGGTAAGCTCTCCTTTAACAGTCTGGATAGGGCCTTCAACACCCATGGGGAAAAGTGCCTCCAGTTTCCAAGGGAAAGGACTTCAACATCTTAGGAAAGGGCCTTAAACACTCTGGAAAAGGGTCTTCAAAGGTCAGTAAATGGGCCTTCAACACCAAGAAAAGTGACCTTCAGCACTCAGGGATAAGGCCTTTAACACTCAGGGAAAGTCCCTTCCACGCCTGGGAAAAGGTTTTCCATCAATCCATCCATCCATCCATCCTACCATCCATTTTTTTCCCGCTTACCCAGGGCAGGGTTGTGAGGGTAGCAGTAAAGTGGCTCAGGCATCCCCTTGCCCAGCTACTTCCTCCAACTCTTGCTGGGGGACCCCAAGCCATTCCCAGTCTTGCCAGGAGATATAATCCCTCCAACTTGTCCTGGGTCTGCCTGGGGGCTCCTCTCAGTTGGACATGCTCACAACCCCTTTATAGGGAGGCGTCCAGAAGGTATCCAACCCAGATGTCCAAACCACTTCAGCTGACTTCTCTCATTGCAGAGGAGCAGCGGTTCTACTGTTAGTGTCTCCTACATATCTGAGCTCTTCGACTTATCCCGAAGGGTCAACCCAGCCTCCCTACAGGGAAAGATCATTTCAATGGCTTGTATTCGCAATTTTGACCTTTCGGTAACTGGTCATAAGCTTTGAGCACAGGTGAGGGTTGGAACGAAGATCAACTGGTAAATCGAGACCTTCGTCTCTTAGCTCAGCTCCTTCTTCACCACGAAAGACTGGTACAATGCCAGCATCGTAGACTGATCCTCCTGTCAATCTCATGCTCCATCCTACGTTCACTATTGAAAATAAGAATAAGACTTTGAGATTCATAAACTCCTCCACTAAGGGTAACATCTCAACCATGGTCTCAGATTTAGAAGTGCTGGTCCTCATTCCGACTACGTCACACTTGACTGCGAGCTGCTCCAGTGTGTGTTGAAGGTCACAACCTGATGAAGCCATCAGGACCGCATCATTTGCAAACAGCAGAGATGCAACCCTGAGGCCACTAAACTGGACTCCCTCCAAGCCTCAGCTGCGCTTTGATACCCTGTCAATGAAAATCATGAACAGAATGGGTGACAAGGCACACCCTTAGCAGAGTCCAACACCAACTGGAAACAAGTCTGACTCGATGCTGAGAATGTGGACACAGCTCCGGCTTTAGTTGTACAGGGATTGGATCGCTCAAACCAAAGGCTCTGATGTCCCATACCCTCGCAGCACCCCCCAATAGATACCTCGTGGGTCATGATCATAAATTTTCTTCGAGTCAACAGAACACATGTTGACTGGATGGGCAAACTCCCATGACCCCTCCAGGATCCGCGGTAGGGTGAAAAGTTAGTCCACTGTCTACAGCCAGAACAGAACTCATATTGCCTCTCCTGAATCTGATGTTCAGCAGTCGGGCGGAGCCTCCTATCCAGGACCCTGGCATAAGCATCACCTGGGAGGCTGGGCAGTCTGATCCCCCTATAGTTGGAACACACTCTCTGGTCTCCTTCCTTAAAAATGGTGTAAAACCCCAAAAGATCAACAACCAAACGGCGGATATTGCCCGGGTTGAAGGCCTCACGTGTTCTCTTAGTCTAACTTTAATTAGAGCATTCTTCTGGCTGGTGTGAATCACAATATAATGGATATTATTCACCGTCCGAGGACGGGGCATGAAAGCGCAATGGTTACGATTTATCTGACTCCATATAACAATTAGAATACAAAATTTAGCTATATCCTCGTTAAAAATCTGACTCCAAATTAGAATTAGAATTGATAATTTAGGGAACACCTGCGTGAATCTCGAAACAGTGATAACAGTAACTTAAACTCTAAGGACAAACATGACGTGACTATACCTTGAATTCCAAACAGAAACCCACCGCCGCTACATTAATGTTCCCGGGTATTAACACCATGTCCGAATCCAAGGTTCGTTGGTTTGATTAGAGGTTGAAAGTCAACCAGCACTGCAACAGCATCTTTTGGCTTGAATTACAGTGAACCCAGATTCACTCCACACTTGGGCTATGAATCCATATATTGGTAGATCCTGGCTGCCTAAATCAACTTAACCAACCAATTCCCACACCGGGCCGCTGGCCAGTCGTTCCTCAGTGAGGATATTTCCCCCTAGGTATTCGCCGAGACGGAGGCTAGAAAGACTAAAAAAGATTAAAAGGCACAGAGACCACGCAAGCTAGAAAGGAATAACAATAATTTAATTCACCAGGTAGGCACAACTTGAATCAAACAAATAAATGATAAGTCAATTACCGTTACATAAAATTTAGAAGAATTTAGAGTATTTTCATACCTGGAAAAGATGAATGACTACGTGGAGCTAAAGTCGCTCCACGTGGTCGGGGAGAACTCAAATATTCCCCCGCTCCGCAGAGCAAGGCAACAGGTGACTTACCCCAAGAAGAGACAGAAAAAGAAGAGCGAAGAAAGAAGAGAAGCGAAGACCCGCCCCCTCAGGATCTCGTACCTTTAAAGGCTCCAAACCACACCTCCGAACAAGGTAGAGGGAAGGTTGGCCGAATCAGAGTTTTACTGGCCTAGGTGATAAGATAATTTGCACAGGGAGACCAGGGTAGTTGCTTGAATGAATCTTACAAACGAACCATAATTCCAAGGGAAATGAAACATGTTCCATTCAACTCCTTGGACTCCCCCGAGAATAAAGAGACCAAACATGATAGGAATGTGTGCTAAAATGATGCAGTTGTCATGGAAAAGCCTTAAAATGGAATATTATAGCCCAATAGTGTGATTAATATATGAGAGGTTCCTTTTAGGATATTAAACATAAACAAAATATGAATTTGATAGAGGTTTAAGTTGTTTTAAGCCAATTGAAGTAGCTGCGCTTTAACTTCAATGAAACCAGTGAATTTGAGTTCCAGAGATGCTGGGCCTGCTAGACTTGATGGCTCCCACCCCCCGCCGTGGGGAACAAGGATGCCACTCTCACCGGCAGGCTGTAAGATTGTAAAAGTTAACTGCTCGCTCTGGATTGTGTCAGATCACCCAAACATTCAGATTTTACCAGCGTAATGAGCATGTGTTCCAACAATAGGATTTTTGACCCATGTTTTGAGCTAAATCAAATATTCAGGTTCTACAATGGGAACCAACACCCATAAAAGGGGCCTTCAACACTCCAGTGAAGTGCCTTCATCACTAGGGTGTAAGGCCATCAACACCTAGAATAAGGGCCTTCATCCTTCACAGAAAAAGTGCTTTCTATGCCCAGGGGAAGGAGCTTCAAACAGGTCCTCTGTATGTCTGTGTGAGAGTATATCGCCGTACACCCTTTTTCTTGTTTTTCTGCAGGTCGGCCTGACAGCCCAATGTCCGACTCGGAGGATGAGAACCCAGAGGCCCTCCAGCTCTCGCGTCCCCCTCCGCCTATGGGGGCCTATGGTTTGTGTGACCCCCCCCACCCTGATGTCCTGATCCTGACCACTCCACCATCACCACGGGAACTGTCTCGGGGGGGTGTGGTCATCAGCCAGCCCGCCCCTCTGTCTTCTCCACGACAACCAGGGAGTGATACACTTGCGCACAGTTCAGAGTCGGTAAGCAGTTGTGTTGCTAGCAAACATATTCAAACACACATGTACACAGTCAGGTGTTGTGGGTCATATTGAGCTCGTATTGTTTCCTTGCTGTCTGTCTGATGCGTCGCCTCTGCTGGTCTGAATTCAGGAGGAAGATGAACAGGACACTCCCAAAACTAAGGGTCAGAGCTCTGGAGAGGACACTGCCCCGTTACTGCCCCAGTACAATGACATCATTCTGAGGTATATTAATTAATTCATTCATTCATTCATTCAATCTTTATTTCAACTTGAAAATTCATTGAGGGCAAACCCTCATTTTCAATGACGTTGAGCACATACATTTAAAAGCTATCCATACAATAAGTACAATACAAGAAGTACTGCAAAAACAATAAATATAGATAAAATTCTAACTGTGCACTTAGTTAAAACAGTTGCAGACTACAGTGAAATGATTTTTAATGAGAGATTTGAAATAATTAAAGGGCACCAAAGTGTTGAGGTTTAGAGTTTTTTGGAAGGTGTTCCACGTACCAGGAGCACACAAGCTAAAAGCAGATTTCCCAAGTTCTGAGATTCTCAAAATTTTAAGTTTAAGCCACTCTTTGGAACAAGTACCATGAGGTCCAGAAGCCCACTCTAAAAGCGATGTAATATAATTTGGGCGATTGCCATTATGGCTTTATAAAGAAATAGTTGCCAATGTAATTCTCATGTATTTGTCAGGGGGGACCACCCAACCATGTTATATAGAGCACAGTGGTGCATATTATAACTATCACCAGTAATAAGTGATATACAGAATACAAGACCCTTAGGTTGGAAGCCGCTGCATGTCTATAAAAGACATCTCTATAGTCCAAAACAGATAGAAAAACTGTTTCAACAACTCTCTTTCTACTAATCTTTGGGAAGTTTGCTCTATTCCTATCTTTTGCCGCAATTTACTGGCAAGAGTGCTCACGTGGTATTTAAATGTCAGTTTATCATCTAACCAAATTCCAAGGTATTTATATTCTGATACTCTATCAATAGCAGCTCCATTCACGGTAGATAGGGGAGACTGGGGTTCGATGAGCCATGGGGACCAATGAGCCATATCACTATTTTGCGATCAATCGATGACAGAGCTGCTTAAAATAGGCAAAATATTTGACCATTGACTGATGAGTCTAGGGGATTAATGAGCCACGTCACTATTTTGCCTATTTTGAACACCTTTGGCATCGATTGATTACAAAACAGTGATATGGCTCATTGTTCCCCATGGCTCATCGGACCCCAGTCTCCCCTACATTCAAGTCATTGTAGACATTGTTTTTACCTTTGGAGAATAACATTCATTTAGTCTTGCTGGCACTGAGCACAAATTTACGGTTATTAAGTGTGTTTTGTAATGCATTAACAGTGAGTTTAAGATTCTCTGTGGCCAGTTTAACTGAATCGGCTATTTTTTTTTAAATTTTTTTTATTTAACCCTTATTTAACCAGGGAAGTCCCGTTGAGATTGAAATCTCTTTTTCAAGGGAGCCCTGGGGGTGGAGGAATTGCTCAGCCAATTAGATCAGGGGATGATTAAGTGGCCGATCGAAAGAGCCAGGTTGAGACTTTAGCCATGACAAAGGGGAACCCCCTACTCTTATCGAAGAGTGTCATACGATCTTTAATGACCACAGAGAGTCAGGACCTCGGTTTAACGTCTCATCCGAAAGACGGAGTCTCCTTCAATGCAGTGTCCCGATCACTGCACTGCACCAGAGGGAAGATCGCCACCTACTGGCCACCAACACCTCTTCTAGCAGCAACCTGGTGGTGGTCTCCCATCCAAGTACTGACCAAGCCCACACCTGCTTAGCTCCAGCCATGCAGCTGGAGCAGATCGAATTGTGGTATGGCTGCTGGCTGTATACAATATATAGCAATGCAATATACAATAGTGTCTTCCGCATAATATAGATGGTATTTGTAATAGAAAACGCCCACGTCTGAAATTGTCCACTGTACAGAGAGGGAAGGGGTATGGCGGTCTTTCCATTCCCAATTTTAAATTTTATTTTTGGTCATTCGTTCGTCAACCATTACTTGTGTGGTGTGATTCCAATACCTCAGTTTCCTTGTGTACGTTATAGGAAAATACTGTACAAATGTGGAGTTGGCAGGATGTTCTTTTCGCCAACATATCTAATAAGCAGTGTCAGCTACGCTTCGGTCCATTTGCCTCTCATGATCTTATTCAGACATAATAGCTGAATCTTATTGTAAGATCTCCTGTAAGTGGCGCACACATTCACCGATTTTTAACAACAAGGATCCATTAATTGGAGAAAGATCTGTTTCAATCTCTCGCTGAAGTAACAGTGACATTTACTATTTAGGTGACATTTTGAATGACATGGGGTTTTGTTCCTTTTCAACCTGCCAGGTTCTGCATTTTTTTTCTATTTGTCGCTCAGATCTGCCCTTCAGTCATGTGGGGTTTCGTGGCAACAACCTCTGCCCTCTCGCCCGCTTTCTGAGTTATTCGTAGCACGGTGGAAAAATGGGAATATGGTATCTACATTATATACATTATTTTGGAGGCCTCTTATGAGAGCCTGCCATTGGACAGACTATGGAGATGTGACTGCACTGGCCTGGACCCTGATTTCGACTGGAAGGCTGTCTGGGCAAACGTCAAGGAGGCCTCAGGCAGCCCAGGCCTCCGACAGATCCACTTTAATGATATACATAGAACTTGTCTACCCCCGCGCAAATTCCATTGCATGACAACTATAAATATTCCCTTGTGTACTTTATGTACTGTAGGAGTTCCTGATACTGTCCTTCATGTGATGTGAGACTGTCCACCGGTTTCACGGTTCTGGACTAAAGTAGGCGCCAGGCTATCTGACTTAGCACTGATGACCATACGAGTGTCTGTGCCCATCCTGTCATTAAATTGTCTATCAGAGCTAAATATTCCTAAACTGGAGAAGCGCAATGTGTTGGCTGGCCTGACACCTGCCAAAAATTGATTGCACAGTGATTAAATCTCATTGTCTCGCCATCAAACACCAGACCCTCACTTCTTTAGATTTCTTCTATCTAGAGATGTCAACTGCTAGAATTAATGGTGCTGGCGAGATCTGTTTAAACAAGTGGCGTGTTGCAGCAGACTCGCTCAAAGATGTTTTAGGGTGAATCCCTTATCTGATGCCTTCTGAAGTATTTTATAAAACCTCCTCGTTTCTCTCTGTGTCTCTTCGTCTTTGTGGGGAATGTATGTGTTAAGGTGTGTTCGGGATGTACAAGGCTTTCTGTTTGTTGTGAATGTTGGGAATGAACAGTGTACATCCCTGAGTGAGTGTGTGTGCTGATGGTGTGGGGCTGTGGGGGGATGGCACTCACTATCTTTTTTTTTTTTTTTTTCCTCACTATTTCCATTCATATATTTCTGTGTGTAATGTAATGCATACTTGTTTATTCTTACTTATGATTTATTGTTAGTTCTATCTGCATGTTATAATGTGTAATTTGTAATAATTTAAAATTGATCATCATTCTTTGATGCGCAACTGGCAGCTAAGTTTTTGATTGACCCCCGCCGCGCGGAACGCTCGAAGTGACGGGACATAGTATTCACGACCGTCCTTCCGTATGTACGTCCGTACGTCCCGAATCCTTGTTGGCGAGATATCTCAAGAACGAATTGACGGATTTTCTTCAAATTTGATGTCAACATCTATTAGTCTGATACCCCGACGCCAGTCGATTTCCGTGACCTTCGCGCCACTCTCAAGGTCACACCGAGAGATTGTGCATTTTCACACTGATAGCCTTGTCAGCGAGATATCTCAAGAACGAATCGGCGGATTTACTTCAAATTTCATGTCAACATGTATTAGGGTGATACCCCGGCGCCAGTGGATTTGTGTGACCTTCGCGCCATTCTCAAGGTCACACCGAGAGATTGTGGATTTTCACGCTGATAGTGTTGTCAGCGAGATATCTCAAGAACGAATCCACGGATTTTCTTCGAATCTTATGTCAACATGTATTAGGGTGATACCCCGGCGCCAGTCCATTTCGGTGTCCTTCGCGTCACTCTCAAGGTCACACCGAGAAATTGTTCTTTTGGACACGATTTCACATTTTGTGGCGGGGGACAAAGACACGTTGGTGTCAAATCCTTGTAATTTTGTTTTTGTTCAATAAAAAAAAAAAAAATTGATCACAAAAAAGAGATTAATTTTATCCTGCAGTCACCTCTGGTCCTGTAATGACTCTTTTACGGAGGTGGACAGCAAAGACTGTATCCGGCCTTAATTACGTCATTAACCCCATTATTCATTAGAAATTATGATCTTTTTATTTACTCATCTCATATTTTAGCTACATTTAGCTTTATGAAGGCTTGAGAATCCGGCAATGACTGGTCCCTTGTCTTTTGCACGAGTCATTGGCGGGAACATAGAACATATTCACCCCTGCCCTCGTGGACCAGAAAAGACCAATCTGATCGATATAACCTCACCAGTCTCTTCTCTCTCTATCCCACAGGGAGCTCACTAACTCCCCTCTGTGGTGAGCCACAGAAATGCAGTTGCAGTACCCCTGGTCCCCAGCAGGAGATGGCGGAATGTTTCTACAACTGTCACCTTTTCATACTCCACATTAATACAGTCCCTGCACACTGTTGTATACAATTACCATGAAGCATACTGTCTTTGGCCTCACTCAGCACAACCAACATCTCTCAGTGCTGCACACACACACACACACACACACACACACACACGTATACACACAAAAAAACACAGGCATACTGTAAAATATGTACTGATAATATACACCAGTAGCTGTGCTGCATTTTTTAATGAAAGATAGACCAGGCAAATGCACTTACTTTTGTGTGTTAGTGTGATGTTGGTGTGTGAGTGTGTATATGGGAGAATGTGCGTGCACTTGTTGCAAATGTGTGTGCCTCCCATTTGAATACATTTTTAACTGGTTTTAGATCTGACTGCAGCCGGCATCTGCCTCTACTGTAAAGAAATCTTTATTACTGCAATAAGCTACAGTTGCTGTCACCAGCGTGAGCTCAGCACCTCAGAACGTCACATATTTAATGTTTTCATGCTTTTTTAATGTATACATTTTATTGCATTATCTTTTATTGTAAGTCATGCTTTCTGTATCTGTTTGAATTTAAGATTTTGTTCTTGATCGCTATGAGAGCTACACAGAGGAGATGCCAGTGAACTGAAGGAAAAGTGGGGTTAGGGGAAGAGTTACGGAGATGTGCAAAAGTATACAAGGTCGATCATAAATAAGGAAAGCAGATATTGGAGGTGCTTGTCAAGATAGATTTAAAAACTGACGCTTCTGACTGCCAAAGGCGGTGAAATATTGCTGCTGAAAGTGAGTGTTACTCGGCTCTTCGGAGGGTAAACATTTGTGGGCCACTATGGTGAAGTAAGCTGCTGAACTTCTTTTCTGAATAATCAGCTCTTTCTGTATAAAAGCTAAAGCATGAAATTTACAAAGGTGGGAAACTGTAGTCGTCGGGTACATCGGTTGAACCTGACTGATAGCGTAAGGTTACACTGTTCCCACAGTGCGCACTGACCTGATACCCGGAGTTTATCATTATCGGTGTGTCAGTTATTTGACTGCATGCTGATCAGAGCTAACTCCCCTGTAGCGCGAGTTACCACATGTAACGTAGACTCTGCCTCATTGCTGCCCACATCGGTAGAGCAGAGGCTGTATATCCTGTTCTGATTGGACATGACAGAAGGAGCCCAACCCCCCACCCTGAATGAAACTCTGAGGTCACAGGTCATTCAGGAGCTGCTGTCGCCTCCTCTTCAGTAGTGTGTCATATAGTGACATCATACAGCACGAGGCCAGGCGTAGAACTGCGGACACGTGTGCACATCGCGCTGCATCTCCATGCAGTAGCACTACCCTAATGCAGGGGGCAGTGTTGCATGACTGGAGCACAGATTGTACAGTCGCGCAGAAGGGCCTGGAGACTCTGCCCGTTCAGCTGGAGCGGAAGGTTCTGGCAGTAAAATGGGTTTCCAGGGAAAGGGGTTTCAGTTTAACTTTTTTCTAGCCACTCAATGTCATGGTTTTAAGTTTGTCAGTTACATTACATTGCTACTATGTTTATTGCTTGGATATTTACGTGTGAAATCCTTGATAACAATACATTTACGACTCTTTGTAGCCCACTAACTGTGTTATATCATATTCACCAGCTCTATGGGACATATACGATTGTTCTGTCCATTGTATAATCCCGATATCATCCATTTTACGCTATTTTTTTCTGTTTGAAGCTTTTATTTTATGTGTCAGCCTGCTTTTGCCTTTTGTTAATTTAGTGGCTTTTTTATGCTTTTGGAGAGAGTAACGTTACTGAAACGAGTTTGTAGTGTCATGGATGGGCTGATAGTTGTGTTTCTGCAAGGAGACTCCATACTTATGCGGTGTTATGTTTTAGCGAGTTCTCTTAAACAAACAGGAGCAGAGAAGCTCATGAGTGTAGATAGGCTCCATTTGTGGGTAAAAGCCTAAAAAAGTAAAAAAAATCAATAAATAATAATAATAATAATAAGCCTTGGATACTAAGCTCAGTCTTTTTCATCTTGCAAAAAATTGATGGAAGTACTTTTATTGCAAAAGTGCCGATGATCAGGCCTGTTTGCTCTCTGTGGTCCTGAAGGGGTCTCATTAGAATGTGACCTGGGAGCTGCAGTCCTGCAGAGTTTAGTTAATGACATTTTATGAATTAAATTCACTGTTTTTATCACAAGACAAAGCTGCTGGTCAAATTTCAGTTCATAAATTTCACATTCAGTGACACCTTGGAGACCCATTTGGAGTTGAGCATTGACCACAATGTTTTATTTGAAATTTGGAAAACTTGTTTCTGAATCATACTTACACACTACACACTTGATTGTGGGTTTGGGAAAAGCTTAATATTTCCTCTCACACCGTTTTGGTTGCTCTTTCGCTGTATTTGTGTGGGTGAGTGTTGTTGTGCTTTAATGTTAAGGAGGACGGGACGTGTCCTTAAGGCCTGTTGACATGAGGCGCTCTGGTCAGTCGGCGCTCTGAATGTGTTCACTTTGTTCTTTTCTTTTCATCCTCCCTTGAAGGATTATACTTAACAAGCCCTCAAAAATGTGTGGTTTGCAGTGTCTGTCTCTGGATTAAAATCTTTATCTCTTGTCTTATGGTGTATTTCGTCTGTGTGTGCACAATTAATATTTTTAACCCTTAGAGCTCTTAAATACATTTAAAAAAATTTAATGTAATTGTCTTCTGTGGTTGAAAGCCTATCCTGTGGCGACTTGACTCACCACTGTGTTTTATTGTTAAAATTATGTATTATTGGTTTGTGTATTTTTGTTATGTATTTTTGTATTGTTTTTCAAAACATCAACCTGCTAACAACAGATGTAAATTAGCCTTTGGCTATAATCTGACACATTTGCATGTTTACGTTCATCAATATGGACTGTCCCTACTTCTTAAATAAATAAATCATGAACCATAAACAAGTCACCACATGATAAGTTTTCAACACATTTGATTTTGAGATCTTAAATCACTGAGCAACATAGCTGCATTTAGCGCTCTAAGGGTTAAATATTTAAGGCACTACGTACTGAGAGGCCCATCAGTATTTAGACAGGGATGCAGTTTTTGCACAGTCTTCATTTTTTGGCGTTCTTCCACCACCTTGAGCCCACGCCCCTCTTTTTCAGCAAAACACACACTTGCAGGTGCTTATGCGCAGGTATGTACATACACCTGCACACATACTCTGCACTGTCCCTTCACATGTGAACACCAGTGTAATCTCATATAGAAACACTTCCCACACACAAGCCTTCAGTCTCTGTAAATACCTCTCATTATCATACATACTTATCACCCCATATCCCCACAACCACCTCCACCTGCACATATACATGAGTGTACAAACCTGCCTTTTTGGAAATATTGCTTTTATTCCCAGTCTCTAAGTCATCCTGCCTTTAATATTTAGAGCCATTTCTTCCTGTTTCTCTGCCTCCAGAAAAGATGCAAATTTACAGTATTTTCTATAGCTGGTGCCGTCACTTTCTCTGTGTTTTAAACACACAAATGGTTGCCTTCACCAGAGCATCCTTCCTTCACACTCTTAGGGCCTGGCTACACATTCGCGGATTATGCCGCATGTTACGGCCGCGTGAAGCGCGGCGCTAAAACGCTTTGATTGTAGTAATTGATTTATAATGATCGGGTCTACACATCGGCGGGACGGGGAAAAAAAGAACGCGCTGCCACCGCCGCGTGAAATTTCAGAAACCTCCAACTTCCAAGGGTTTTCTGAGCGTATCACGCGACGCGTCCAGTTAAGCGTGTTCCATAGTCAGCCAATAGAAATTCAGGAAACTCTCCCACGTGATGATCTGCAGGCCTGACAGATTTTTAAAAAAGGACGTGGCTAATCATCCTGTCAAACAGAGTGCAAGACCTAGCAATTAACGTTAATATTATCCTTGGAAAATTCTTTGTGCATAAAAATAGATTCCTGAAGACTATACCTAGATTCTATGCTTTTCAGAAAGAGCTTTGTCACTATTTCTTGTCTCTGAAATGTATGAGAAAAAAGAATGCATTGAAGCTTTTTAGCTTAGTAAATGAATTGAATCTCAGCGAGGATCTCTAGTAGATCACCTGTAATTTTGTTTTTGTTCCTTTGTTTTTTTTTTTTATCCCCCAATTATGATTTCTGATGTCTGTTTTATTCCTTGTATGAATGTTTTGGAAATGTATATCCTCTGTAAAGGATAAAAAAATAATCCTGTCAAACTCTGAGACACAGCCCTGTTCGCATTCATTTACATGCAGAATGGGACGAAAGGAAGAAGACAATTAAACTGAACGTTTGATTAGCGAAGTGAAGAAAAACAGAGTGCGAGTCCTAGTAACTCATTTTGGTAGAAAGTAGGTTAGAACAATTTTTGAAATTACTAAGTTACTAATCATCAAATAAAGTGCCCAGTCACCAATTTGCTCTTTTTTATTGATTTTTTTTTTTTTTACAGCAAGTTTATCCTGAAGGACTTCTGTTCTTTTGTTTTCTCAGCTTCATGAAAAAGTGAGTGACTGGGTTTTTCCCAGATTAGGATAGGAGTTTCCAGCAAACTCGGAGGACAAAGCGTGTACACCCACTTTACCTGCTAAGGTGTAGACCGTTCACCGCTGCGCAATACGCAGCGTCTGCTCAGAGCGTTTTTCGCGACTTTTCACGCGACGTGAACACGCGGCGTAATCCGCGAATGTGTAGCCGGACCTTTACTTACATAATGCTTTCATTTTTCTTACTCTTGCATATTTAAATGGTCTCATTGGTTTCCTGGTTCAGTGGCTTCTCTTATGCTCATGACCCTGCCTTGGTGTTCCCCAAGGCGCTGTACTTGGCTCCTCACGTTCCCCCGCAGTTGCTTGGTTCCCTCATCTCCTCCTATAGTTTCCCATTTTTAATGGATAATCAGTTTTGCATATCACTCATTTTGCATCCCAATTCATGTGCTACCACATTAATCGAAAAAAAACTCTCTTTATCTGAATAATGCCATGTAAAATAAAACCTGGACCAGCAAATTCTCATTCATCCCTCACGATATGATTACTTATATGATTAGGATGTGCCTAAATGCAGACTCCCTCATTAGAATTGCACAGGAAACGCACTATTGGCCAAATTGAAACTGATTACTGTTCGCTGGCACTGATGTTTTAAATGTGGAGACACGTTTTAGAAATGCCATGTGACTCTTGGAAGGAACATACCATTAATAGTCTGGCCTGGTTTCACCGACACGGGATGGTGTCTGTCTCAAGGTCATCCATACATGGAGTAGCCCTGTGGTTCATTTCTAGTGATGATATATTATTGAGGATGAAGTGATAAGATGGGCGGCACTGAAGAAGCTGATTAATGACTGAATTGTTTCATTGTTTCATTGTTCTCAAACCCGCTAATATCACTCTTGGCCAGTTGTTCAAAAGATTTAATCAGGATAAAAATGATCCGGATTTGAGAATCTCATTTTTTGCTGTCCAGGATCACGTAATCCATCCCACTTTTATCCCGGTTTTTCAAAGCAACGTTGGATTGGATTACTCTGATCCGGATGCAGACTTTTCAGGATTCCCAAATCCAGATAAACAGGACTCTAAATTGGACTAAATATTACTATATGAGCTATTCAAAGAATAACAGGTGGAATAGCATGGGGTCACTTCAAGTTTTTATTTGAAAAGACAGAGAAAATAAAGCTATCAACACTTGTACATGTACAAGCTCCTCATGAGTGGGAGTGAGAGTACATTTACCAAAAGGGGAGGCACAGTGTCAACATCCGACTTGTGGGCAATGCTGACCTCATCATCACAAACTGTTGTGAAGTGGCTTAGGTCTGTCCATGATATTCGTATCCTGAGAGAAAGTGCGCTATTCTGAGAGCTCCAAACCAACCAACCCGATGGCATAATATTAGGAGACAGAGCCTATCCGCTCCTGCCATGGCTGAAGACCCCTTTTCTTGCGTCAAACACTCTGGCGCAGGCAGGCATGCAGCACTGCTCACTGCAGAATAAGATGTGCTATTGAGCATTTAAATGGAGTTCTGGGGAGGCGCTTTGCAGCCTCAACTGCTTGTGAGTAAAGCCACAGGAAGTGTGGAACATAAATCTTGCCTGTATTGTGTTTCACAACATTGCCACCAGACGCGATGTCCCTCTCTGTGATGGTGTTTATGATGCGCCTGAGCCTATGGAGGGCCCAGAAAATCCTCCTGCGGTGCCTCAGAATGAGCTACTGACCAGGGGTACAATGTGTCACTGTAATTATTCATGAGGGATTTTATTGTTTATATTTTATTATTACCCCAAGTGATCAAGTTTTTTATCTAAAACGGTGTTTCCCAGCCAGGCTCCTGGAGTACTCCTGCGCTGCCTGGCACACTTTACCGGTCTCCTCTGATACACCCACTAAAGTGTCCCACAGATCAGCTGATCAGATGTGCTACAGCAGGGAGAAATCTAACATGGGCGGGGCGGGGCTGCCCCTGTCACAATCCTTTCGTTTTGTTAATTAGTCCCTCCCCTGTTCCCGCAGTCTTTTTAGCTCACTGGCCCAATGGGCCGATAAGCTATTGTGGTGTGGTGTCCGTCGTCCGGAACTTTTTTTATCTTTTTGTTTGGCCTGATGAATTTGTGTAAATTTGCACTTAACATACTACTGGACCATATCTCCAGAATTTTTTCTCGGATTTTTGATTGAATCATTTCTGTTCATTTTATGGGCCCTTGAAATTTTGGCTCCAAAAAGATAGGACTGAGAAATTTTTTAAAATTATTTCTCAAAAGCTGTGTGGCCTCAGTGTCCCGTTGTCATCACGCTTTTGTGGGCAAATAAGTGACCTTCAGCCCATCTTTGCTCCTGAAGAACTCGGTCTTTCCTGGATGCGGCTTTTGTCTAATTATGATTATAGTTGCCTGCTGATAACGACGGTTTCAAATCACATAGTTATTCAGATTGCATTATACATCACCACTAGTCCTGAATGATAGGAATGGGTGCATATTTACAATTTAAATGAAATTCAGCAGACAAAACATTAATCAGGGCGGGTCTTCATACTGGTTGCAATGAAATACAACTCGAAGTAAATTTAGAAATCACTGCTTCCTGTGTTTATGCGCATGTCCCATTCCATCCCAACCTTGTGTGGAGTTGGGGTTATGAGCTGCAGCTGTAATTGTGCAGGATTCCCAACGGAGTGCGGCTGCTAACCGCTATCGATGCAGTAAATGAGGGAGCAGATGTGTCGATATGGAGCCATAATGCAAATGTGAAAGAAATAATAATGTTATAGAAATTAACCACACAATCACAGGTCATATATAAAACATGAGCATCATTATTAAGCTATTGTCAGATAAAACCGTGCTGGAGGTTCGGAATGAGAGAGATTGGGGATTCTGAGTGGGAGACGCAATGGCAAATTCTGAGATTAACCCTTAGAGCGCTAAATGCAACTGTTGTAATTCAATGACGTAAGATATCGAAATCAAAGCTGTTGAAAACCTATCATGTGGCAACTTGTTTAAAAGGGATCCCGCAAAGGAGGGTTAGGGTTAGGGGAGCTGCTCCCGCAGGGCAGCTCTTAAACAGGTCACCACATGATCGGTTTTCAACAGCACAAGATAATCAAATTTTAATTTTTTTATTATTATTATTTCAGCGAGCTGAGGGTTAATTTGACGGGGTAAGAGGGGTTGTGTTATCTGTATGCGTTAGAAGGCAGCTGTAACTGTATGGGTTATTAGACAATACTTTGTTTTTATAGCAATTTAGATAAAGTTGAGTTGACTTCAAACCATTTTAATGTTAGTTTTCTGGGAGTGGCTGCTTCATTTGTGTAGCTCATGAATGTTTATTTGAAAAGGCCCATAAAACATAGTTGTAACTTATATGTGATGGCAGTTATTTTGTTAATGCTGCGAGTAAAATGCGAAAAGAAATGGACCTTTCGTACTTTATAATTAATGATGTTGGTCAAATGATGAGTTTGAAAGCAAAGTTTATTCAAAACTTCTAATTACAGCAATGCCCTTTTCCAGTGTTCTGTCACAGCTCAAGTTGAGCTTGATTTGTTATGGTAACGTACTGCAGTCTATTGAGCCATAATAGTTGAGTAATTGAAAGAGGAGCGGGGGTCCTCATAACGCTTGGGCAGGGGTCCGGCTCGCTGCTCAGGAACATCAGTCAGACATCAGTCAGCGCACATCACCCCGGCCGAAACAGAACAGTATGGGTCTGCCGAGTACACAAGCGCTCGTATTGTGCTTCAGTTTGTGTCCATGCGGGAATTATCTCAGCTCTTCATTTGGGCCCTCAGGCAGAGGTGTGAAATCTCCAAGAAATAACCATTTTGACTGATGAAGAACCCTTGAACCAGGAAAGTACTTCTCAAACCTCTCCTGGGGCCCACCTGTGCTGCATGTGTTCGACCTCTCCCTGTTCCAGCACAGGGGAGTCACATGATCTGGTCTTTATCAACCCCGAAAGCTGCTTGATAATGAGCTGATCACTTGAATTCCCTGTGCTGGACCCAGGGGGATCTAACACATGCAGGACAGGTTTGAGAAGCACTGAACTCAGAATTGATCCTTTATGGAGCATTTGTTCTCCAGACTGTGTGGCTGGATACCTGAGATTAGAACTCAGCATCCACATGTAAACTTAGGCCTTCAGGAGTCACTCCTAAATGCAGGCTTTGGTCCTTGAGAAAAAATGAAGACAAATGAAGTATTTGTTCTGTCCCAAATTTGTCAGTGTGAATTAAATTTGACAGAATAATAACACCAGATGTTTCCAGCACAGAATTGGCTGTGCTTAAACCGGTTTCTCTAAAATCGTTAGTTCAAGGGCTCAGAAACATTGGTTTCCACCCTCCTTTTAAATAAGAGCGGGCCGTGAGTGTGACGGCGGTCTGGCATATTTTTTCCTTAATTGCCCAGAGGGAATGAAAAGCTGGGACAGTTTTTAATTCAGGCCCAGATTTGCGGATCCCTCCCTGAGATACGGGGTGAGTGGCAGCTGATGCTTCAGTCTCTGCTGTGAGTCTCTGTCCCAGCCTGCAGTGTAAGGCTGTGGACATCGTTTACTGCGCTGCACTTAGGAAGTTTACTGGTTTGGTAAAACTTAAGTGATAGCAGTTGTTTCCTTGAGCAAAGTGCTTTAATTATTACTGATGATGCTGACAGAAACAAGTATACAACAAGCTGAAGTGAAAAAAGCTGAAGCAAATGACTTTGGCCAGCAGTGAGGAGGCTTGACCAGCCAAAGGTCAGAATAGGTCGACAGCACATGTCCATCCTGTTCTCCTCGGCTCCCTGCCCACCCAGTCATCCTCCTGCACTTCGTCTTGTTTACTGGTCTTTATTCATATGTTTTTGTAGTTAATATTTTCTGTTATATGCACCTTGTTTAGTCAATAAACTGCTGTCTGCATTTGGATCCTTCACATCTCTTGTTGTCCTCATGCCCCTGTATCTTCCCCAGGGCACCAGCCATTACAGTATATTATTAAATCTATCACACAATGTGAATAAACTATTTATAGACTATATAGCTGCGAGCCACTGTAATATTATTCACTCATGTCTGAAACACTGAGACAACCATCTACATCAGCCAGCTTCGGTCGCTAATCATGAGAACAATTTAGGTTAGATGCATAAGCGATGATTGATCACCACACATCAACATGGTTTTTATTTATTGTATAGCAGACGGGCAAGAGTAATTATAGAAGTATATTTGGAGAGACACCATAATTTTGATGACCCCGTGTGTGTGGGCATGAGGACCTACTGCCCAGTTTACATGTTTGACCTCATTTCAATCAGAATGTTTGGTCTTCATCAAAGCCCTTGTATCCCTGAAAAACCCTCTTTCTGGGGAGGATTGGGGGACACATTGATCCCTTTGAATGTTTCCTTCTCAAGGAAATTGGAATTGAGCCCTTCTTTCCTACACCGCTGCTTCATTGACCACATCCTCTGCTCCTTTTTTCTTTTTTTAGATTATCTCTCTTTTTTTTTTTTTTTTTTGCACTTGCAGTAAATAATTTTGTGTGGCCGAGTCTCCGGCTGCCGCAATAAAAAAAAATAAATTCGGAGATATCCGCATAAAGCAGATCGGCTGCGGATAAAACCGCCAGTGCGTTCTCTTTAAGTCCCACCATCCCCAACAAACTCGCACGTGGGTTGCCATGGTGACGACTTACGGGGAGCGAATATACGAGGTCATTTAGCGCTTTCTTGTAAAACGGCGCGTTATGTATGGACCTTGTTTGAATCCGGCTTCGCTTTATCGATCTGTGTTTAATGAAACTTAATTATAGCATCATTTAATTAATAGAATCCCATCTCTGTTTATCGCCTTCTTGCCTCTCCCATTAATAAAAATGGGTCTTCTGACCGGGGCATCAATCATTCAGCCCTTGGAACCGTGTGCGCGCGCGTGTGTGAGTGTAATTCTTTCTGATGTGCTGCATATAACAGGCGCAAATAGTGCCTTCTCTGAGAATAAAGGTGATTTACCATCTCATGTGTAATTGAATATGCTTGTATCTGATTGATATATCGGATTTTAAAAACTAGGTTGCGGATTCGAAAATTAGCCGGAGGCTGTGGAAGTGTTTGGCAGTAGGCTGCGTGTGAAAGCGCAGTTAGACTCAGGCGAGTTTACTTGTATTAAATCTCACTCTCCGCTTTGGTTTAACTTTTTTCTCCATTTCGTGCCTGAATAGACATGGGTAGCCGACATGCAAATATATGTTCGCACAGCCTGCATGTGTCCATTACGAGCCTGCGCTCGAGGGGGACGGTGGGGGGGGGGCTGCTGAGGGACCGGCGCGAGGGCCATTAGCGTCTCGCAGCGCGTGCATCTTCAGGACCTTACCGCAAAGGCCGCACGGAGATTAATATAACGGAGGAAGCAGATGTTGAAGCAGATGTCAGCGGCCAAATTGAGCTCCGGACTCTAAAGCTGCGCAGCTGAAGCGGAACATCGTATTTATTGACATTTTTCCGTTAAAAAAAAAAAAAAACATATCAATGGTCAAAACAGTTCAGTGCCCATAATCAACTGACTGACTTCATGTGGATTTTTCTGTTAGGTCAGTGTTTCTGGTGCTTTCAAATTCGCCATCCCAGCGGATCATTGTATCCTCGAGTGGAAACGCAGGGATATAATTGATTTGAGTTTGTTCCTCCTCAGCTGTGTCTGCCAGGTGCCACTAAGGTTTCTTCAGTCGAACTGCAGCTTTCCACTGTCAACCAATTTTATTTATGTTTGGCACAGGCATTCGTAGTGGTGAAGTCTCGATGCCTGTCGATTTTGGATGAAATTTGGTCATTTGGAAATGATTAAATGTCATTATGATATAAACACAAGATAGACCTGCTACATTATAACTTACTTAATTGTGGCAAAAGCCTAAGCTGATTCAATCACCAGCTAATCGATTCAATGAATCATAGGCCTATCAATTGCCCGCCTTATTGCTTGCTTAACTTGATAATTGTGAAGTGAATGTAGGTATTCCGGGGTATTTACAGCGTGGGCTTGCATGGATCTGAATAGGAATGTACATATTGAGAATTCTTTTCAGATCACGGACTGGAGAAATGACCTATAAGGCCAAATGATGATCGGTCAGTATTGCTTGGGTGACCGAGTGATGCAAGCATTCGGGGATACTTATATTGTCTGTGGTTGACAAAACTGTACAGGTAATATCTGGTGTTGTTGGCCAGATCAAAAGAGAACAGTCAGAAGTTGAAGTTAGGTAATTTGGGACATCAGGTAGAATGGGACAAATACGGTTTTCTATCTTGGAATGCAAATATTAGCAGACTTTCACCAAACAATTTATTGCAATGTTGCTACAAATGTCCTTTACATGAAACAATTATTTTTTAATTGTCTGAGATAAATATATATATATATATATATATATATATATATATAGGATGGGCAGACCAAAGCTTCAAAAAAAAAAAAAAAAAAAAGACTGCTCACAGAGCTGCTTGAGCTATGAAGCATGTTGATTTGCTCTTTTTGGTAATAAGGGAACTTCAGCTCAAAAAAAGTGGGTATGACGACAAATATGTTTGTAAGATGTTGCATTTGACTAACCACTTGACTTATAATCAAAATATAATCAAAATACACTCTACTTTTTGTGGGAAATGGTTCTAAGTGACTGTCCCATTTACTCTGAAAGCTTTAGGTAAAATATAACACTTCTCTGAAGTGAAACCTGCATGTTCTTGGGCAACCAGGTGCCATAAAATCAGGATTTACTATACAATCGTGTGCCGCCCCATCACATTACGGACATCTTTATTATGTTTGTCATGTCAAAATACTGTAGATGATACACTGAGTCCATGTCAGCCAAAATACCCCAGAATTAACCACCATTATATAAACATGCATCATGTGTCAGTGCATATTGCACATACATGCACACACTATTCAAGTATTTGTGCATGTATGTGCACTTGCATGTCACTCTCCCACTCTTTCCTGCATACACACACACACACACACACACACTCACACACATGCATCCAAGTGGGGAGGGGAGGTTGGTTTGAATGGGAATATTAAAATATCCCATTTTATTTCACTCGTTATCCCATTTTACAACCTCGTTTCAAGAGAGGTTGAGGCGTTGAGTAAAATTTAAATAAAAACAGACTGCCATGATTGGCCAACTATTTAAACTCTGTAATAAAATAAAAAATTGTACAAAGACAACATATGAAATGTTGAAACTGAGAAATTTTGTTCTTGAAAAATATCTGCTCATTTTAAATTTGATTCCAGCAACATGTTCCAAAGAAATTGGAAATGAGCCATGTTTGCCATTGTGTTCAATCATCTCTCCTTTTATCAACGTGTTGTGAGTGTTTTGGAACTGAGGAGACCAGTTACTGTAGTTTTGAAAGAAAAATATTTTCTCATTCTGGCCTGATTTCAGATTTCAGTCTCTTCTCTCATTTGTGCACCAAATTTTTCAATGAGTGACCCGCCTGAACCGCTGGGAGGCCAGTTTAGCACCTGGGCTCTTTTACTATGGATCCATGATGTTGTAACACTTGCACAAAGTGGTTTTGCATTCTCTTGCTGAAATAAGCAAAGGCTTACCAGAGAAAAGATGTCTGGATGGCAGTATATGTTGCTCCAAAACCTGTCTATATGCTTCAGCATTAACGCTGTCTTCTCAAATGTGCAAGTTAGCCATGCCATGGGGACTAATGCACCCCCATACTGTCATAGATGCTGGCTTTTGAACTGTGCACCGATAAAAAAAACAGATGTTCCCGCTCCATCTTAGCCTGGAGGACGTGGCATCCTTGATTTCCAAAATAAATAAATAAGATGACACATTTTGATTGGTCAGACCACAGGTTAGTTTTCCACCTCTTCATGAAGGAGCTTAGGTCCAGAGAAGTTCTGGAGCTCGTTTATTCATGTGTTTTTTTCTTTACATAGTTAAATTTAAACTTGGATTTGTGGATGCAGTATAACAAACTGTGCTCACTGAGAATGGTTTTCAGAAGTGTTCCTGAGCCCATGCATTGATTCCACCACAGAATCCTGTTTGTTTTTAATGCAGTGCCACCTGAGAGCCTGAAGATTACAGCCATTCAATATAGATTTTTGCATTGAGATTTTTCCTGATTCTCTGAGTAATTTTATGAAATTACATACCATGGATGATTAAATCCCCAGTTTCTTTGAAATTTCACTCTTAAATTGTTGAGCAACTTTCCCATGCAGTCTGTCACAGAGCGGTGACACCCTCACCATCTTCTGAAAGACTCCGCCCCTCTGACCTCACCATCTTCTGAAAGACTCCGCCCCTCTGACCTCACCATCTTCTGAAAGACTCCGCCCCTCTGACCTCACCATCTTCTGAAAGACTCTGCCCCTCTGACCTCACCATCTTCTGAAAGACTCCGCCCCTCTGACCTCACCATCTTCTGAAAGACTCCGCCCCTCTGAGCTGCTCCCTTCACACCGGTTCGTGTAGCCTGCGTTGCCGGCGGTCAGCGGCTGGCGGGAAAAAGGAGAGGAAAGACCGCCTGCACGATAATGTAGGGATTTTGAGTAGCCGCTCACTTCCTTGCGCAACGAGCCGCGATGGACCACCCCTTTTTTAAACCAATGAAACTCGAGTGTAATTTGAGAGCTCATGCTTTTACCGAAGCCAGTCGGCAAAACTCCAAGTACATCTTTACCATCTAGTAAATGATTGATCGCCTGTATTTGTTTGTTCTTTAGAGTAATCTTTCGGTCGTGAATTTCAAGATATTCAAGCGATTTCTTTATCAAAACGTCGTTCTCTACATTCGCCATCTTTGTTCTGGCAGTTTACGGCGTAACTATGCGTTGCGTTACATTCGATGACAATTCAATTTTGATTGACACCTCTTAAGCCAATCACTAATTCCCGTTCACTGTAGAACGGACAACTCAAAATCCCTACGTTATCGGGCAGGCGGTCTTTCCTCTCCTTTCTCCCGCCAACCGCTGACCGCCGGCAACGCAGGCTACGGTTCGTGTCACTGTCCTGTTGCCAATGAATCTAATTAGCTGTGAGATGTTCCCAGGGGCATTTTTTTAGCATCATAAAACATTTCCAGTCTTTTGTTTCCCCTGTCCCAACTTTTTTTGAAACATGTTACTGGCATCAAATTCAAAATAAGCAAATATTTGTCTAAAAACAATAAATTTCTCAGTTTCAGTATTTGATATATTGCCTTTGAACCATTTTAAATATAGAGTTTAAATGACAAGCAGAACACTGCACTCTTTTTTTAATTTACATTTTACTCAGCGTCCTAATTTTTTCCTTAAATGGGTTTCTACATGAACATGTCATTGGAGTGAGGCAGGGGTTCTTGATGTGTTTGAGGGTCCAAAGTTTACAAAGTATTTTATTTCTTTATATAAATATGGCAGAGATCCATGACAAGTTCTAAAAGTAACATTAAAGGCAGTCTTCAAAATTCTAAGTGGCTTTCTTGGCAATCTACCAAAAAGTGTCCCGAATTAACTGACTTCACATTACCTCTTACAATAGGCGACAACAAAGTTGCCGATCTGCCTTCAACAGATAAAATGTGGTCTTATCTGGAACTTTTGAAGCAAGTGTGAAACTGCTTCATAGGGCCGCGCAGAAGAGATTCGCTCATAAAGCGCTTTGTCATCAGGCCCATGACGGTTCGCACTTCGGCTCGTGTCTCTCATTGTCAGTTTCCCGAAATGCATTAGTGCTGACATTATGGATCTGCTCCGCTGACCGCCATCGCACCAGGCGCATTCAGTGTGCGGCTGCGGTGCGGCTGTATGGAAGACCAAGTGTGGCGCAATTCTCTTGCTTCTGGGGCGTTTTAATATTTGTTTACTTTTATATTTGTTTTATTCTTTATTATTTTTTGCGCATTTTGAGGTGTTTATGAAGCGCCAGGTGGTTATTTATTGCTTGGCAGTTTAGGATTGATCTCTCTATCGATGTAACTGGGTCTCGTCCCTGCTGGCATTATCACGCTCGTGAAATGCCATGTGACCAGAGAGTGGGAATAACGGTTGGCTGCAGAAGCAGTAACACGGTTAGTTTCTGAAGCCATAATATCCGACCCACATTTTAAAGGACAAACTGTTATGGATAGCCCGGTTCAGAATCTCGATGAAAAGAAGCCATTACCTCAGGTCAGAGACCACTAGAATTTGCGGCTATAAATGCGACAGTGAAGAGTTAATGAAATGGAATGCCCAGCAATGGGTCTATACCTTTTTTTTATCACCATGTCAATCATATTTAAGCCTTCTTTCCGAAGGACAAGCACAGGATGTGTTTTACACAACAAAACTCATCGGGACGAGGCTCCACCTTGTCGATGCAGTGGGCTATAGTTGGCTACATGAGGATTTTCGGTTGACCACTGTGATGACAGTATAATCGGGGCTGAGAGGTTCAACAGTTGGAAGGAAATATCCTATATGTTGCTTAAAAAGTTTCCCGCTGGCCAATTGCTCACGCACAACATGCATGCCCACATACAACACACGACAGTGCTTAACATAAAAAAATAAAAATCAACTCCACACGAAAGAGAATAAAACTGCATAACTGCCCGACTTAAAATGAAAGCAAAGAAGGCACCTGTGGTGATCGACTGAGTTAGTGGTCAGGGTCACCGGCTGCACCTCTGCGTCCTCTAGCGGCCATGACGGGTGGTGCAATTTTATTGTTCACTACTGAAAATGGCCGGATAGGAAGGAACATTCGACGGCCATGAGAGAAACAGTAATGCAGAGATTTGACTGCCAGTTAAAATGGAGAGCAATTTGAGCATGCTGTATATTTCAAAAATTAATACTCGGAATGGAGTTGTGATCCATACTACTATTCAAAAATTGTCCTCAGGAGGATGACACGGATATAAACACCAAGAGTGGCGCCTGCCACTTGCAAAAACTCAGAAAAATATTTTATTTTTCTCAGAAACAGGCAAGATAAAAAATAAAAAACACATCTCTCCAAGAACACCAAGTTGAAAAATGACCTGGCCTGAAATTTGTGTCCGTCCCTGCACAGGCCGCCCAACTGTTGCACTTGCAGCACAATCACAGTCAGTATTACTTAGAAAAAGTGAAAACCAAAATTTTAAACCAAACATTTACACCTTTCTATGTACACTCGAGTTGTCTGTCACAAATAACTCCTGAATGAACATGTAAATACAACAACCATATACAGCTGTGTTCAAACTACCTTTAGCTATTCTTCCACACAGAGGATATGAAATGGAAGGTCCTGGGCAGCGCAGCACATGAGCTTCCCTGTCAGTCTGATAAAAAAAATCATCATTCAATAGTAATACCACTGCCATTTCCCCATGAGAATTGTGTAACTTTACTATATAAGCTATTTACACAGAGATGAGTCATGAGGGGAAGCATGACTGACTGCAGTTTGGAATTATAGGTCAGAACGATGCACGATCGAGTGTCTGTGAGCAGAGTCCCAGCACCCCAAAAGTATGTGGACACTTGCTCATCCAGATTATTCCAAAATCATGGCCATTAATACGGACCTGCTGCCCCTGTGGCTGCGACAGCCATCACTCTTCGAGAGGGTTTTTCACTGTATGTTTGAACATTTTAGCCAGGATTTGGTTCCACTCCAGGCAGAGCAGAGTGCAGTGTCCACACACTCCTGCAGGGGGCATGAGAGTCCCAGCCTAAAGCATGAGACGCAGCCTGAGACTCAGGAATGTCCACATGGCTTTGGCCTTGTGATTTAGGTGAGCAACTCGCAGGCCCAGCTGGAGCAGACGCTGCCTGTGTCAGCCGGATTTACGTGGGCAGTGAGTACTGGGGCTCGGAGGCCCCGCCGACCTCAGACACACCCCGCCGAGGGACCACCCATTGGCTGGGGTGGTCCCCCCCCCCCCATGACGCTGTTAATGTTTCCCACTCATATCCTGCAATCACTATGAGCTGCACCACACAACTGATTAAAAAAGCATTTAAATCTTTGATCTGCATAAGTCAGACATGTCTGATGCAGTATAATTATTAAAATGGTCTTAAAATGATTCATATTTGGTACCTGAAGGCCATTTATGAAATATAGAAATATAAATGAATAGCAAAATGGCATGAATTATTCCTGCAGATGAGTATTTTTAAATAATTTACTGATTTGTAGGCAGTATTTAAGCATGTCCTGTTTTAAATAAAAACACCCAGAATAGGCCCAGCGGGATGAACTTTACACCATTAAGGCATTATTTACACTGTAAAGTGTTTCTCCACTCCCTCTTGAGCCCTGTAGAGGAATTTGAGTGTATTACCTTTCACGACTGATCCTGGATCAGAATGACAGTTGCATGACAAATTAGGGTCATCTGTCCATACATTTTTGAAAGCTAATCTTTAGCTTCTTTTGATTGGTTGGGGAAGGAGTGATGTCAAGGAAGAGCCACAGTCACGGTGTCTGGCTGTGTTGCAGTATGGATGCTTGTGTTCACCTCTTTTCAAGTCACATCAGTCAATCGCAAAACCTGTCTTCACCCTTCAAGTCTTCACCTGCAATCTGACACAGAAGCTCACGTCTGCTGCTGAGTGACTGAGCCAGTTTTACTTTGGATTTGCACTGAGGTAAGAAATTTCGTGTGTCAAAAACAAAAACTTAAAACAAACAGTTATTCCCAGAAAAAAGTACATGATATTATAAAAAAATAAACGGTTGAAGCCATAGAATAAACACTTAAATATAAAGAAAAATTTTTTGTTGTGTGATGGCTTATTCATTATACGTCAAGCTTCAGTTTTCTTACATTTCAACCTCAACAGACACTGTCATCAAAAATGACAAACTACCGATCATGTGACCAAAAAACCGAAGGTACTGAGCTCGTATTAGTACTTGATTGGCAGAGTAAATGCAAAACATGCGTTTTAAAGAAATACCAACAACTACCAAGTGAAAATTTGAATTCACTAAAATGAAAAATTACAGTTGATGGGCAATTATTATTAGTTGAAATTAGCCAAAAGTTTCTTGAAAATGAATTAAATATCTGGCCAATTAGATGGTTTGCCTTCAGTGAGTACCACTGCTTATGTGAAAGAAGCATATGATAATATAAGCATATGACAATATAAATAAAACTGAGCTAATTATGCTGATCAACCTGGTTTTAATTTCCTACTCAAAAACTTACTAAAAATATATAGAAGAAAAATAGGTCAATTACAGATTCATAAGGATTAAAAGCTGACAAATAATCTTGTTTAATATACAAATTTCTCCTCTTTTTAATCAAATGGCTTTTCATGACATGAGTGTTGGACAGGATTTAGAGAGGATGATTGACAGCCACCACTGAGCAGCTCAGGGATGGGAATACAGTACAGAGATCACTCTTCTGCCCCTCCCCCCGTAAGGCCACACCCCTTCAGAGAGGTGAATTTTATTTGTTTGGTCGTAATAATGACAACAGATCATTGTAACCACGGGAGATCTGGAACGCTGATACACAATTTTTGAATTTCATTCAGTAAAAAATGAACACTTTGAATGCAGATGTTATAATTATAATAGATAACTGTGAGCAGTGGAGTTATACAACACTAACTTAAAATACAATTAAAAAAAAAAATCACTTTTCAAAATAGCAGTTCCCATTGTTGGCTGTATCACTGTAACCAGGACCAGCCTCAGTGCTGAATGCAGGCCTGATGGGGCTTACACACGCAGAACTGTAGAAAGCATTTTGCTTTCATCACAAGCTGCAGCTTGTTGCAAGAAGAAAGATGGGGCTCCAGTTTAATGGTCAGAGATCCCTCTGCCCAGCACCACACTGACGCCAAGGCTTTTATCTGCAGGTGCACAAACGGTCGCTGCACCAGATACTGAGAGAAACCATGGAAACACCAGGCCTGGCTCCACACATAGAGTTTTAGCCAGTGAAACATATTAATTCAAAAAAATATGACCAGATAATAAGCAGACCCACACAAACACACCTGCACCGACTTACTCATCAATACACAAGAGACACACACACAAACACACACACTATGACGCAGACGGCACATTTGAGGGCAGAATCTCATTGGGCGACACTCTCTTCCTGTGTGATCCAGCTGTAACTGCATTGGTCCACAGCAATGGTGGCACTTCAGCCTGCCCCAGCATGGCCAACTACCCCAGACCTCAAACCAGCACATCTGTGGCCTTTATCATCACTGAGTCCTGCAGACTGTAAAGCTCACAGTGAGTCAGATGCCTCAGGCGATTGTCCTCCTGGCTGCAGTACGGCTCGTCATTGAGGTCGCCCAGTTGTATAAAACTCAATACACTAACAAAAGACTGAATGAATCCCCATGAGCATCGCCTGTATTCAGCTGTGTCTACAGACCGATCGAGTCCCTGTGAGCATCGCCTGTATTCAGGCGCGCCTACAGACCGATCGAGTCCCTGTGAGCATCGCCTGTATTCAGGCGCGTCTACAGACCGATCGAGTCCCTGTGAGAATCACCTGTATTCAGGTGCCTCTACAGACCGATCGAGTCCCTGTGAGAACACCTGTATTCAGGCGTGTCTACTGACCGATGGAGTCCCTGTGAGCATCGCCTGTATTCAGGCGCTTCTACAGACTGATTGAGACCCTGTGAGTATCACCTGTATGCAGGTGCGTCTACAGACTGATTGAGTCCCTGTGAGCATCGCCTGTATTCAGGCGCGTCTACAGACTGATCAAGTCCCTGTAAGCATCGCCTGTACTCAGGTGCGTCTACAGACGATCAAGTCCCTGTGAGAATCACCTGTATTCAGGCGCGTCTACAGACCGATCGAGTCCCTGTGAGCATCGCCTGTATTCAGGTGCGTCTACAGACCGATCAAGTCCCTGTGAGAATCACCTGTATTCAGGTGCATTTACAGACCGATCGAGTCCCTGTGAGAATCACCTGTAGTCAGGTGCATCTATAGATCGATCGAGTCCCTGTGAGAATCACCTGTATTCAGGTGCATCTACAGACCGATCGAGTCCCTGTGAGAATCACCTGTAGTCAGGTGCGTCTACAGACCGATCGAGTCCCTGTGAGAATCACCTGTATTCAGGTGCGTCTACAGACCGATGGAGTCCCTGTGAGCATCGCCTGTATTCAGGTGAGTCTACAGACTGCTACGGGTGCAAATCTTTACAGAAGTGGCCTGATTGTGTTTCTAAAATTGTTTTACACTGATTTTCTTTTTCCAGTCACTGTGACCTTGCCAGTGTGTGTGTGTGTGTGTGTGTGTGTGTGCACCAGCGTGTGTGTATTAAGGCAGATGTGCTCGGCGCACGTGTGTGTGTGTGTGTGTGTCTGTGTGTCCGCGCTTAGCCATATTATTGAGCCTCACAAATGGGCAGAGGTGTAAAGTCCAGGGGTCAGAAAGTAAAAGTCCTGCCAAGTTTTTTTCTCTCCCACAGAATGAGCTGATCGCTCATATTGGCTCTGTCTCCTGTCAGAGGTAAATCCAGGTGGTTGGAATAAAGTTCTGGGGAGGATTTTTACTTCACACCTCTGCAAATGAGCGCAAGATGTCCCTGGGCACCAGGGCTAGGACAGCACCACGAATGTGCATGAGATGGCAGTCCAATTACATCCAGTTATGCTCCACACCTTTTCCAGACCACCGCGGGCAGAGCAGCAGAGCAGTGAAGAGAGAGACATGATGGGCGATCTCCCTGTGAGGGAGCTTTGTGTATCACAGTAACAATCAGCTATACTGAGCAAGGAGAATCTGGCGTGGCATGCATTTCAGACAACAATTAGCCTCTCTGCCATCCAAACTCTGCACATTTCACTGATCCGGGATCAGTGCAGGTTTACAGGTTTTCTGTGTCTCTGCTCAAGAGTTCTTTAGAGGGGAATGTGAGAATATACAAAAACCATAACTAACAAATACAAAACAAAAATATAAAAATATACAGATAGAGAAATTTATGGAGTGTAAACAAGTACCATATTTAAAAAATACTAAAAGAAAATTGCTCTTAAAAAACGTAAGCAACAAATGGTTTCCCAAGTTTCATTAGGTCTTCCTTCCTCTTAATCAGGAGACAAAAAGCATTCCATTTGCCTCCTCTGCTGGACACATGGAGCATTGCACCCTGAAAAGGACCCTGTCATAATATCGGCCAAACGGTTTCCTCCGCTAAGGCTGGTGATTCTCCTGTTTGGCATCTTCTTTTGCTCCTATTTACATAGAATACAATTATGTCAAGAGAGAGTCACTCCTATCTGAGGAAGTCTTTTTCTCTGATAATTTTTGTTTTGAAATTCCTCCAACAATTTGGTCTGAAGTTTGTGGCAATTTCTGTATTATTTGTTTTGGTTTCATTTTCTTTGTCATTAGTTCCATTTTTTTGGGAGATTTTGGCATGTATTTTGAGGAGTTTGTTCAGTCGATCACTGGCCCCTCCCCATTAGGGTGTTTCTGGGCCAGTCGGGGGCAGCCGCCTGACCGGCCCAGTTCTCCCCATCGCTGTCCTCATCCCTCTCTCTCTCTTCGTCCAGGACCTCATCATCCTCATCTTCGTCGTCTTCCTCCACCGACAGCTCGCTGCTGTTCTCGCCCGCGCCAAACTCAGCCTCCTCTTCCTCGCGCTCCAGCTTGATATTGATGGGCGGGGCTGGGGGCGAGGCCATGGGCGGTGCAGGGGCGTCGCCACTCTCTGGCTCGTCCTCAAAGGCCTCAGGATTTTCCAGCATCTCGCGTATCAGGGGTGGCATGGGTCCCGGAATCTCCATCTTCAGCGTGACGGCTCTCTCCGCCCCTGCAGAGAGGAAGTCTGGTCAGTTTGAGTTTCATCAGCGCTCCACACCCCCCAAAACTACCCAGAGTTCATCTGCACAATCCGTTAGCTACAGGCTCCCATTACACATCACAAAAAAGAGCAACTGCAGTATTGACAGCCTCGGACCTTAATGATTTTCAAGTTTTGAGTATTTTGGAACAGTGTCCTCATAGGACTGGGTCTTCATAAAACCAGGTTTGCGCCCTATCCCAACATTACTTTGATTTACTGCTAGATTAACCCCTAAAGCTTAACCCCTTAAGCAAGGAGAACATATTTCTCAATAATGATTGATACTGATGAAGACAACCCTAAATTTTTCTTTTCAACCATTGATGGATTGACTAACTCCTCCACACAAAATTTAACTGAACTCTTCTCACCTGATAAATGCATTGAGTTTGCAGCATTTTTTAGAAACAATATCGAGGCCATCAGCTTATCAGCTATCGCACAGTGCAACAGAGACCGACAGCTGATCTACCCCACAGAGGGGTAAAAGAGACTGACTGTGGATCTACCCCACAGAGGGGTAAACAGAGACCGACAGCGGATCTACCCCACAGACGGGTAAACAGAGACCGACAGGGGATCTACCTCACAGAGGGGTAACAGAGACTGACTGTGGATCTACCCCACAGAGGGGTAACAGAGACTGACTGCAGATCCACCCCACAGAGGTGTAATAGAGACTGACAGCGGATCTACCCCACAGAGGGATAAACAGCAGCATGTCTGATTTTGCAGCTGTTTATTTTAACATATAATACAAATTCATCTCTCTTCTGAGATCTTCAAGCTGTCCACTTCATCCCATACCAGCTGACTTCCTTAAACTGGAGTTTACATTCAACATCAAGAGATGTAAAGAATATCGTCAATCAATTACATGACAGTTTATCCACACAGCCTCAAAACTGCAGTTGTTGAGCCTCTGTTGAAGACAAGAAATCTTGACCCCTCAGTGCTTAATAATTACAGACCAATCTCTAACTTTGCCTTTCTTAGAAAAATAATTTAGAAAGTAGTGTCCAGTCAGGTAATAGACTCTATTCAAATAATATTAATGAGGCATTTCAGTCTGAATTTTAGGTTTGCCATGGTACTGAGACAGCATTCGTTGAGGTGCTAAACTATCTTAGAGTTAATAGAGACTTGGGTAACCTTTCTATATTGGTTCTCTTAGGTCTTAGTGTTGCCTTTGACATAGTCGACCATGACATACTACTTGATCAGCTGCAGAATTGGATTGGCCTCTCTGGCACTATTTTAAGGTGGATTAAGTCAAATTTGGCTGGCTGTGAATACTATGTTGTCTTAGGCACCCATGTCTCTAAACATTATGCCTAATCAGACAGAGTCCCCCAAGGTTCAATTTTTGGCCCTTTATTATTTACTCCATAAATCCCCCCAATGACATGTAATCTTAATAAACATGACATTAGTTTCGTCTGTATGCGGATGACACTCAGTTATATCTGTTATTAGCTCCTGATGCCTACAAGTCTATCAAGACTAAGGTCCTTGACGTTGGAAATTAAAAGCAAAGAACAGCTTCGTTAACCTATTTAGACTCCAAGAATCCAGTCAGAATCCTAACACACACTAAAATGAGGAATCATGTCACACTCCTCCTCAAATCCCTTCATTGGTTACCCATATCTTTGAGTATTGATCTTAAGATTATTTTATTTGTTTTTAAATGTCTTCATGTTCTTGTCCCAGTGACATAAATAATAAGAATATTCTATTTTGGCTATTTATAGCAATCTGCTCTCCATTCCGAGAACCCAAGAGGAAATGCATTTAGCTCCTATGGCCCCAAACACAGGAATTCTCTCCTATCAGATGTTAAAAAAACCGTATAATACAACTGTGCACTGTTGCTTATCTGGGGTTAATGCCTTAAAGGGGAACTATGCAGGATTTCGGCCATAATTATTGTGCCTCGGAGTCACTGTGATGGTTAAGCGACGTGTTATGGGGAGAATGGGGCTTATCTGCCCGCTCCCAATGTATCTTAGCTGAAAACCGACCTTGCAGATCAGGTCCACCGCCTCGGTGTCCCAAATCTTGTCGCTGGATGGAGCTATCGCGAGAAACAAACAGCTTTACAGTACGAGACATACACTCTCCGGCAAGTAATAAAAGGAAGACAGCTTCTCTTCACTGGTGTTATGACGGCGGAGCCGTCAGAAAAAAAAGAGGTGGCCGTTGTCAGAGGAGACTAGGAAGAGAAAACCAGCGTCTGACCCAGAGCCATGTAGAGAGAGAGTCGTGTCAACTCCGTTCACTCCAATGGACCATTGGAAGTTAGCGACGAACAATAGTCCAGCAGCTGAGATGAAGCGGAATGGACCGTTCGTGATGATCTTTCCAAAGGTAAGACGATTAAAGAATTAGACTGTATATTGTCAGCACATCTGAATTAAATTAATACGTACAGTAAAGTGTTTTCCTAGAATATCCCCTGTATAATTTGATAAATATTGAACGTATAAGGGCAGAAAAATAGGCTAGGATACTAGCTAGGTACATTAGCAACACAGTTACTAGCGCCAACCATGAGCAGCAGCATAATGGAAAATTCCGTTCACTCAGTGTCATTTCATCCAACGACGCGATATTAGAGAAAAAGGCTTCTTAAAGTGATTTTTTGCGGAGTGGGGTGGAGGAGTTAAATGTCAGAGACTAAACGTAAATATCAGACTGCCTATAGAAGTGGAGATGGTGTAGTGAGGTCCTCTTTGAGTTCTAGGTAGCTATTATAGTTAAGTTATCATTACACAATGTTAAAGCAGAAAGCCATCGGTTGTTGATACATCGCAATTAATATTGATTGTTACAGCAAATTTATTTACTGCTATTCAATGAACTGAAACGTTATCCATTGTTAGAGATTTTAGGATTTGAGATTCTATTGACTATTACTTGTCAATAGTATGTCGCTGCTCATTTTTGCAAACTTTGGATTGATGGTTAAGGGTGAGGGAAGCTGGAGGACCAAATAGAAAACTGAAAACCGAAAGTATTGGCCAAATAGGCCAAATACAAAACCCAAAACCAGTAAAGTTAGCACGTTGTGTAAATCGTAAATAAAAACAGAATACAATGATTTGCAAATCCTTTTCAACCTATATTCAATTGAATACACTGCAAAGACAAGTTACTTAATGTTCGAACAGTTAAACTTTGTAATTTTTTTGCAAATATTAGCTCATTTGGAATTTGATGCCTGCAACATGTTTCATAAAAGCTGGCACAAGTGGCAAAGAAGACTGAGAGAGTTGAGGAATGCTCATCAAACACTTATTTGGAACACCCCACAGGTGAACGGGCTAATTGGGAACCGGTGGGTGCCATGATTGGGTATAAAAGCAGCTTCCCTGAAATGCTCATTCATTCACAAACAAGGATGGGGCGAGGGTCACCACTTTGTGAACAAATGCGTGAGCTGATTGTCGAACAGTTTAAAAACAACATTCCTCAATGAGCTATTGCAAGAAATTCAGGGATTTCATCATCTACGGTTCGTAATATCGTCAAAAGGTTCTGAGAATCTGGAGAAATCACTGCGCGTAAGCGACAAGGCCGAAAACCAACATTGAATGCCCGTGACCTTCGATCCCTCAGGCGGTACTGCATCAAAAACCGACATTTGTGTGTAAAGGACATCACCACATGGGCTCAGGAACACTTCAGAAAACCACTGTCAGTAACTACAATTCGTTGCTACATCTGCAAGTGCAAGTTAAAACTCTACAATGCAAAGCGAAAGCCATTTATCAGCAGCACCCAGAAATGCCGCCGGCTTCGCTGGGCCCAAGCTCATCTAAGATGGACTGATGCAAAGTGGAAAAAAGTTCTGTGGTCTGACGAGTCCACATTTCAAATTGTTTTTGGATACTGTGGACGTTGTGTCCTCCGGACCAAAGAGGAAAAGAACCATCCAGACTGTTATAGGCGCAAAGTTCAAAAACCAGCATCTGTGATGGTATGGGGGTGTATTAGTGCCCAAGGCATGGGCAACTTACACATATGTGAAGGCACCATTAATGCTGAAAAATACATACAGGTTTTGGAGCAACATATGTTGCCATCCAAGCAACGTCTTTTTCATGGACGCCCCTGCTTATTTCAGCAAGACAATGCCAAGCCACATTCTGCACGTGTTACAACAGCATGGCTCCGTAGTAAAAGAGTGTGGGTACTAGACTGGCCTGCCTGTAGTCCAGACCTGTCTCCCATTGAAAATTTGTGGCGCATTATGAAGCGTAAAATACGACAACGGAGACCCCGGACTGTTGAACAACTTAAGCTGTACATCAAGCAAGAATAGGAAAGAGTTCCACCTGAAAAGCTTCAAAAATTGGTCTCCTCAGTTCCCAAATGTTTACTGAGTGTCATTAAAAGGAAAGGCGATGTAACACAGTGGTAAAAAGGCCCCTGTGCCAACTTTATTGCAATGAGTTGCGGCCTTTAAATTCTTAGTTAATGATTATTTGCAAAAAAAAAAAAAAGTTTCTCAGTTTGAACATTAACCATCTTGTCTTTGCAGTGTATTCAATTGAATATAAGTTGAAAAGGATTTGCAAATCATTGTATTCTGTTTTTATCTACGATTTACATAACATGCCAACTTCACTGGTTTTGGGTTTTGTAAATTGGAAAATTAAATAAAGAAGACTAAGTGGGGAATCATACTGAACAGTATAAATATTGAGCTGTACTGTATTCCTTGTCTGAAAGACTGCAAAGAACATGATCCATCTTTATACTAATTCCTGTCACATGTTACTGATGCCAATTACCATACTTTCTTAACCCTCTATTAACCAAACCCATTTCCAATTGTGATAAAATTATTTCCCTCTGCAAAAAATGTTTATTTTGGGCCATTATTTGAAAAAAAGTAGACAAAAAATTTTTCGACACATTTGGCCCACCTTTCCAAATTGTAGCAAATCTGCTATATTGGGTTGTAATGCTAATGAAAAAATTAAAGTGACGGACCATTCAAGTTATTCTCAAATGTTTATTTGGCAATAAGAAACAAAACCAGCAGGGTGTCCAGGCTGTTAACCCTTTTACTTCATGTAGCAGATATGCTACTCTGGTTAATAACCTCCCTCAACAAGCTGTCCTAAGCACTCAAACAAGCAGTTAAACTTTAATCAGCTGATCAAGGCACAGCAACCGGAGTAAATACAAAGATAGGGTTTTTACAATGTATTTAATCAGAAGAGCCCTTCGGCAATAATAAAATGCGAAAAAGACCCCAGTTTGCGTTAATATTCAGCTTGGCAATGCGTTTATGCTGCAATGCAGTCAGGATACAGAACGAAGGGGACTAAACCCCGGTGGACGTCAATATTTATTGGCTAGAAGACTGTATGAAAGGCAAGCAACCAAGTATGAACCAAGCCGGGCTATAGTTAGATATCCAGGTAATTCGATTATATTCTTGGCATTGAGAGCTTGCAAGGGTTCGTTTGCTGAATCAGCTATAGAAAAACCAGGAGACAGTACCTCAGTCCTTTAAAACTGTTTTACTTTGTATATCACACAATTCATTTAGTTAGACAATTATTTAGCATTTAATTTATTCTCTAAATTTAGCATTTAAATTTGTTTTACTTTACCTTACTTTGCTTTGCTCCCGGGAGACTGAAACCCCCTAAAAAACCCCCGTCGCCTTTTACCAGATTAGCAACTTAATTTGGCTGTTTGCTCACCGAGTTGTTACAGGGGAAAAGAACACTGGGGGAAGACTCTCCCTGTCCCTACTGCAACAAAGGTTATACCTCGGGAGCAAATCGTCCGATCTCTATTATTGTTTGAGTCTTAACTTGTGATATATATGGTTACAAACCTCGGCAGACATTGCTTCAGGACTGCCTTCTCGCCGGCTTCATTGTAAACAAGTGCACATTGACCAGGGGGTGGGGGAGGGGGTTGCGGTGAGATTTTTACCACAGTGTTGTGAAATTTGCACACCGGAACTGTAGGGGGAGCTGCAGAGAGGGAAAAAGAAAACCAACGAACCGACGAAGAAGCGACTGATATCTGACCATAGACTTCATAAAAAGAAGGACACAGCACCAGGGTCTGAAAAGTGAGGCCGATGCGGAAATCTCAAAAATTTACATTATATTTAATGGCCAGCAGATGGCGACGTCAGAGGTTGCAGAAAGAAGTTCGATGTGATTGAAGTCTATGAGAAAATGACCCTACTTTGCCTCCTGATTTATTATTTCACTAGTGATTTTGCACGTCATTTTATAATATCGATCGCAAGTTTCAAGTCTCTGATATAACATGATGCTCTTTTTTTGTAAATTATGGTCCCAAGTAGACTAGAATGAAGGATAAAGCCAGAATATGCTTAAGGGGTGTGGCTATTTTATTACTTGTGTATTGCCTTAAAAACTTGTTATTTATTATTTGCATTTTCCCTATTCTTTTTTGTTATTTTCTGCAAAGCACTTTGTAAACTTTGTAAAAGTGCCTGACTGACCTGGCCTTCAGGGTGGTTAAATTAGGGTGCTGACCCTCAACCCTCTGTATTTGGAAAGCTACACTGACCCAGTTGTCCTTGTGTCCAGAGTGCAGTACTGACACAGTGAGCATGAGCACTGACCCTTGGTGCTAATGCCGCGGAGGTCTGTGATCTTCATCAGCATCCTGGGGAACATGTGCGGTTTGTTGGGTCGGCGGCGCCGGGCGTAGATTTTCAGGGCCTCTAACAGAGGCTCCTGCAGCTGGTCCACGCGCTGCGGCTCCTCCAGATCCATGCGATCTGTCAACACAAGACAGCAATATGGGCCAGTCCATAATTATTTGGACAGGGGTACAGAATCTGCTCTTAGGCTTTGTGCTCTTGGACAGTACTCTTGTATATGTATATGCACAGAGTAATAACTGTCTCACGTACCTGACGGGGTCACAAATGCTCATTTGGACATAACTTTCACTGGCTGTGACTATTCTTCCTCAATATAAATGCAATGATTAGGTTTGATTTGAAATCGTTGAGACAAAATTATGTACAACCATTTTAACATTTTAAACGGCTTTTAAACCAATGACCTGGGATAACTTTGACAAATAACAGGGTGTGATAATCGCTAAACATATTTTCCACTGGTCAAAGTGGACTTTTTCATTTAAGAGTTTTATCCAATAATTCAAGAAAGTGCTGTCAAACCTGTGAAAATGGCAGGGCATTTAGTTCAATGTGGTCTAATGCATTTTCCATTGATTTCCTAAGGTATTACTTTTTCCACGTTTCTCATGTTTGTGGCAGCCATAACTTTTTTATTTATCTTGAAAATCAATCAAATTTGGGCTGCAGGTGCTTTGCTTCATTAGAAATGCAGTGACATGGGGAAATGTTGTCTATCTGTCTCATACTTTTGAATATTTTGAGTATTCTTCAGATTCTGTGCAAAATGATTTGAAAATTTGAGTAAAATGTCACAAAATCACAAAACTGATAAATTGGGCAAAGATTGGCTCTGTCATTGCATTTGGATAAGCAATGGCTTTTAAATGATGAAAGAAAACTGAATTCTATCATAGAATTAAAGAGGAATTGGTGCCAGAAGTTTTCTGCATATTTAATTAGCTTGCTCGGTTACCATGGCAGCCGCATAAACAGAAAAATGCCAACTTGTATCTTTTTTGGTGGTTATTAGTCCCCTACCGGCAACAGAGGGGACTATAGGATTGCTCTCCGTCAGTCCGTGTGTCAGTCCGTCCGTCTGCATTCGTGTCCGCTCCATAACTTCAATACTGTATGACCTAGGAACATCAAAGTTGGTGTGTGGATGCATCTTGGGGAGAGGGTGTGTCATGTACCCTATTCGGGTCACTTTGACCTACTTTTTAGGAAATATAATATGCATACACCGGTAGGGGCCTAGTATTGCGCAGCGATACGACATTCGCCGATAGGCGGTGCACTTGTTACAAATACCTCTTTAGATTAATTCTGAGTTGTTTCCTGGTGTCATTTTTCATTTAACCCCAGATCACCCCTTAAAGATACAGCCAGATACAGCGCCCTCCATAATTATTGGCACCCCTGGTTAAGATGTGTTCGTTAGCTTCTAATAAATTCAGTTTTTTTCTAAATAATATAAGACCACAATGAAAAAAAAAGAGGAAAATCCAACCTTTAATTCAAGTGCATTTAGTCATTGGGGGAAAAAAATCCCACATTTAAGAAATTATTCTTTTACATCAAATCATGTGTGCCACAATTATTAGCACCCCTGATGTTAATACATTGTTGGCCAAAGGGTGTTATACAAAACCGCACCTAATCTTCTCCTATAATGTTTCACAAGAAGGGGGAATACAGAAAGAGGGATCTTCAACCATTCCTCTTTGCACAATCTCTCTAAATCATCTAGCGACCTGGGTCATCTCCTCTGCACTCTCCTCTTCAGCTCACTCCACAGGTTTTCAATGGGGTTGAGGTCTGGGGACTGAGATGGCCATGGGAGGAGCTTGATTCTGTATCTGGTGAACCATTTCTGCGTAGATTTGGCCACATGTTTAGGGTCATTATCTTGCTGAAAGATCCAGTAACAGCCCATCTTCAGCTTTCGGGCAGAGGCCACCAGATTTAGATTTAAAATGTCCGGGTATTTCATTCATGATGCCATGCACCATAACAAGGTTCCCAGGATCTTTGGAAGATAAACAGGTTCACAGCATCACCGATCCTCCCCCATACTTCACAGTGGGCATGAGGTGCTTTTCTGCATACTCATCTTTTGTGTTCCGCCAGACCCACTTCGAGTGTTTGTTGCCAAAAAGCTCTATCTTGGTCTCATCTGACCAAAGCACACATTCCCAGTTGAAGTCCCAGTACCGCTTAGCATTTGCTAGACGTTTGCGTTTATGATTGTGAGTGAGAAAAGGTTTTTTCTGTGCATGCCTCCCAAACAGCTTGTTGCCATGTAGATAGCGCTTCATGGTTGTTTTGGAGACTTTGTGACCCCAAGATGCTACCATTTGTTGCAACTCTTTAACAGTGAGCTTTGGAGAACTTTTTATTTCTCTTACCATCCTCCTCACTGTGCGTGGTGGCAAAATAACCTTATGTCCTCGTCCAGGCTTGTTTACCACGGTTCCAGTTGTTATAAACTTCTTAATGATTCCTCTGACAGTAGATATGGGCAGGTGCAGGCGAGTGGCTATTTTCTTGTAGCCATTGCCTGACTTTTGAAGGTTGACACACATCTGCCTTACTTGAATGGTGTGTTCCTTTGTCTTTCCCACGTTGAAGAGTGGATAAGAGAAATGGCCTCTGTGTCACATCATATTTATACCCCAGGGAAACAGGAAGTGATGAATTACTAATTAAATGTTCCTAGATACTCTGTTCAACTTTATAAACTTCTGTAGAAATGACAGAAATACTTCAATTACATTTAATGCCAAGGAATTGTTATGGGGTGCCAATAATTGTGGAACAGGTGATTTTAGTGAAAAATAGTTATTTCTTAGTCAGGGATTCTTTTTTCCCTTAAACCTCACTTGAGTTGAAGGTTGCATTTTTCTACAATTTTCATTGTGAGAGTATTTTAAAGCTTTTAACATATCTTAGCCAGGGGTGCCAATAATTATGGAGGGCGCTGCAGCTAGTTACTATTTTTGGAGCATAACATTCTTCGTCAGGGAAAAGCGCATACTTTAGCAAGCTAACTAAGCTATCCCCCGGCACTTACCTGTCCAACAGAAAACAGGCCAATTCTGTGTTGCTCCTCAGGAGATGATGGGAATGTGTGTTCGCAAGCGGTGTAAAAGCCAACCCAAGATTTACTTTCATTTTGAAATGAACTTTTTCAGCTTGGCATTTCACCTCGCTGCATTTCCTTTTTTCTGCACTGTGTCCGATATTCTTGTAGTTTCCTTTCGGGAACTTGGGTGCTGTTACCCACAACCCAAAGACTGACTCCCAGAAATGTCCCGTGCAAAGTAAAATAACAAAATACTGGTAGATTCCAGGGTCTCTGAAAATTCAATCACCCTCACACCCCTTGTGTGGGTCGTGAGTGATCATTGAGAAGATTAATTTTTATATAAGTTGTTCTATTTATTTTTTTCTGGAATACTTTGCTTTGTATATCTTCAAACAGGCTCAAGAGTTTTGGGCAGAAACACAAACAACAAAGACATTAGCATTACACATTATTAAAACCTCACTCCACGGCATAATTAACGCAGGCTGCAGTACCTCCACAGATCAGACAGATGGCGCTGAGAAGGCCGGTCTCAGTGTCGTCCATCTCCAGGGGCAACAGCTGCCCAGCAAAGGCGAACACCAGGTCTGTGAGCGGCCCAAAGCCGGCATTGTGCATCTGCGTGCGGTTAAGCGTCAGGCCGTCAGAGAAGGTCATGGTGTCCTGCTCCGGAGTGTAGCGGGTGCAGATCCGTAACATCTGCGGGAGGGCGGCAGTGAGCACTGAAACACACAGGCTGATAATGATAATAAGTGGAAGAAGAAGAAGAGGGAGGGAGGAGGTTTGTGCTGCACATCACATATTGCCAAGGACTATGATTCCAATGCAGTTTGTACAGTATGAATGAAAATATCCTCAAACTTTCTGTCAGATTTGAAGTTGGCGCAGAAAGCCCCTTCTTAAACCTCATTCTCAAGGGTTTGAATTTCAGAGTCAAAAAGTGCAATAATAAACATGATAATGATTATTAATAATAATAATAATAATGTGCAGTATTCTTTATCTCTGCACAGGGTGGCAGTGTTGCCTCATCTCACAAAGTGGACTGATGCTTGCTAACCAGGTGAGTTGCAGCACAGGTAAACTCGGGTAAACTCCTTCCAGAACAGATATTCAACTTAAGTGCTGGACACAGCAGTCCATCTCCGGAAAAAAAAGTTATAAAATCGTAAAACTACAGTTTTGGATCCCGATGGATATTTAATTCTTATTAAGTGAGGAACAGCAGGACAGAACAAAAGACTGAGTTTAATATCTGGTTCCTGGTGTGTCTGTGAAATCTTTAAGAACATTAGCAGCTCGTAGGAGGGGATTTTGGGTACCAGGATGTCCAGGCAGGCAGACTTCAGGAGGGTGATCTGGTCAGCAATGCTGAGGGAGGTGAAACCAGGCAGGCGTTTGGCGAACTCCACGATCTTGATGATGCACTTGGTGGAGAGCTCGCTGAACTTGTCCCAAAGGCCCAGGTCCAGCTGCACCCGGTGGTCCGAGCTGGAGTTCTGATTCCAGCAGAGGAGAGAGACAGCAGCAAGACTCGGGTTAAAGGGTTACTGCTATGCAGGAATGACAAAACTCACTTCCTGTGTTCTGAACAGGTATTTGCTTCCTTCTCAATTTTTTTTTACTTTTGCAGATTTGTTACACTTAAATTTTTCAGAAATTTTAGTATGAAATAAAAATGATTTTAAAAATTTACATATTTTATTTATTGAAGGAATAAAGCTATCAATCTCGACTAGACCGTTTTGAAAAAATAATTTCCCCCTCATTACTAAATAAAGCAATTAAACCGATTTAACTGATAAATTAGTTCACTTTAGATACACCCAGACAAGATTACTGCCAGCTATCTCGAATGTGGAAGCCCGTTTCCACCACATAAGTTCGCCAACTTTTTTCCCCTCTGTCTCATAATTATGAGATTTCAAGTCATAACTTCAAGCTGCACAGTAATAATGTTGAGATTATAAATCATAATTATGAGTCTTAAAGTCATAATCATGAGAAATGAAGTCGAAATTTCGACATCAAAGCTTCCTCCTACTTCGGTACAAGCGCTGTTTACACCAGGCCGTCTATCAATGGTTTAGGTTCCTTCAAACCTTGAACATGGAGCGGCGCCGCCACGTTGGGGACAAAATTTCAGACGAAAGTATTCTAATGATGAAATCCTGGCAAAATTAGCTGAGGCGCATGGCGTGGTGGTGAGCTGGCGGACGCTAGAGCGGCTTCTGAGAGAGAAACGACTGTGGCCCAGGAATAACGAGCCAGAGGTGACATTTCCACTGAAGCGCAATTACAAACCTCTGGGCAGTGCCATGGCTATCGCTGGATGCACCAAAAGTGTTGGTTGAAAGGCATCGTGACCAGTGGCGGCTGGTAATCTGGCGATAAGGGAGGCTCAAAACAATCCCTTAAAATTAATGATTGGTCACCCTTTTTTCATCATTCATTTAAATTACTATTACAGAAACTCCGAAAACTCTCAACATTATCAGGTGTGGCCAGATTTCATGAATAACGCATAGCTGTCAACTCTCACGGATTCGGTGTGAGTTTAAGTGGCATATTTATGTTCCCCTGCTGTAGTCAGCAATTGTTCAATCACCGCGTATGTAAGAGATTCTCATGTGGAATTTAAGTCCTTGTGCATAAACAGGTTGGAAGCAATGGAATTAAATAAAGACGTTTCAAATTATCTTATTTCATTTTAACGATCGTGATAGACATGCATCGCTTCCAATCCCTGAATAAAGAAAAGCGTGAGAAGTCCGGAGTCGTAATCGGTATCAGCAACGGAGTTGAAATGAGGTCCAGAAACCGACTGCGCTGCAGAATCTATCACAGTACATGACCACACTAATGGCTTTATATCTCGTTATTGTGACTTCATTTCTTATAATTTTGACTTTATATCTCAAAATTTCAACTTTAAATCTCATAATCATGACTTTATGTCACAAAATTATGACTTTAAATCTCATTATTATAACTTTGCATCTCAAAATTATGACTTTAAATTTCATAATTATGACTGCATCTCAAAATTATGAATTATGACTTCAAATCTCATAATGATCAGATAAGTCGCCAACTTTTTTCCCCTCTGTGTGGCAGAAACAGGCTTCCATAGATCAGTGTTCACAGCTCGACAGTCAGAAAAAAACTGGGCAAAAATGGCATCCAAGGGAGAGCTATGAGGCCCTGCAGACCAAGGAAATCACAAAGGCTCGTCTGAAATTCACCAAAAAAATTTTGACGACCCCAAAGACTTTTGGGACTATATTTTGTGGACAGAAGAGTCAAAAGTAGAACTTTTAGAAAAATATGGTTCCTGCGTGAGTGATTGTGTGTCACTTTTGCATGAGACTCAAGGTTGAGTATTTGCCCGGCGAACACAGAGAGGGGCAGGTGTTCTGGTGTCTGAGTGAGTGATGTGCACTATCGTATGTAAATGTGTGTGAGTGATGTGCATAGGTATGTAAGAGTGAGTGATGTGTGTTACAGTATGTAAATGTGTGAGAGTGATGTGTGTTAGAGTGTGTGTATGTGCCTGTGTGTGTGTGATGTGTGTTAGAGTGTGTGATGTTTGAGACTCTCAGTGGTGTATTTCCCCAGCTGACACGGTGATGGACAGGTCTCCTGGTGTTACAGTGATATGTGTGTAAGTGTGTGTGTGTGTGTGTGTGTGTGTGTGAGTGTGTGAGTGTGTTTGGGTCTCACATGGAGGAAAACTTTCATATGTGTGGAAATTCAAAACTGATCCCTGGATTTCCCATGACCACTCTCTGCCTGCAAGGCCCTCCCGCCAGCAGGCCAGGTCCATAAAAGCAGTGGTCAACCATTTTATCTCCTCTCTTCTCTTGGAGCTCCCCTCTCTTCTCTGCTCTCTTGGATCCTCTCTTGGAGCTCCCCTCTCTCTTGGCTCTTGGAGTCAGCTCTGGACTCTCTCTCTCCCTTGGAGAGGCTCCTCTCCTGGACCCCTGTGGACTGCTCAGGCTGGGGAACCCCTCCCCCACCTCTTAGGCCCAGCATAGACTGGCCATGCTGAAGAATCTGCCAGGCTACCAGGAGTACAGCAAGAGTTGAAGAAACAGCTTGCTTTTGAGGAGCGGCCAGCTTCCCTCCTCTCCCCACAGCAAAGACACGGACAGCACCAGAACCGCTCTTCAAGCCGGATCAACATCACCCGTGATCGGATCCTCCAGCAACCTCCAAAACTCTTTCCTCAACTAAGGACTGGTAACAACTGGGCATTTAAACCCTCTTTTAAGGCTAAAATTGACTGTGTGTATTTTTAAAATGATAGTTGCTGTGATTGTTTTAGGATTGTGTTTTAGTAGGACAGGATGTGTTAATTTGCATGCAAATAACCTCCTGTAGACTAACACAGCGCCTTTCCTATGCAAAACACACACATCTCTTCGTTTTAACGTAATACACACACGCACAAACAACAGTGAGCGTCTTAAGTCATTTGACTGACTTTAAAACTCTTGAAACTTTCCTTCACTACAAAGATTTGGTCTTTGTTACAGTAGGGTTGCCTTCCCCCACTCACATGGTCTGCAAGGCCCCTTCATTCACACCTTAGATCATCCCTTTGTTCTCTCTCACCCACACCCGCACGCGTGCTCGCAAGCACACACACACACACACCTACTTCATTGTGTATATAGTGTTTAGTGTAGTTTAGATTGTGTGTTTTATTTATTTCATTTAAATAAATATTCCTTTAAGACATGTGCTGTGGTTATTAATGTTGTGCAGGAGTGAATGAAACTGCCAACCTCTATTATGCTGAACTCTGAATCCTTCAATCTAACTATTGATTGGGTAAGTTGGTTACAATTATTAATTTAATTATTAATCAATTTCCAATATAATAGCTCAGTGGATATTGAGACTGAGGTTTTATTAATTGGCTATCGTTTTCCCTTCACTGAGGAAGGGTGGTGCCCCGAGGTATTCATATTGATATTTAATATTAATATTACAATATCATATTTTTGGATAGTCAAATTAATAATATTGATATCATTAGGCAAATTGCATTTTTCCCAACATTGGTGTTCTGTGCGAGGCCATTACCCCAACAGTGTGTGTGTGTGTGTGTGTGTGCGCGTGTGTGATGTGTGTGATTTTTGAGACTCACGGTGGTGTATTTCCCCAGCTGACACAGTGACGGACAGGTCTCCTGGTGTTATAGCGATATGTGTGTAAGTGCGTGCGTGCGTGTGTGTTTGTGTGTGTGTGTGTGTGTGCGTGTGTGTTTGTGTGTGTGTGTGTGTGTGTGTGTGTGTGTGTGTGTGTGTGTGTGTGTGTGTGTGTGTGTGTGTGAGTGTGAGTGTGAGACTCCTGGTGTTACAGTGATATGTGTGTATGTGAGACTCACGGTGGTGTACTTCCCGAGCTGACACAGTGACGGACAGGTCTCCTGATGCGCTTTGCTGACTTTGTTCACCAGCTCCTCCAGCTCGCCGCTCAGCTCGTAACTCTCGGGAGGCGCCGCCTCTTCCTTTACGTCCTTCTTCTTCTTGTTCCGATCGTTTCTCACCGCTGGGGAAGAGCAGCAACGCAGTCAGCCTGGTCCCCAACACGCTTAAAGTTCACAGATGGCTTCATAATGTTTGGTAAAAACATATATTTCCTTCATTAGGTGCGGTGTTCCACAAATTTGTCATCAAACAACAGACAAGTCCCTACATTTTTTATTCTCAGCTTTAATTAATGGGCATTATTATACACTTTGGTCTCATCAAATAGAACTGACTGTCATTCTTGTACGAGCCCTATTTATGAGGATCATTATACTCAGGACAAATTTCTTTACAAATGAATTCATTTCAGTCTGCGCTGTTGATTCTGGCTCCTGTTTTCCTTCTCAGTCTGTTTCTGGCCTTTGTCCACATGCACAGCACCAGTCAAAAGTTTGGACACACTTTGCTAATGTCACAGCACTCTGTTTTTAGAGAAATTGAAATGGCTTAACTTCTCTATATTATCTCAAATGGAATCTTGAAAAAGGTAAACAGTCAGAAGTGGAAAGAGAATAATTAACTTGTTTGAATAGTGTCCAAAATTTTGAATTTCAAAGACGCCATATTTTGCGAAGTAAACAGACAAACAAACTCCGTCTATTTTCCAATAGCTGAATTAAAATCAAGTGGTTTTGGGACTTATTGGGCGAAAATATTGATGAAAAGCCACCTCAAGTGCAGCACGTCTTTGGGAAGTTAGACAGCCGTGAAGCTGCAAATTCATTATAGTTCCATGACTACCCTTGTTAAAAACAGAAAAAATATGAGAATGTGCTGCAAATATGACAACAAATGGTGCTTAGTTTGATAGATTTAAGAATTAGATCTTTGTTTGCAAAATAAAGGTTGCTTATTTCTTTATTTAACATATATTGTAAGAAAAATATATCCATCTCACTTCACTCCCTTCCTCTCTCCGCTTCCTTACAGGATATCGAGTTATAGCAGTGGCGTAGTGCTGTCTCAGGTCCTGGCACACAGAGGGATGCGCACGCACACGCACGCACACACACACACACGCACACACGCACGCACGCACACACACACAGACTCAGGTGAACACTAATCACACCTGGAGGTTTAGAATAGGCCAGCAAGCCAAACGCACTGTGACATCACGTCACATGTCAAATGACATCCATAAATTCCACTCCACATATTATCCATTTTGTCAGGGACAGTACTCTGGGAATCTCCTTTAAACCCCTCAAAGTACGAGGACCCAAGGATCCACATCAGCCGGTGTCCGCCGTGCAGACAGGTTTCCCAGCTGTTACCTTATTTGGTTACAGAGAGAGTCAGTTCAATGCCAAATTTGGGGCAATCATCCTTTATTATCTCATATAAATACAGAGACTGACTGTATCCTCCCAATTTGAGGACTTTCCCATCCCAATTACTGCCCGTAATTTTTAGTTGTTGCAAATCTTCATGTTTCTAGGGATCGGTGTAATTTAAAGGGGCAAAAAGCTAAATCGTTTCTAATCGTTTCGTCGGAGTCGATGCTCCCAGCTATGGAAGCGCAGTTAAGACCAAATCAGATGGAACCTGTGAGGCCACCTTTCACAACCGCACAAGCACAGGAATGGTGCAATACCCTTGTGCAACTTGCTCAGGAAAATCCCAGGCTTCAGGGCCTGTCGCTCACCTTCCTTGGACATGCCGACCTCGAAGCACTTCTGCAGACGGCAGTACTGGCAGCGGTTGCGGGTCGCCTTGTTGATCTGGCAGCTCTTCTCCCGGTGGCAGGTGTACACCATGTTCTTCTGGATGCTTCGCCGGAAGAAACCCTGGGGGTGACAGGAGGAGAAATGCATGGGGGGGGGGAGTCACTCACGCCTTCTGTTACACATGCATGCAAAACCAAAAAAAAAATTTCCATCATAGAAAGTAATTTAGTTTTGTATTTAGACTCAGAATCTTATCAATGTCTCTATTACAAAAGATTAACATTTCCCAGATAAAAAATGTACCAGTTAAGATGATAGTAATTTCAATTAATCTCCTCTTAAGGGGGGGAAGACTAACACAAAGACTTCCAAGAGCAACAGAGGTTAACACCGACTCTCTTGACAGCAAACGCATCATCTGAGCAGAAGAGATGATGAGGAGAGACTGAGCGGTGTGAGGAGAGAGAGGTGCTCACCTTGCAGCCCTCGCAGGAGCTCACCCCGTAGTGATATCCTGAGGACTTATCCTGGCAGACAAAGCAGGGTTTGTAGATCCGAGGAGGGGGCGGGGGAGAGGGAGAGCTGGGCACCATCTCCTCTGAGCTGGTGCTCCGAGTCTCCACCGCTGCACAGACAGACAGACAGACAGACATTAAAATCACCATCCATTTTTCCTTCAATAGCCTCATCTCTTCTACAGATATACAGAGGTTGACCTTTTGTATTTGAGGGTCCTCGCTGGTTATCGCTGGTCTGGTACTGGCCAAAGTTGGTTAAAGTTGATGAATCTGGTAGAGTAAACTTTCGGCCAAACCAGTGGACTAGTTGGCTATAGGATGACCAGCTTGTGAGCAAGTGGTCAAGAGGTTTTAACGTCATTAAAAATACAGCCAAGTCCAACAGGACCAGCTTTGACCGGCTCAGACAGACATTTTCAGCGAGGCACTCACATTATGACAGCGAATATTTGCATTTCTGCACAGACTGAGAGCGAGAGATTATTAGTGTTGTTTTTCTCATTAGTGAACATGGGCTTGTTTGAAGCAGCTTAAAACCCTCTCAGTACTAACGGGACACATATGTCCCACTATATTTCTTAATATCTTTTGGGACAAACAAGTCCCAGAAACCCCAGCATTTGGGCCAATTCCGCATCATAGTCACAAAAAACGGCCTGTATGCAGTGGGTCACTCTGATTACTGTATTCAGCGCTGAAAGGGTTAAGGTGCTGATTTTTCTCATGTTCAGACTGTAAGTAAATGCACAAATGGACCTGCTATTTCTGGGGTTTGGACCAATGTCTGCCCAGCGAATACTGCGAGAGAATCTTTTTAACACTCCCTTTACAGGCGCCGCGAAGTGAACAGAATGGAAATAGTAGAGCGGGCGGCCCTGGAATCAGAAGGTTCCCGGTTCGATCCTCAGCTCCTGCAGAGAACGTGTCGAAGTGTCCTTGAGTAAGACACCGAACCCCACACTGCTCCTGATGTGCAGGGGGGCGCCTTGCATGGCAGCCTCTGCCATCCGAGTGAATGTGAGGCAAAGTTGTAAAGCGCTTTGGGGTCATATCATGTGACTAGAAAGCGCTATATAAATGCAGTCCATTTACCATTTGTTTTTTAACTTCAGGTTCTATGAGATATTAATCAAACAGTGAGGCTGATTATCTTCTTACCAAGGTTTTACTGATATTTCATTTTAAATGATGTAAAACGAAACAAAATATGCAACCACTTCAGTGAGGCTTATCTGAAGCGTCTTCCATTAAAAGTGTGATTTGCAGAGAATTTCTGACTTTAACCCTTTCAGTGCTGTGAAGATGTAACGGCTCCACTCCCGGTTTCTGCTGTTTTTGTCAAGTCGTCACAGTGAATGTTTCAGATAATCAAACTAATTTTACTACTGGACAACGATAATCCAAATAAACACAAAATGCAGTTTTTAAATGATTTCATTTATCAAAGGAGAAAGCTGTCCGCCCCACATGACCGAAGGTGAAAATGTAATCGCCCCCTTCATTTCTAAATTGACTAATTAAACTAATTTAATGGATAGTTTGGTTCAGTTTTACCAGTAACTCTTTGGCATAATATCTGCCATCCTGACTGAATCACAACATGACTCAAATATCACCTGCATAGCAATGAAGCAGGTAAATGCAGCAGATAGATATTATTCGCCGAAACCTGTCAGCTGATGCATTTTAGATCATCTGGAGCAGAATTTAAACGAAGTACAGATTGCACCACCACATTCGACGCACACTGCTGGATCCCCAATAGAAACTAGGGAAAAAAAAAAAGGCAGTGGAGCGAAGATAACGTCTCATGTAGAGTAAGAGCAACAGCGACAGTGTTACGTGATTAACATGGCAGTGTTACAGTATGAAATCATGTGATGCACCTTTTGATTAATGTGATCCTAACAATTCAGCCGAACATTTGAACATTAGTCGTCCTGGCCGGCTGTTTGCAGCACCGATGCCGTCACCTCCCTTCCCTTAATAAATGCTGATAGATGGTCAATAAAAACCGATTTAAAATGTTAAAACCTCGGAAATCAACAAAAAAAATTCAGGATCGATGGTAGAGATTATGATAATCTAGCAAATAGTTGTGTCTTTTTCCCCTACGATAAGTGAGCAAAAAACTTTTGGGATAATATTCTGTGTACTGAGTCAAAAGTGCAACTTTTTGGAAGCCGAGACTTGTTACATCTGCCATTAAACTAGCACAGCATTCCACAGTAAGAACCAGCAGTCAAACACAGGGGTGGTCATGTGATGGTCTGGGGCTGCTTTGTTGCTTCAGGACCTGAGCGACTCGCCATAATTGATGGAACCTTGAAATTCGCTCCCGACCAGAAAATCCCGAAGTAGATTGTCTCGCTATCAGTTTGTCATTTAAAGCTCGGGTGCAGTTGGGTCATGCAGCAGCGTAATGATGGGAATCACAGAGAAGAAAGTTCACTCCTGAATGGCTCAAAACAAATGGAAGGTTTTGGAGTGGCCTCGTCAATGCCCCGATCTGAATGCAAATAAGGTGCTGTGGCAAGACCTTAAACAGGCAGTTAATGCTTGAATCCCCTCCCATGTGCCTGAATTAAAAGGATTCGGCAATGAAAAGTGGGACAAAATTCCTCCACGGCGATGTAAAAGACAGTTGCCAGTTCAACATTTGATTGCATTTGTCGTCACAAATGATGACACAACCAGTTAGTTTCAGGGTTTTTCTTTTTACTTGGGTTGAATTGGTTTGAATAACACATCACCTTCAATAATCAAAAAAATTTCAATTAAAAGCTGAATTTTGTGTTTATTCAGATTGTTTTGGTCTGATATTAAAATTAGTAGGGTGAACTGAAACATTGAAATATGGCAAAAAAAAAAAGTAAAAATAGGGCAATTGCCTTTTCACAAGACACATCCAAGACGAGAGCATGAGGTTCAGCTGAGAGTCCGTGTGTCAGTCACAGGTGAAAACGCTGCACTTTCCGCACAACACAGGCCATGCAAGGCAGTCAGGAAAGATATGATTTACAGAGGAAATGCCAATTCAACTTCCAGAGAACAGAACCTCTGCAAGAACCAAAAAATAAATCAATCTCAGCGAGCATCTCAGTATTATTTTTTGACGAAGAACCTTCTTTCTTTCACTTTATTAGCTCAATTTCACAACCAAATTAGTCCATGAGGCAATATCACTGAACTCGTTTTCAGATTTGCCATGGGATAACAGTTTCACTTCCAATGCAAACAGTCAAAGCTCATATTTTCCACTCGAGGGAGAAACAATAAGGCTCGTAAGAGAGAGCCAGACTCCGCTAATCCTGTCTCATTCCCTCCAGTAACACCGTCACTGTGAGGATTTAAGAGAGAGAAATAAAGCATGAGAGACAGAGAAGGTAAGGAAGTATTTTGCTAAATCCTAAACTTTGACTCTGACAGGCGACGTGGGATCCCTAAAAAATAGGACAATGAGTCCAGTTCAGGAGAAACAGATGCAGGAGAGACGAAAAAAACACCTGAAGTGGAGATGGATGAAGGAAAAGTGAGCGAAGGTGGGAGGGAACAGAGGGGATGTGTTTTAAGTGTAAAATAACACTGGATGCCTCATAATGAGCTCAACAAAGGAAGCTTAGGTAGGAGGGATGAATAGTGAAAAGGTCAAAGGTCAAAATTCTGAAAAGTCCAGATAAGAGCTGCTTGGATCTCAAACTAGTTTGATTGCGAATGCAGTGCTTTTAACACCCCCAGGCTGGTGCTAACTGTGGCTGTAGAAGCAAGTCTATCACAAGACAATACTAGGCATAGCCAGTGAAGAACAGGGTTTTCACCAGGACACTGCGCTGATTACCTGCTGCTACTGTCAAAAGCACCACAGAAACTCAGCTGGTTTACACTGAAATCATCTGAAACAGACTTGTGAGGTCCATAACAAAGGGGTTCAAGAGTTTGAATGTCTCAGTGACCAGCTGGATTTGTTAGTCTAACAAGTTGGAAGAGGCCTGTCAATCAATCTGCAGAACTCCCCCTGCAGCCCCTGAACAGCAGGAGGTGAGCTGTGGGGTAAATATTTCGGGGTGTGTGTGGACGGGTAGAGGGAGATGTGGCGTTGCATTAGTGACGGCTAACGGCAGGGCCGATAAGGCAGGTAAACAGGCGAGCCGTTGAAAGTGCTCCTGCCACCAGGCCCTCCTCGTTCCTCCTGTCTGACATGTCAGTCCTTGTCAGGACAGATCACATGACCTGGACCCCTGTAGCAGAGCGGGAAGCTTCTGGAATGGTGACGTCGCTGCTGCTACATTATCACACAGCTGTCAAGCACAGTCTGTCTCTTGAACACACACCTCTGCAGTCAGCTTTGCTCCCTGAAAAGTCATATCCACCATCACTCTTTCTCGCAGAGACACACACATACACACACAAACTCACACACACACATTAAACATCTTTAGCACACAGATTGACACACTCGCAAACATACTGTACATCTTTCATACACAAACCGTCACAATGTACACAAACACACACAGACCAACACACTGCACGCAAACACACACAGACTGACACACTGCACACAAACACATACACACCAACACACAAACATATAAACACACAGACCAACACACAAACCGACACTGCACACAAACACACACAGACCAACACACTGCACACAAACGCACACAGACTGACACACTGCACACAAACGCACACATACCAACACACTGCATACAAACACACAGACCGACACACCAACACCACAGACCAACATACAAACGCACACAGACTGACACACTGCACACAAACGCACACAGACCAACACACTGCACACAAACACACACAGACCAACACACTGCACACAAACACACACAGACTGACACACTGCACACAAACGCACACAGACTGACACACTGCACACAAACGCACACAGACCAACACACTGCATACAAACACACAGACCGACACACCAACACCACAGACCAACATACAAACGCACACAGACTGACACACTGCACACAAACGCACACAGACCAACACACTGCACACAAACACACACAGACCAACACACTGCACACAAACACACACAGACTGACACACTGCACACAAACGCACACAGACTGACACACTGCACACAAACGCACACAGACCAACACACTGCACACAAACACACACAGACCAACACACTGCACACAAACGAACACAGACTGACACACTGCACACAAACACACACAGACCAACACACTGCACACAATCACACACAGACTGACACACTGCACACAAACACACACAGACCAACACACTGCACACAATCACACACAGACCAACACACTGCACACAAACACACACAGACTGACACACTGCACACACACAGACCAACACACTGCATACAAACACACACAGACCAACACACTGCACACAAACACACACAGACTGACACACTTTGATGTTCTACCCGCGCTCACCCTGCAGCAGCCCACCCCCCACCTCCACACACACCCTCATTTTCTCCCATTTCCTGGCCCTAAATTCCTCACCGCAGCCCTGCCAGCTTTTAATAGAGGCCCAGGCTCGTAAGCAGGCCTATAAAGCCGGTCCCACATCCCCAGCGCTGTTTCTGTTCTGACTGCTGCAGTCTTTATGGGGACCCGGTCACCTTGGGCAGCTATTCACACCAGCTGCACCCCAGACCAGTAAAACAGCCCCACCATAAACCGAGTGGGAGAGAGAGGCCCAAACGCCCCAAAATTTTACTGCTCCCCGATCCCCCTCCCATCATCATCAGGCTTTCAATGGAAAGCACAGAGCCACCCCAAATGTGTCCGACCAACCCCAGCCTGCACCTCCAAACGCCCCCCTCCCTCACACCGAGGGTCCAAGAAAATGAAAAGAATACAGTGTCCTGGCTTCTTTTAACGAGAGCAGAGAGACTTCAAAAACAAGTGAAAGGGGGTATAAATGAGGAATTTAATAAAACCAGGAGGAATGAGAGAAAGAAAAGGGGTTTAGGCAACAAAGAGGCCTTTCAGTTCTGACCTGAACTTTAACTGCTCTTGAACGCCTCAGTAAAAGGGTCACTCACACACCTCCATCCGAACCCCAGAAACACAATCATTCTGATTTCAATCACGACAAGAGTGATACAAGCATCGAAACCTCTGCTGAAGCGTTAGTGCCAGTAAAGTGATAATAATGAGAGAATAACCCCTGATCAGCAGTTCATCTGTAAGGTCCTGAGGTACTTGGACTTAAATTCAGTCTTGTTTTCAGTCCACTGGATCTGAAAGCCTTTTATATGATATTGAATCGAGACACTAAACATCATCGTCATGAGAACGATTTAGTAAATGCAGCCATTTTATATCATGTCGCTGTCCGAATACGAACTGCACTGCATTTTATAAAAAGAATCCAGACGATCCACCTGATTCTTGGAGCAACAGAATTTCCACATTCAAGGCCACGACGGCTTCTCTGCCTCTTAAAGCACCCATGTGACACGTGTGCAGGAATGTTAAATTTAAAAACTTTTCTTTTTTGCTTGAATGCATGTGCAAGTATATGCAATGTTATCAAGGTTCTGGGGAGAAATTATCAGTTCACTTTAAACCAGAACATTCTGGAAAACTCCTGTGGGTCACTACCTCTCTTTAGTCCTGACCTATATTGTGCCCGTGACAGCAGTCGTCCTGTCGGTGAGAGTGCAGATGAATCGTACCTCTGAGTTGCTCTCTAAGGACACGAGGTTCATACAGGACTGAAACTCTTTCTGTGTTTTTTTTTCCTTCTCATACATGCTGCCATGTACCGGGGTAACATGTCACCGTACTCACTAAATCATGAGAAATGTGATGCAGGACGTTTGTCTCAGAGAACACAGCTCCTGTCCCATCTCAGCTCATCAGTTTTCCTAAATCTCCAGAGTTTAACTGCTGCCCGTCCTGCGGGGTCAGCGAAACAGATTGGATTCCCTTTCGTCACCGTGTTTAAAACCATAGAGTGTTTCAAAAATAAACTTCCTGAAAACCCTAAGAGCCTAAATATTTAGGCCACGAGTTTCTGTTTATGCAACGATAACAGTCAATGCAGGGGTTGGAAAGGTGTTGAAAGTTCTATCAGAAATGACCCTAGAGATGGATGGTATTGGAACCGCATGTGTCCGTGTGTCTGTGAGTGTTTAGTGTAAGTAAACACACACACAGACACACGCATTTTAAAACTCCTGATTGTATCGAGCCCCCAGGCTCCGCAGTTCCTGGCTCCAGTAACTGGTGTTTAGCAAACAAAGCTCAGCTGCAACCCAAGACCTCGGCCTTATCAGCACAGAAGCCTGGGGCTCAATTTGCATGACAATCCCCAGCTAGAGTGTTGCTGGCTGGTGAGTGAGAGAGAAAAGAGTGGGGGTGTTGGTATGAGAGTGTTTTGGGCTGAAGGTTATTCGCCGGTCTGGCTCACTTCCTGACAGACATCCTGTCCCCCTCGGGCTCCCTTTTTCTCAGCAGCTTCTGTGCAAGAAAACCAGCAGCATAACACACCGTCACCACTCTGTGATTTAATCACACACTGTGGGAGACTTCTGCACTCCTCCTACTCTCATCCCTCTCTCCAACTGTCCAATATCTGTCTCTCCATCACTCGCTTCCATCCCTCTCTCCAACTGTCCTATTTCTGTCTCTCATCACTCACTTCCATCCCTCTCTCCAAATGTCCAATATCTGTCTCTATCACTCACTTCCATCCCTCTCTCCAAATGTCCAATATCTGTCTCTATCACTCACTTCCATCCCTCTCTCTAAATGTCCAATATCTGTCTCTATCACTCACTTCCATCCCTCTCTTCGACTGTCCTATATCTGTCTCTATATCACTCACTTCCATCCCTCTCTCCAAATGTCCAATATCTGTCTCTATCACTCACTTCCATCCCTCTCTCCAAATGTCCAATATCTGTCTCTATCACTCACTTCCATCCCTCTCTCTGACTGTCCTATATCTGTCTCTATATCACTCACTTCCATCCCTCTCTCCAAATGTCCAATATCTGTCTCTATCACTCACTTCCATCCCTCTCTCCAAATGTCCAATATCTGTCTCTATCACTCGCTTCCATCCCTCTCTCCGACTGTCCTATATCTGTCTCTATATCACTCACTTCCATCCCTCTCTCCAAATGTCCAATATCTGTCTCTATCACTCACTTCCATCCCTCTCTCCAAATGTCCAATATCTGTCTCTATCACTCACTTCCATCCCTCTCTCCAAATGTCCAATATCTGTCTCTCATCACTCGCTTCCATCCCTCTCTCCAACTGTCCAATATCTGTCTCCATCACTCACTTCCATCCCTCTCTCCAACTGTCCTATATCTGTCTCCATCACTCACTTCCATCCCTCTCTTCGACTGTCCAATATCTGTCTCTATATCACTCACTTCCATCCCTCTCTCCGACTGTCCAATATCTCTCTCCCCATCACTCACTTCCATCCCTCTCTCCAACTGTCCTATATCTGTCTCCATCACTCACTTACATCCCTCTCTCCGACTGTCCAATAACTGTCTATCACTCACGTCTGTCCAATTTTTCTCTCTCCATCACTCACTTCCATCCCTCTCTCCGACTGTCCAATATCTGTCTCTATATCACTCACTTCCATCCCTCTCTCCGACTGTCCAATACCTGTCTCTCTATCACTCACTTCCATCCCTCTCTCCGACTGTCCAATATCTTTCTCCATCACTCACTTCCATCCCTCTCTCCAACTGTCAAATATCTCTCTCCATCACTCACTTCCATCCCTCTCTTCGACTGTCAAATATCTTTCTCCATCACTCACTTCCATCCCTCTCTCCCACTGTCCAATATCTTTCTCCATCACTCACTTCCATCCCTCTCTCCAACCGTCCAATATCTCTCTCCATCACTCACTTCCATCCCTCTCACCAACTGTCCAATATCTCTCTCCATCACTCACTTCCATCCCTCTCTCCAACTGTCCAATATCTGTCTCCATCACTCACTTCCATCCCTCTCTCTGACTGTCCAATATCTTTCTCCATCACTCACTTCCATCCCTCTCTCCAAATGTCCAATATCTGTCCATCACTCACTTCCATCCCTCTCTCCGACTGTCCTATATCTGTCTCCATCACTCACTTCCATCCCTCTCTCCAACTGTCCAATATCTCTCCATCACTCACTTCCATCCCTCTCTCCAACTGTCCAATATCTGTCTCCATCACTCACTTCCATCCCTCTCTTCGACTGTCAAATGTCTTTCTCCATCACTCACTTCCATCCCTCTCTCCGACTGTCCAATATCTTTCTCCATCACTCACTTCCATCCCTCTCTCCAACTGTCCAATATCTGTCTCTATATCACTCACTTCCATCCCTCTCTTCAACTGTCCAATATCTGTCTCTATATCACTCACTTCCATCCCTCTCTCCAACTGTCCTATATCTGTCTCTATATCACTCACTTCCATCCCTCTCTCCGACTGTCCAATATCTCTCTCCATCATTCACTTCCCTCCCTCTCTCTGACTGTCCTATATCTGTTTCTATATCACTCACTTCCATCCCTCTCTCCGACTGTCCAATAACTGTCTCTCTATCACTCACTTCTGTCCAATATCTCTCTCTCCATCACTCACTTCCATCCCTCTCTCCGACTGTCCTATTTCTGTCTCTATATCACTCACTTCCATCCCTCTCTCCGACTGTCCAATAACTGTCTCTCTATCACTCACTTCTGTCCAATATCTCTCTCTCCATCACTCACTTCCATCCCTCTCTCCGACTGTCCTATATCTGTCTCTATATCACTCACTTCCATCCCTCTCTCCGACTGTCCAATACCTGTCTCTCTATCACTCACTTCCATCCCTCTGTCTGACTGTCCAATATCTTTCTCCATCACTCACTTCCATCCCTCTCTCCAACTGTCCAATATCTCTCTCCATCACTCACTTCCATCCCTCTCTTCGACTGTCCAATATCTTTCTCCATCACTCACTTCCATCCCTCTCTCCAACTGTCCAATATCTCTCTCCATCACTCACTTCCATCCCTCTCTCCGACTGTCCAATATCTTTCTCCATCACTCACTTCCATCCCTCTCTCCAACTGTCCAATATCTCTCTTCATCACTCACTTCCATCCCTCTCTCCAACTGTCCAATATCTGTCTCCATCACTCACTTCCATCCCTCTCTCCAACTGTTCAATATCTCTCTCCATCACTCACTTCCATCCCTCTCTCCAACTGTCCAATATCTCTCTCCATCACTCACTTCCATCCCTCTCTCCAACTGTCCAATATCTGTCTCCATCGCTCACTTCCATCCCTCTCTCCAACAGTCCAATATCTGTCTCCATCACTCACTTCCATCCCTCTCTCCGACTGTCCAATATCTGTCTCTCTATCACTCACTTCCATCCCTCTCTCCGACTGTCCAATATCTGTCTCCATCACTCACTTCTATCTCTCTCTCTCTCCTTCTCTCTCTCAGTTTCAGTGGCATATTACATCAGCAATTAAATCGTTTCTGCACAAATTCTCTCAATAAACCAAAGAAGATAATATTAGGAACATATTTAAAAATATAGATACTTTAAAAATGTATTTGGGAAGAATCCTGAAAACTTTGCCCAGTTATTTCTGTCCTTTCATAGATTTTGATCGCCCAGAGGCAGTGAAACACCATCTCGCACCAACACATAACATCTCCTCAACACCCACATGCACAACCTCGCCCAAACTCCCAGGACACACGCGAGATTATCTTCAGGGTCCAGGGAAAACAGAGACCTTTTCATTGTCACATTAAACTTGTGGAGCTATTTGTTGTTGAATGCAGCCACATGTAGGCACAAGGACACACAGATTCATACACTTACACACACACACACACACACATACGCGTAAAAGCATACGCTACCTGTACGTGATGCAGTCCTTCTTAACGGCTGACTCTTACACAACGCACATTTACTTTCCACCACACACAGTCATATAGATGAACGCATGCGGTTCTCAAGGAACTCAAACCCGCAGCATTGAGAGCAGAGCTCATATCACCATTACTGGTGCCACGGGGCCCTGGGACTGAGCCCCACAGGGGGGTCAAATATGGCCACCGCAAAACTTCATACTGCAGGTGAGTTAGAACTTATGTCTGAGACTCTGTTGGTTAGTGATGTCAGCAGGAGTAGGAAAATTGAAGACGGCAGAATGGTTTTCAGCTGTGCCAGCAAAGCACGAACTGAACTCAGATGAGGCAAATGTTGAGGTGTCCGGTCATAAAATAATTATGTGCCAAAAGTGGACCAGAACCACATTACCAGGTAAGTTCTACTATCATTAGCCCTTAGAGCACTAAATGTAGCTATTGTCACTGAAAGATGTAAAACATCAAAATCATAGCTGTTGAAAACCTATTATTTGGCGAGTTGTTTAAAAATAGCTCCCACAAGGGAGCTCTTTTAAAAAAGTCACCATATAATAGATATTTCAGCGCTTTCAGGATTAATTTGTAGGAGCATTAGCAATCATGCTTGCAGCGGACATGTTTTAAAAAAAAAATCATTTAAGCTTACATTCAAATGTACATACATCCTGTTTAAGTACTTCCTGTATAAATTCCTTGAGTAAAGACAAAATAAGGACTTCTAATATAGGTACTTCGTGAAAAAACCAGAACAAAACAACTACTTCCTGCACAAGTATATCCTGGGAGATTAAAAGCCAAGCCTCCCATTAAACGTAGTATAGTACACATACACAGAAAGACACACGGGTCAAACACAAATACTGCTCTAGGAGTGTGTGTGAGTGTGTGTGTAATTATGCTGCTGGCTGAGGCCCTGCATCTCACAGATGCCGAGCCGGGACACCCCACTACACTGACAGAAGGGTCACAGATTGGGTGGGGGTGTATATTGAATAGGCGCATCGAACGGATTTGCTGTCATGCCTGGGGGGTGAGCTTTCTCTATCTCGAGCAGGAGTTTCGCATTGTGGGATTGGCTATATTCCCATCCTAAGCTGTCAGAAACAGCGCCGCCCTGCTGGGAGGAGGTCCACAGCATGGGTCCAAGAGAGCTCCAAACCCCGCTGCTGCAGTTCTGCCGCCGTGTTTCGAGCTGACAAAACGTGCCCCACTCCTACCTCACCGCCAGTGTCTTCCCCAGCCCAACATCCTGTCCAAACCCACTTAAACCGGTTTAAACAGTGTTTCATCACATCCGTCATACAGGAGTCCTGTGGTCAGCACATGTCCCAGTGTGACGCCCAGCTTACTTCGCTTTGACCAGGTTTGACTAGAAAGACAACAGCTATGACTCGCTTGCACTTTGACAACCCACAGACCAACTACTGCACAAACAACAACAAACCAGACATCAATTTATGCACACACTGCGGCTATGCACACGCAACCAGGTGCCCGCTGGAGAGGTCCTACCCCACGCATGCACACACACACACACACACACACACACAGAGCAAGACTCACACACTACACACACACACAAATAGCAAGGCTCACACAATACACTACACACACACAGCGAAGCTCAGACACTACACACACAGGAACACGCTGACACTGGGCGACCCCAAAGAGGCAGCTCATTAGTGTATCAAGCAAGAATTGTGTAACTCTGACTGCCAGCGAGGTACAGTCAACCTGAGACGCCCCCGTAAACACCCTCCCGCTAAATGATAATGTGTGAAAGGCAAACAGACGCTAAGGCTGCACAGGCTGGGCCTGACAGACTCGGGCCAGGACCACAGACGGAGGCGAGGATGGAGTGAGCCTGGGCTCCTGAGTCACTGCGGACTGAGGGAGACGGGCCCCAGCCGCGGTGCGCCTCAGAGCCTCCTGTGTTCCGCTCCTTCTGCAGATTCTCTCCTGCTCTGCTGCTGACGGTTTGGCTGCAGCCATTTCAGATCCTCTGTGTAAACGGGGGGAAAACAGCTCCAGAGCCGCAGCTGTGATGAGCTGCGGGTAAAAGTGCACGAGCAGATGGGTTTGTAAATGAGTCAGGAAGTGTGTGCGCATGTGCACGTTTCTGTGTGCAAATGTATTAGTGAGTGGTTGAGTGTGTGAGTGAGTGTGTGAGTGAATGAGTGAGTGGGTGAGTGAGTGGGTGAGTGAGTGTGTGAGTGAATGAGTGAGTTAGTGAGCGAGTGTGTGAGTGAATGAGTGAGTGAGTTAGCTAGTGAGTGCGTGAGTGAGTAAGTGAGGGCTGTAGGATTTCTCACGGGAGAGGGGTTGCAGGTTTATTACTGTGTGTCATTCAGCAGTCTTGTTACCTGAATGGAAGGAGGCTTCCTGACACCACAGAGCATGATGGGATAGCACTGGCAGCCGACAGACCTCCACAAACACTAAACCTCAGGACTCTCTCCATTAACACTGAACACTATCTCTCAGGATTCTACACAGCTGTGTTACAGCCACACATGCACAACACTTGCGCACACACTCACTGTATGCACACACACACACAGACGCACACACGCACACCCAAACTCACACGCGAACATACACACATACATGCACACACGCTCACTACATGCACATGAGCACACACACACACCCAAGCATCTCATTGGTCACTGGGAAAGGACAGGGGTTTTGGGCATCTTGTTAAAGAGGGATTCCCCACTGTGAAGCCTGTCCCCCAGACCTTTAAACTATTATAGGACTCATAAACCCCCTTCTTTATTTTACTGATGAAACATGTCATGGTTTGGTCCCGCCGGCAGAAGGCAGGAAGACGGCGGGCCCTGGGACCATGTACCCAAAAACCAATTAAGCGACCCACACGCATAAGCTGAGTAAAACTATAAAAACATATTTAATTTAGGTTAAAACAGAGAGGAGCAGCAGCAACCAACAACAGGGCTCCGTCAAACAGAATGCAGCTGCACTGCCAAACAGCTGCAGCTGTTATAGACTTTTCACTGCACCTCCACCGCAGTGAGCAGCGGCTGTGGCCCGTTGAGGTGGAGGTGCAGACAGCAGGAGGGGGAGGGACCATCACAAAACAAAGCCACCCCCCCCCCAATCCACAGACAAACAGTAGAGACGTCAAAGTTAATCCCCAACACACGGGCACACACACACACACAAACCCTCTCCAAGCTCCCAGCATGATGACATCAGGCCCATGAAGCTCAAACACAGATGCGCAGTAAAGCTGCTCAGGGTTGCATTTGCAGAAAAGGTAGGACATCCCTCCCTGAGGCCTCTCTCCTCACCCCATCCCTCTCACTCACTCACACACTTACTAACTCACACACTCACTCTCTCAATCACACACTCACTCACTCACTCACACACTTACTAACTCACTCACTCTCTCTCTCAATCACACACTCACTCACTCACCCCATCCATCTCCCAGCGTCAAACACAATCACAACTTCATCTGTGTTACATGCAAACCCCTCACTCACTCACTCACTCACTCACCCACTTACTAACTCACTCACTCTCTCTCTCAATCACACACTCACTCATTCACTCACTAATCCACTTATTCACTCGCTCAGTAACACACTCACTAACACACTCTCATTCACTAACTCAACCACTCATTTACTCTCACACATTCTATACTCACTCACTCACTCACTCATACATTTACTCACACACTCACTATTTAACTCATGCACTCACTAACATGTATACATATTCGGCAATTCACTCTCTCTCTCTCTCCCTCTCTCTCTCTCTCTCTTTCTCTCTCTCTCTCTCACTCATTCCCGCACATAAACATCCACAATAAAAAGGTCAGAAATAACAATAACAACTGATCTTTCATAAAAAAAGGACTAACTGGCCTCTCCACACACAAAATGCTGGTCTAAACAGATGTTCTAGTTCGATAATGATTTTTTTTTAATTTCCAGAAAAGAGTATTTGTTTGTTTCAGTGACCCTTTGCTTGAAAGTGCGTTTTTGTACCTCAAACACACTCAACTTATTCCTAAGACTTTATTGTATTTACCAAAAAGTAGCAGAAAGATAAATAGGTGTATGTAAACAAGACTGAAGCAGGAGCTGAGACTTCATTTCTTGTTTCTACGGGGCTTAGCGCGCCCAGCCTAACACTTCAGCGAATAACCAACCAACTCCTAATGAAACTAAAATCTTTAAGACTGAAGATTTTAAGAGATGCTCACCCTGACTCCTGAAGAATCCTCACTGCTTGTAAAAAAACCGAATATGAACATACTTCACACATCAAAATGAATATTCTTTTATTGCCAACATATGATATGACATCAGGTCATATGGAGATTGGCACATGCTACACTTTGGCTGTGCTAATGAGGCTTGATAAAAACACAGCCGTTGCAGTAAAAACATTGAATAAAATGCACGGTTAACTCAAGATGATGTCCCAATAGACTCAGCGCCTGTGCAGAACGGAGGAGTCTCCTGTACCATCTGTCTCTCTCTTTCTCTCACGCTTTCGCTCCTGCTGATTCATCCATCTCACCTTCGTCACCTTGATAGGGGCGCCGAGCCAATTAATGAGTTATGACGGTAACATCAGTATTTCAACCAGCACTGCTCTCCTAAATGAAGCGTAAATTCTGTCTCCTGTCAGGCAGCCCAAAGACATCTACGAATGAGTCGGGACTGAGGGTCAGGTGATATGTATTTCTCTCTTTCTCTCTCCTCTACCATCTCTGTCTCTCTTTATTTCTCTCTATTCCACTCCCTCTATCTTTCTCTCTCCTTTACCATTGTGGGTCTTTCGATGAACAATCAATCAGTGCCTTGCATCCGACTCCCTGAGATTCAGCAGATCTTTTGTGCAATAACTTCTGTATATTTTATTGAATCCATGCAAAATTTCACCCTCATACTCTGAATATTTTGTTTGCAGTTTTAAACAGGACATAAATATGTTTGTCATTAGTGAAAATTTCACTTGGCTATCTCCAGTACTCATAAAGTTATAGGGGCTCAAAAATAATAAATGTAAAAAATTGAATTGAAAAGGACAAAACATCAGCTCAACTTTATGTACTTTAAGGACCTGTAACTTGTATTCATAGCGTGAGGATAAAAGTATGCTTGGCTCCATTAAATATTCTAATATTTTGCACTAAAAATAAGCTGATTCTGAGAGCTCAGGCAGGATTTGGGCTGATTTTGTATCAAATGACCCTTGTCTCTATATTTCTGTCCATCGTCTCGGTCTCAGAGTTAAAGTGCTCTTTCAGGATGTTAACATTTGCTTTGCGAAATGACAAAGGACAGGTAAAACATCAGTTATGAACAGAAAATAATAACTGCATATGATTGTGCATTTAGTGTATACATACAAATGTTAATTTTGTCAAGTATGGCATTTAAACTACAATTCCAATTCCAAAAAAGTTGGGATGCTGTGCAAATTGCAAACAAAAACAGAATGCAATGACTTATCTCATAAACCCACATTTTGTTCACAATAGAACAAAGACAACATAAGCATAGTAAACAGGTATGATTCTGCACTGGAATACACTGCATGGGCTCAGTAACACTTCTAGAAATCACTGTCTGTGAACACAGTTTGCCATCTGATCCACAAATGCAAGCTAAAGCTGCATCATGCAGAGGAGAATGGGATCACGATCCAGAAACGCCACCATCTTTTCTGAGCCAAAGTTCATTTAAATTGGACTGAGGCAGGAATGGAAAACTGTTCTGTGGTCAGATGAATCAAAATGTGAAATTGTTTTTGGAACCAGTGATGCCGTGTCGTGCGGTCAGTAGAGGAGAGGGACCCTCCAGCTTGCTATCAGCGCTCAGTTCAGAAGCTCAGTTCAGGGTTTGTGAGGTGTGCGTATTGTTGGGACTTTGTCATTGCGGCTCTCGTCCCAGGATGATATCGAATTCCTGGGCCATCGAATTCTTTACCCAGCTGGTTTATTGAGCTGGGGCGGCACTGGATGTCTGGCACGCCTCCTTCGCTAGAGTGTCCGTGTTTAGCTTCGCACTATAGCAGAAGATTTCTGTAGTCAGGTTTTGTATGACTTTCTATCTTCTGACTATTATAACGGACTAAGATACGTCCTTTGGAAGCGCGAGTACTTGCATTTGGTCTATATTATTCTCTGTGTTTGTACTGTGTTCATGTTAATCTCTTTGTCTCTGTCATTGCGCTTGGCCTCTGTTCACCACTGGCCATTTCGCTACATCTCTGATTGTCTGGGGTTACATTAGTCCCGTGAGCAGCTTATACATCTGGGAAGACATTATCAATGCTGAAAAGTTTCTAGAGGTTTTACAACAACATGCACTCCCATCCAGGCCTAGCATATTTCAGCAGAACAATGCCAAACCACATACTGCATCAGTCACAACAGCATGGCTTTAAAGTAGAAGAGTCTGAGCGCTGAACTGGCCGACCTGCAGTCCAGACCATTCGCTAACAGAAAACATTTGCCGCATCATAAAATGAAAAATCAAGCAAAGATGACCCGGGACTGTTGAGCCGCTAGAATCCTACATCTGACAAGAGTGGGACAACATTCCTCTTCCAAAACGACAGCAATTGGTCTCCTCACTTCCCAGATGTTGACAGACTGTTCAAAGAGGAGGGGATGTTTTACAGTAGTAAACATGGTATCAGGCTCGGAGAAGGATAAGCTCAGGTTTGATCCACTTCAGTGATGCCCTGCGCTGAATCCTCTACACGCTGAATCCTATTCGCACCCCACCTGAATCACACCTGTGGAGTCCTACCTGCTGAGCCTAACCAATGACTCCTGATCCTTTTTCATGTGACCAAATGCTGAATCCACCCAAGTGAAAACAATGGACCAACCATTGGCTCAGAAACAGTGCAACAGAAATGACAGCCTGTGTGGGCTGGAATTGAGAATTTCCTGAGAAGAGTTCGTCACAGAGCTGTGCGCTTGACCCCAGAGTCCGCCATGACACTGGCTGACGCACACCTCCACCAATTACAATATTTCATGCCAGCCTCATTACACCATCAATTCTTATTGTGTTAAAATATTATATGTGATTGATTATAATTTCTTTCTGGATAATTAGCTCATTAGAGTGGGTGAATCAGTAATGAACGTCAACGTTGGCCAATTTTTCAGTTTGATGTGCCAATGTTTGCGTGCTCCGTTAACCTTCATTGTTCTTTTCATTTCATCATCGGAAAGTCATGGTCATTGTGTCTAGAGTGAGTGGAGAAGTAAGTGATGCTATTCTGATGCTGTTACATGGCAGCCATTCTTTTATTTTGCGTTTAAAAAGCAGATGCTCAGTCCCTCAGAGAAATGAAACACGGGCCGATGTGTCACCCTTCAGCCTTATTTAAATGTGGATCACTGCAGCGAACAGCAGTGAGATATCACACACTGAAATTGTGGTTTAAATACACAGTGCAGTCAGACCTGGCCTGATGACAGGCCTGGACTGACCATCTGGCGTACCGGGCAATGCCCGGTGGGCCCACGCACATTTTTGGCCATGGCGATTATAATTTAAACAAAGCAGTATATTATAAATCATTTTTATCAACCGCGGCGATATTTAAAACACAAAAAGCGACCCATTGGACTCTAGGAGGACATTTCTAGGAGGACATTAGGCTTGGCCAGTTAAATCTCTCAGCCCTCCCTCCTCGGCCCACCCTTAGGCCGCCAATCACTCCTTGTCCTACTTCGGGCAATCAAGTTGCGTTACTCGAGTAGTAGATTGTGAATCAAAATAACCCATGCGCGCGCATGTTTTCATAGCTCCGTGTCCGAATGGGAGGATCACGGACATGAGTAACTAAGGTTTTAGCTGCGTGACGTCACCAAACCCTGGGTGATGTGAGGATTATAATCGTGAACTCTGATCCTACCATTCTAGAACAATTTTGGTCACGTAACACTATGATCTCGGAATTCAGGTATCACACTGGTTACTCGCATAGGTCGCCCGAAGTCGACCCTTGAGTTCGACTGGAGTTAGAGCATAAGGTGTTCGCTAAGTTGACTGGGCTGGATAGACCCACTTCCAGGCCATCAAAATGGAAAAACTACCGAAGCGCAAAGGAGAGCTGAAACACTTCTGGAGAAAAGGCTCCAAAACCTGCAGGTGAATGAAGGGAAATGCGCAAAAATATTGAATATTTTTGCTACAAGATTGACTGCAGCGGGTGCTGAGCCGTCAGCAGCTTCAACATCGAGTGCAGAGATCACTGTCGGACTCGCACCCAACATAAATCTGAAAAAACAGTGCAGCTCAGAGGAAGGAGAAGTGGCTATTCAGGTGGATTCAGAGGAAGAGAAGGAGGTACAGAGAGACCTGACCCAGGGTCAGACTGAGGAGGAGGTCAGAGTAGCTACTGCCAGCCCGGTAAGGAATAATGTCAGCAAAAAGAAGAGGGACTTTCATGTAGGGAGGGAACGAGGGATATTGTGTGGGTGCGTGTTAGGGTGACCAGTGACCACCTGCTCTTTCGATTGGTACATGTATTTAAGCGTTTGTCCGCAACCCTGCATCCTCAGTAGCAAAGTAATGCCCTGCTTTTATATTTCATAATAGTCGCTGAGACAAGAAAACACAAACCCTACCATGGATTCAGCAAATCCCATAAATTGATTTGTTACTACCAAGTATCAATCCCACTACCTGGCGCTTTGTGACCTGCTAACGTTTGATTATAGGGCCGTTTCACTGTGAATTAATCTCATTGTCACGAAAGGCAAACACCATTAACTTAAGTTTACGTTAATATCACTTTTATTAAGGTTTTCGCTAGCAGAAATATAGTGAAACAGCCTAACACAATGAAATGAAACTAACAAAGTTGGCGTTAGTTTGCCAGCTTTGCTAGTTATTTTGTTAGCCTGGCCTACTTAGCTAATAGCTATTTGGTGCATGTAATGCAAAAGAAAATCAGTGAACAGCCATTATTTCGCAAACTTGGCTTGAGTTGAACTGTGAGCATTTAGCTTGATAGTGGGCATTAATATGAATCAAATATAAAGCCTGCAAGCTAACGTTGACTAAAAAAAACCAGCTCGAATGGTTGGCAAGCTAGCTTGTTTGCCTGCTTAGCCAGCTAATTTTGGTGCATTCACCAGTGAAACAGTGAATCATAATTACTTCGCTTAAGTAGTGTTAAATTAGGAAGTCATTGTGAATTAGCTGTGTATCTTGGTCAGTTAAGTGTGCATTGATGCTACAGATTATCTTTTTTTCTGCGAATGTTTGAGTTATAAACTTGGCTATTGGTGTAAATTAGTAATTGTTGCAAAACTTGATATCTTGCAAGGTAAGCCAAACTAAGTAGGCAAGACAACATTTTAGAGGTGAACTATGCACCAATCTGTCAGCTATCTAGGCTAGGGAACTTGCTAGCTAGCCTACGGAATGGTGAAGTTGTAACAATTTGCATCAGGTCATAAATAAATTCTGTTCCAGTTGGCGCGCCCCCTTGCGGCGTGGAGGAGCACTTCCATTGTGTCGACGTGGACTTTTTCTCTCATTTCTCCAATTGGAGTTGTGTTGGGCCGCAGCAGCATGTTCGTTTCCATTTTTGCAGCATCCGCATAATGGAATAATACACATAAAATTACTAAAATATCATGGTAGAATGTAGATACGTAAGTCGTTTGCGCTGTATGAGCATGTGTGTGCGTGTATGTGCGTGCGTGAATGTGTGCGTGTATGTGCGTGCGTGAACGTGTGTGTGTGTGTGTGTGTGTGTGTGTTTTTGGGAGCATATAGAAGTGAGTGTGTATGTTTTCCTGCGGACAATCACTGCTGGAGTCAAAACTATGAACAGCAGGAAAAGAGTCACAGACTGGAGAAAGAATCCGCACGACTTCCTCATAACGCAAGAGCTCATATAACGACAGATCCATTCCATTCCATCAATTTCAACTACTTGTCGAGTGGAGGTTTATATTGAGACCAGATCCTGTGACAGAAAGCTGCTTTTACAGCAGACAGAGAGGCCTCTGAGGCCACGCTTTATCTACTAAAGAAAAACAGCGTTCATGACTTACACGCGCGTTACTAAAATATCCGTGTTTCCTGCTGAAATATCCTCTTCACCCGGCCTGTAAGCCTCTGAGATGAAGTAGCTGGGCTATCTTCAAACCGGGACTCCCGTGACTGAAATCCGCCAGTAACCTCCGGCTCAGCGGCAGGACACGGCGCTGAACGTGAGAGCTGACATAAGCCAGTCAGCAGCCCTTTCTGCGACCTCTGACCTCTCATTAAAAAAAAAACTCCCTTGACAGAAAACAGGAAAGCCGGCTGCAGACTTTAAGGCCTTCCGGCCCATTCTGTCCTGCGCAGAGAATCGCGGGCGGTGCTGAGCGAGATGAAAATTCTGGTGCGGCAGACCGCTCCCGTTTTGGGTTCAGAACCTCCGTCTCTCCCCTCTGTATTCGCCCTGCGGCTCGTTCACTTCAAAAGGGAGAGAGAACTGCAACACTTAGCCAAAATTATATGGATAAACCTTAGTCTAGGTGAAGCAGACTTGGCTTCTCTGTGCCAGTGGAGGAAACGTGATGCAATGGCATACAATGACAATCTAGAAGTTTCTGTGCTTCCAAAAGCTTGGGGCGGGGCCTTTCCTGCCTCAGTAATGATGGTTTTTGGCTGGAAAGCAACCGAATTCAGGCAGCAATGTAGGAACACGGAAAGGTAGCAGTGGAGGAGCCAATGCCCTGTGACTCTGTTTGATTCTGAAATGAGCCGATGTCCCCATGTCCTGTGTCGAACACAAACACACTGAACATGTTCTGTGTTCAGCACAAACACACTGCACATGTCCTGTATCCAACACAAACACTGCACATGTCCTGTGTCCAACACAAACACACTGAACATGTCCTGTATCCAACACAAACACACTGTACATGTCCTGTATCCAACACAAACACACTGCACGTGTCATGTGTCCAATACAAACACACTGCACATGTCCTGTATCCAACACAAACACTGCACATGTCCTGTGTCCAACACAAACACACTGAACATGTCCTGTATCCAACACAAACACACTGTACATGTCCTGTATCCAACACAAACACACTGCACATGTCCTGTGTCCAATACAAACACACTGCACATGTCCTGTATCCAACACAAACACACTGCACATGTCCTGTGTTCAGCACAAACACACTGCACATGCGCTGTATCCAACACAAACACACTGTACATGTCCTGTATCCAACACAAACACACTGCACATGTCCTGTGTCCAACACAAACACACTGCACATGTCCTGTATCCAACACAAACACACTGCACATGTCCTGTATCCAACACAAACACACTGCACATGTCCTGTGTCCAACACAAACACACTGCACATGTCCTGTATCCAACACAAACACACTGTACATGTCCTGTATCCAACACAAACACACTGTACATGTCCTGTATCCAACACAAACACACTGTACATGTCCTGTATCCAACACAAACACACTGCACATGTCCTGTGTCCAATACAAACACACTGTACATGTCCTGTATCCAACAAAAACACACTGCACATGTCCTGTGTCCAACACAAACACACTGCACATGTCCGGTATCAAACACAAACACATTGCACATGTCCTGTGTCGAACACGAACACACTGCACGTCCTGTGTTCAGCACAAACACACTGCACATGTCCTGTATCCAACACAAACACACTGCACATGTCCTGTATCCAACACAAACACACTGCACATGTCCTGTATCCAACACAAACACACTGCTCATGTCCTGTGTCCAACACAAACACACTGCACATGTCCTGTGTCCAACACAAACACACTGCACATGTCCTGTATCCAACACAAACACACTGTACATGTCCTGTATCCAACAAAAACACACTGCACATGTCCTGTGTCCAACACAAACACACTGCACATGTCCGGTATCAAACACAAACACATTGCACATGTCCTGTGTCCAACACGAACACACTGCACGTCCTGTGTTCAGCACAAACACACTGCACATGTCCTGTATCCAACACAAACACACTGCACATGTTCTGTATCCAACACAAACACACTGCTCATGTCCTGCGTCTAACACAAACACACTGCACATGTCCTGTATCCAACACAAACACACTGCACATGTCCTGTGTCCAACACAAACACACTGCACATGTCCTGTATCCAACACAAACACACTGCTCATGTCCTGTGTCCAACACAAACACACTGCACATGTCCTGTATCCAACACAAACACACTGCACATGTCCTGTGTCCAATACAAACACACTGCACATGTCTTGTATCCAACACAAACACACTGCACATGTCCTGTGTTCAGCACAAACACACTGCACATGTCCTGTGTCCAACACAAACACATTGCACATGTCCTGTGTTCAGCACAAACACACTGCACATGCCCTGTGTCCAAAACAAACACACTGCACATGTCCTGTATCCAACACAAACACACTGCACATGTCCTGTATCCAACACAAACACACTGCACATGTCCTGTGTCCAACACAAACACACACACACACACACCACTCACTCAAACACACACACACATGCACACACACAACACTCACTCACACACACACACACACACACACACACACACACACACAACACTTACTCACACGCACACACACACACACACACACACACACACACACACACACACACACACACACACACACACACAGTGACAGGTCATTTGTCTTCATTAATGGAAATGCAGAGGTGGATGACAACCCTGAAACTCTGGTGTCCTCAGGATAAATGAAGACAAATGACTCCTCCAGGGAAAAGAGGGAGAGAGAGAAAGAGAGAGAGAGAAAGAGAAGAGTGATGAGACCAAATAACATCTTTAAAGCCCAGGGGGGCATTTTGAGTGTATGAGGCCACGGTGCAGAGCCTGCTGCCGTCTCTCCTGCAGAACACAGCTTCACTACCCAACACACCCTCACCCAGCCCTCAGCCAACCCACCAAATTACCCTGAAATACAAACAGGCCACCTCCAAAGACACACTCACACACACAACGTGAAACGCATTTCCGTCTGCCTCGAGACAGACAGCAGACCAGACCAGGCCACACTACTCGCCCATGATGACTCATGGAAAATTCAGGAAGCCTTTGAGCCTGTACAGAGCCATGGAGCGCTGTGTGTGCTCTCACTCAGGACAGAGCTGCACTTCCTCCTGAAGTGTGAAAAATGAGAGAACATTTCTTCCCAATATTCACTGATGTGAATACAAAATTTCCTCAACTAACCTGACTCCCAGAAAATGAAAATCCTTCTGGGAGAGGAGCGATGCCACCAAACCCTGGCAGCACAATATGTAGCCCCCTGCCGCAGCTGGAGGGACAGAACCAGCCCTTTATAACCGAAAAATTAATACTCCTGAAAACTGCTCATTTCTCTCTACTTTTTTTTTACCATTGCAAGTAAAATAATATAGTTTTATTAATGTATATAGTTATTTGATGAAACTGCAAAGTGTTTATTTAGATCTCATGTTTCATAAATATTTAAGCGTGATGTTCTCTGATGCTGTGGCAACACATGATGATGTATCAGCCAATAAAGCAGCTGCAATTGAATTATCAGTGGTAAAAGTAGCAGTAACAGTAGCAATCGTGGTAGCAGTGGTAACAGTAGCAGTGGTAACAGTAGCAGTGGTAGTGGCAGTGGTAACAGTAGCAGTAACAGCAGCAGTGGTAGTACCAGTGGTAACAGTAGCAGTGGTAGTAGCAGTGGTAACAGTAGCAGTAACAGTAGCAGTTGTGGTAGCAGTGGTAACAGTAGCAGTGGTAGTAGCAGTGGTAACAGTAGCAGTAACAGTAGCAGTTGTGGTAGCAGTGGTAACAGTAGCAGTGGTAGTAGCAGTGGTAACAGTAGCAGTAACAGTAGCAGTTGTGGTAGCAGTGGTAACAGTAGCAGTGGTAGTAGCAGTGGTAACAGTAGCAGTAACAGTAGCAGTTATGGTAGCAGTGGTAACAGTAGCAGTGGTAGTAGCAGTGGTAACAGTAGCAGTAACAGTAGCAGTTGTGGTAGCAGTGGTAACAGTAGCAGTGGTAGTGGCAGTGGTAACAGTAGCAGTAACAGTAGCAGTGGTAGTACCAGTGGTAACAGTAGTAGTAATAGCAGCAGTGGTAACAGTAGCAGTAACAGTAGCAGTGGAAGTAGCAGTGGTAACAGTAGTGGTAACAGCAGCAGTGGTAGTAGCAGTGGTAACAGTAGTAGTTATAGTAGCTGTGGTGGTAGTAGTAGTAATAGTAGCAGTGGTGGTAGTAGTAGTAGTAGTAGTGATGTATCAGCCAATAAAGCAGCTGCAATTGAATTATCAGTGGTAAAAGTAGCAGTAACAGTAGCAGTGGTAGTAGAAGTGGTAACAGGAGTAGTAATAGTAGCAGTGGCAGTATCAGTGGTAACAGTAGTAGGAACAGTAGCAGTGGAAGTAGCATTGGTAACAGTAGTAGTTATAGTAGCAGTGGTGGTAGTAGTAGTGGTGGTAACAGCAGTAGTAACAGCAGTAATGGTAGTAGCAGTCATAATAGTAGTAGTAATAGTAGGAGTGGAAGTAGCAGTAGTAATAGTAGTGGTAACAGTAGCAGTGGTGGTAGTAGTAGTGGTAAGAGTCGTCGTAATAGTAGAAGTGGTAGTAGTAGGGAGCTGCCGGATAGCTCACTCGGTTAAGGCACTGCAGTGCAGTGCAGAAATATCTATCACGTTGCAG